>CM044446.1:13017561-13058922 GCA_024363595.1 Xenopus borealis | reverse complement strand
GCACCACCATTTTGTACCAGTTTGTGTGCAGACATTTTGGGACTATTATATATATATATAGTTTTAATATATACATATATAAGTAAATATTGCCCTTGACGCACCATTTTGTAATGGTCTCTGTGCTGCCTCAACAATAACCTGACCAGAAATATTACAACTCTGATTTATCGAGGGTCAAACTGAAAAATTTTTTTTTTAAATTCGAATTTCAAGCTTATTTTAGAGGAATTTGACTAAGGAATAATCCAAATTTGAAATTTGAATTATGACATTTATCATGTACTGTACTTCAACGAATTTGTCTTTTATCTCTATATACTGTACTCTATTCTTCCATTATAAAGCCTCTTAAAGAAATAGGGAATGACCATGATACAGGCCAAACAATTAGCAGCGAGAGGGCCCATTCATACCTATGCCCACGGAACGCTGGTTGCTAGGAACAACTTACTGTAGGTGAAGACATACCTAAACTTGAAGATCACCTCGTGTAACCTGCTTTTATATATTTGTTTAGCATTGCCAACAGTTTATAAAAAATATTTACTAATGCTATTTCGGTAATAAGGTTTTAATTAAAAAAAACCCTGTTGTACAGTGTGTACCAAAAAAAAGCAAAATAAACTACTGAAAGGCAGCACAGTAGTGATTTCAAATGGCCATGTTTGCTGCATTGTCAATATTTATGAATTTTAATTTGGCCCCTCGTCTTTGATACAGGATGTTTGTGCAACTATGTAATTATGCAAAACCCCAGAGCATTATTCAAAGGATTGTTTAGAAAATGAGACATTTCTGCAGCTACCTAGGGAGGAAACCGCGTGACATAACATTATTATTACAATTTTTTTATTCAGGTTTTAATTGCAGCAAAATTCACTGTAGGAGCACGTTGTAATACAAATAAAAATCCAGTATGCAAGTATTGTACTAATAATGTTTGTGTTAAAAGGGAAACACAGTTTTAATAGATTCAAACATATAAATGAAGAGGGAAACACTTAGGGGTTTATGATAACATTTCCTTACATCAAAAATGGAGTCCAGTTTAATGCATAGTTTACATGTCATCTTTAAGGTGGTCATAGGTAAGAAGATCTGAAAAAGGGGGTGATTTAGACTAGTCAAATTATGGTTGATCTGGCTTAATGTTGTGTTTGTGTGAAGTGACTTGTTAGGTGTGCACACACCCACAGATTGCATGACTTAAGAAACATCTGATAACCTACAGGAACCAGGGTGCTGTCATGAAAAAGGAACGTGGAATGCATAGATATACATCTATATGACTTTAAAAATATTTTAAATATTCTTGTGGATCTACATGCATTTTTAGGAGGTTGTATGCATTCCAATGAATGTGCTTCTGCACTAAGCCTTTGTGTGCCCTAGATGTTTCACGATGGGTGTGTCACTGGATATATGTCATATAAAATATGGTATTTTTAACCATATTAATTTTTAGGGTTTAGTTCTCCTTTGCTGATCTATGGTTATTAGTGCAGTGGACATATCTGTAACTATCACTGCTACATCTGTAACACTGGAACAGAATAAATTGGGGTAAAACTTCCCCCATCCTGTTTGATCTTTGTCAGTTCCTCCCAAGCTCCACAACAGCGACACTGCATCTATGCCTAAAATAAAGTTGTTACCCAACAGATACCAAGCGTAGCTGTTGCAGAACAAAACACCATAGGCTGTACAGAGAGCAATGGTTCAACTATGCCAGCAAATGTATTCCACTGTACTAAGCAGAATTCTGCAGGAAAATATAGTTGTATAGTTGCCTTCTTATTTTGTCAGCAGTTTCCCAGGGACAAAAGACAAACAAAATTATTAAGTGAATAGCTTTGGTCCTGGGTAATGAAGCAATTACCAGATACCAGGAGAATCCCAGTCACAGTCAGAGGACATATCCATATTGTTGCTGGACAAAAAGAGTTCCCTGTAGTCAGCTAACAGCAGGAATATATATTGAGGAACAGCAGTTGTGCAGCAATAGCTTTAAGGGCAAGTGACAGAAAACCACACTAGCTTACATTATGCAACTGCTTGTGTTTTTCTACTACGCCTGTCTATAAAGCAGTTGGATTTTGAACGCTGGTGTCACCCACGCATTTTACACCAAGTGGAACTGTGAGTTTTCATTCACCAATGATAGGGCTGGCATTTAAAAATGTACAGACAATGTAATTGTTGCAAAATGTCCTTAATCCAGCCCAATGCTTGTCATCCCCTTTCAGATACATCAACTTCCTGGTTCCAATTTCCATGAGGGTTTTTTTTTTGCCATGCCCATGCCATACCACTTCCCATTCTTTGCACTATCCCAGCCTGGGAGGTATAAATGAAGTTGATTCTGGAATGGTTTACGGATCTACTATACCTGATACATCAAAAGGTCCATTTGGCATCTCAGAATCAGAAAGAATTAGAGTTGGGGGTTTCGTGTGGACCTAAAGACTGAATTTGATGGTTGTTTGTGTTTTTTCATCCCCAGCAACTACAGTATTTTACAAACTTACTAGAAATACTGTCCAGCTGAGGATGCTGAGAATTATATTTCACACTGATAAGGAGTTTGAGTTGGATGTGCCTGTCCTAATACTATGGCCATTAAAGTCAAAGTGTATAAAAAGTAGGGATGACACATTTACCGGAAAAGTACCAAATTTAAAACCTTTCTGTATCTACTACAATTATTTCCTAATAAAACATTCAATGCCATGTCTTTTTGAGCTAAAATGCCAGCCAGGTGGCAACCTTGTAATGATGGGTAGTGATGGGCGAATCTCACCCGTTTCGCTTCGCCTCGAAATTCGCGAATTGGTGGAAAAATTCGCGAAACGAGTAGGGCGTCATTTTTGACGCACGTCGTGTCGCTTCCATCGCGTCGCTTCCGTCGCGTCGTGTCATTTTCGGCGTGCGTCGAGTCGTTTTTTTTTCAGGCGAATTTTTTTAGGCGAATTTTTGCTGGCGTTTTGAGAATTGCGCGAATTCGCCCCTGGCGAATAAATTCGCCCATCACTAATGATGGAATACTTACTTGGTTTGACCGAGCTATAACCATCAAACAACCACATGGAATAAACCCATACAAAACACATATTATTTTGTAAATACATAGTTCATCAGTGCAATGCACTTTATTGTCAGATTCGCCATTGTATTAATCCAACAAACATCTACAAATGTTGCAGCACCAACTGGTGGGTGGAGTACCAAACACCCAGAAGGTGAACTAATTCTCAGAGGTTCATAAGAATTTCAAAACAACGCCCCTAAACATCTGTTCAGTGTAAAAACACATCTCACATTGTCTGCGACAAGTATATGTTGCATGTCAGTTACCTCATCTTTAAAACTCTCCATTCTTATTTCCCTTTGTGGAATAAATTGCCAACTGCACTTATTTAAAAAAAAGTTGAGCCACATTCAAATGTAAAAATAGTTGGAGAGCAACACAAGCTTGCAAAAAGTTCCTGGGGGCGCCAAATAAGTGTTGTCACTGGGGGTCATTTATAAACTTTGCGCAGGGCAGATTGGTTCGCAGAGTGAATATATTTGCCCTGCGCCTGGTTATATTTATAAAGCTGAATAAGAGTGTGCAAATTCCCAAAACAGATTTGCGAATTTGTTTTTCAAATTGCGAATGTCTATAGGAGCTTTTTAAATAAGGCAAAAATCACAAATTGCGAACACTCGGCACCACAACTTTGGTGGCGGAGAAAATATTCGCAAAACTGTTTTGCAAATTGCGAATTTAAGTTACTTTTAACGCTATTTTCACGCAAAACAACCTCGCAAAGTGCCTGTACTCACGCAAAGACCCATCTTGTTTGCGAAAACCGGAAAGACGAGCACAGTAGTGCAATATTGTAGCGTTCAGGAAAAAGCATGGGCAAAACTACCATTTGCGAACAATTATGCGCTGCGCAAACTTTATAAATGACCCCCACTGACTCTTTGGTAGCACCTATGTGGACTGGCAGCCTACACATGGTTTTATGAAACAAAAACTTGTCTCCAAGCCAGGAATTAAAAAATAAGAACCTGCTTTGAGGCCACTGTGAGCAAAATCCAAGATCTTGGAGAACAACATGTTGCTCACGAGCCACTGGGTTTCAAAGCCCAGTCAGGACCATTGCTGATCAGGTCCAAACTGTAGACCAGTTTCACTTCTCTTACATATGGTGCCAATGCATTTAAACTTTTCCATGTGATTAAGAGTATGACAATTTAGAAACATGATATGAGGGTAATGATAAAAAATGACAGCTCGGTTTCGAATGTACTATTAACATAAATAATCCACAATTTGAATGCTGAACAGCTGCTGAATGTTGAACAGGCAACCGGCAATAAAGGTCACATATCTGACATACTCTGGTGAATTACTGTTCTTGTGTACTTAGGTCTAAATGCTGAATATTCAACATTTATACAATCGTTTTTTCTTTTAATACAAGGGATCAAATTAATTCAACTGCAGACAGCAACAATACAGAATACAGATGGCTACAGATATCTATGCTGAATAACTTTAAGAGTCAAGCGTGCTGAATGATTTCCTTATCATTAGATATCATCTTTATTAGATTAGATTTATTAGATTTGGAATAGATCTTCCTGTGAAGCATAGAATTATCTTCCTTTTATAAATGACCATTGTATTTCATACTGAGGGCCCTTTGACATGGGAAATTTTCATGGAGTTGCCGTCGTTTCTAGCGAATGGCAATGCAGAAGTTTCACAGATGGGTCTGTACCCACAGGAGCGCTTTCGACACTTTAAATCTCCAATTAATTGACAGAACTCAAGTATTAGATCGCTAGTGCAGACATTTATGTTCCCTACACTAAAAAAAGATGATTCTTGATTCTTAAATTGAACCATCAAATCTGTCCAGGTCCCTTACAGAACTCCAGTCTATCCATGTTGATGGCAGCTCTTGCTCCATGTCAAAGATTATTGCCCTGTAATATAGTTAAATAATAGATATGGTTGAAAAAGGAGACATGCCCATAAGTTCAACCTTTTTGTTTAAATGAAACCTGCCTAAGTACTAGCTTGTCCAGAAGTCTTTCCAATTTACCTCGGAGGTTGAAAACATTCCTTACTGACTCCAAAATGGCATTTGGACCTGACCCTAGACAAACTATTTTAAGTAATCCTGTATGTTTTCACTATTAAAATGCCATAGAACACTTTCTTGAACTTTACAGTTGGGCATCTTAAGATGGAACCTCTTCTTTCTAATTTCAATGGACACCATTTTGTCTACTGGAAGGATGTGTTGGTGAAATAAGCATCAGTGTATTTATTGTATGTCATTGAATACGTTTACATATTTTAAGTGACTCTTCTCCAATATAAACAATTCTAGTTTGTTCAGCCATTGATTGTTGTTCAGTTTACTTTGAACATATCTTACTAGGTTGCTCCTCTTATATGGAACCTCATAGTCACAGTTTGAACCAAGTGAAAAAGATGCAGCCTATCTGAAAAAAGTTTGCTAACCAGTCCAACAAGTGAATGTTTTTGCGGAGAATTGAAAAAATCTGTATTGGCAAAACTTTATTAAACGTTCATACAGTGCATGTAACACTCATATACCTACTGTGTGATTACTGTAGGTATAGCAGCCACCAGGGAAAGATAGCCAGCAATGAGCTGTTTAATTGAAGGACACCCACACACACACACACACACCAGTTTTATGAGGGATTCTGCAGAGAGTATCATGGACTTCTGCTTTAAATAGCATCTGCATGCCTGGCTGTTTTTTTTTCTAGACTGGCTTATGTACAAAGTACCTCCAGTGGCAGCTGTCACAAGTGAGGTGGCATTTTTTCTCAGTGATGCTGACAGCAGCTGTCTGGCAAGAGTATGAATGGAATGGAAATGACATCATGTTTATGCAGGAGTGACATTCTCAGCTCTGGATCAGTGTCAGCAAGATTGTGATATGCTTTAGAATGAGAAAACACTTCCCGCAATGCCCACAATTTCTCCTTTGTAATATGCACAACACAGAAAATAATTAAGAAGCTGCATCAAGACAAGGAATGCATTACTGGGCTGGATCTCAAGAACTAGGCTATTGGAAAAGCATGATATGGTGGTAAAAAAAGGCAAAAATGTACCAATGTCAAAAATTGTCCCTTTGCCTGTCACTCAGTACTAGCATGCCATGGAATTCCTCATGTCATGGACAAGGTCACATTTGGGTAAGACATGGAGAGTACTTGGCTCAAGAACTTACAGTTATGTAGTGTCATGGCTGCTTTGCTGGCCTTTGGTCATTGAGGCTGAGTGACCAATGCAACTTTAGGCAGAGAATTCTACTTCACAGTTCTTGGAACTTCTTCTTTCTAATTTCAATGGAAGCGGTACTCTGCACTCAACCCATCATCAATACATTTAAGACATTAAGACATTTTGTGCATACAGCTACTAAAAATGCCTTACCCTTTAAACAAAACAGGGATTGTTTGTTCGTATATTGCAATATATTTAAGCTGGCCAACTACGTAAAAGTCATCCCATATATGGCCAGTCCTACTCTCAAGTTGCATCTGATTCAGTAAGAATTCTATTGCTTCATTATATATTTTACAAAGGGACTAAGTTTTACCTGCAACTTACTTGCTGCTTTCAAAGTAAAACTCCCAAACTTGGTTGCCCTTTTATTAGACACCAGTGAGATCACCTGACTATAGCTGGGAGGTGTGGGAGCTACAAAAAGGAGGTGGTCACTGCCTTTCAGAACTCCAGCAGCTTTCCCTGTAGAGCAGACAGTGATTGTGTAGAGATTTGTATTGGATTTTATTTTTGCCTTTATATCCCCTTTAATGTTTCCAACTCCAGCTGCAGGAACAAAGATCATGGAGCCAAATTTAAACAGATAAACTGTGATTCTATTTGGAGGATTATTTTGCTGCAGCCACTTATTCTCAAGAGTTGGGGAAAGTTTGTATAAACAATACAAAAACTATAAAATCCACATTAGATTACATGACAACAGAGGACCCAGTGCAGTCTGTATATTCTGATTATGAATCAGTCTTGCTGTATCGGCTTCTGGATAACTTGATAATTTATGACAATTCCTATGCTTAGGGCAGACCACACTGAGCATGTGCACAGTCTTGGTCTTGCATGTTTGACAAAGTTACAAAGAATATTCTAAATTAAGAATAAACCAAATTTATAGTTTAGAGACATCTCAGACCAGGCGATGTGCTAAAAAGAAGCTAGATCTTCCTCAATCTTCTGTCGCTTACATATTTTGTCTGCCGAAAATGCATGAAAGCTGAAAAACGCTGGCGACTTTTCCTTTTTTTTAAAACGGGATTGACTGCAAAAGTCTTAACTTACACTTTTTTGGGATAACCGGTTTTCTCCAGACATTTTTATAACATATGGAATAATCATTTTACAGTGGGCTCATGTGTAAACATTATATTAAGTCTCTTGTCTTTTTTAAAGTTCCCTGGACATTTGTAATAAAAAGCGGAAACTTAAACCATTTGCACCAACATTTATAATAAAAGCCTCCATGTAATTTAAAATTTCCCGCCCTATGCAAATTGACCTAAGCGCAAGATCACTAGCAAATTTCGAACAAACGCTATAGTTGCTTCGGCTGCGTGAGCATTTTATAGAGAAGATGCTAGGAAATGCTTGCACAGCCAAAGTAACACTAGCGAAAAGTTGTCAGCATTCGATGCCCAGGACAAAACTTGGCATATTATTGAATTATCTTATTTGGAACGCATTTGCCTGCCAAAGTGGCTCTTCTTTATAATGGTGCATTTTTTATTATTTTTTCTTTTCTCTATTTCTCTACAAAAGATACAAAAAAGGTTATTATTTCAACATTAGGCACATTGATCTAGATAATTACCACATTACATGGAATTCCTGAGGATAATTTCTGTTAAATAGATGTTGGTATACCTTGCCCAGTGTCCACTGTGTTAACGTGCCCTGTCTAATCTGTCTTTGTTGAACTCGTTATGTTCCTTAGTTTTTAATGTCTCTTGTCAGATTTTTATTCTCAGGGTGAAGGGCACTCATGTGCCCTTCTTCCATCAGTAGTCTTCATCCCATCTATTTTATCTTCTTATGATTTCTTCTAATCCAATACAATTGCACAATGTGGTCAAAATGTTATTGTATGATCATGCTGATGGCTTGCCTCCATTCAATAAAAATACATTAAAGAACCATTTATTCTTTTATTATATTTCACACTGTACTGGAAGACATATTGTACTAAACTTACATAATAGTTATCCATTTTTAAAGAAAAGGTCCCTAATGCCATTTCATTGTTTTCTTCTCCAAGCGTAGACAAAAGATACACATATTCTGTCGTCCATGTAGAACAAAAGATCTGCAAAATCGTGGCTCTCTTGAGTTTCCTGAAGTGTGTTTTCCTTTGTCATTTCACAAGGGATGGTATTTAAAGAACCACTGTTAGATTTACATTATTCAAGCATTGTGCCTTGCAAAGAGAAATATATTCGCTGGCATATTATTTTTTAATATTCTTCTGTAAAATCAATGAACACAATTAAGGGGTGGCTCCTTAAGTTACTTCTACCTACATCTGAATGGCAATGTCCCAAATAATGTTATATCACTCCCCATGCCAAACCTAATTTCTTTTGAAGTGTTTTGGAAGTGACAGTCTGATTTAATGGCAGTTTAGGTAGGTCTAGAACTTTAAGGTAAATTAGTAGACCCCTTTATATAAATTTTGAGATTAAAACATTACATTTGCCTTAAACAGTGAGATATGGGTTAGATTAGAGGGCAGATATATTTGGTCTAGAGTTATTATATATGCCTTAAAATCCTCTTGGGATGGCTTTAAGAGCCTTTATATTAAAGAAATAATATTCCGATTGATTTTTATGCACTCCTAGTTACTGCTGGCCTGATACACATTACTAGATCAATCTATTATTAAAATCCCATTTCACTGAGTTGAACACATCATTCAATATGTTTGTGTGATTGTCTACTCAGATAATACAATGTGGGAAATTCACAGGGAACATTTCTGATTGATGTAACGAAATGATGCAATCTGCCCTAAAAATAATAATATTGCAATAACTGAGGAAATAAAGATACTCAAAAAAGTAAAGATAGGAAGGTATACACACAGTTCAACCCAGTCCATGGACACAGGTTAGTGACCAAAATTTGAAAAATTATGAGTACTTCCTCCGAAAAAAATAATAGCAGTGTCCAAAATTTTTATGAAAAGTTCAATTCATTTATTAGGACATACAAGAGAGTGGCCTGACGTGTTTTGTGCCTATTGGGGCCCTTACTCATGAACTTTTAATTAAAATTTTGGACACTGTTATTTTTTTCGGAGGAAGTACTGGGGTAAATGATAGAGACTTTCAGCTCTAAATGGCAGGGACCCCCCTCTCCTGTCCTGGTACTAGGGGTAGGCAGAAGAGGTACCTGCCTAGAGGGCAATGACTGTGGGGTGCTGGTCAGGTACCTCATGAAAAGTCTTCTGTTTATCCCTAGTCCATGATTTCTTGCTGCAGCTGGCTCTACTCAACTTCACTTGAGGTGGCCAGACAGGTTGCTTTGGCCGAAACCTGGTACTCATATAAACTTAACATGAAGTGAACAGCAAGTGGAGTTTGTACACAGGACTGGGCCTGCTCATTTATTCAGCAAAATAACATAGTTAATATGAAAAAAAAAAAAAACAAACGAAAACAGCTTACTTCAGCATGGCATAAATTCAAACAGTCAGGAACTTTCAATGCCTCCTCACAAGCCTCAGTACATCTCCCATTGAGTGGCTTGGTTTTAGGGAGCCTCATCTCTCCTCTCAGTGCTTCCCCCTTCTGACTGTTCTGAATTGTAAAACCTCCTTTTACTACTCAATTGGCTGTACACTCTCCTTGCACAAAACCCTTAATAGACCTGTGAATGGAAGCTTATCCGGCCCCAATGCACTACAAAGCCTCCGGACTCCAGGACCCAGACCAGAAATTCAAAACAACTCAGAGAAAGCCCATAAGCCAGTTTTCTCCCTATATATATATTCCATGGATATAGGTAAGAAACCTAGGTGAAATATAAACACCATTTATTACGTTTCCAGCTGGTGTCTCACAATATGTATATATATATGTGTACTTTTGCATACATATATTATACAGCAGTGCTTACAAATAAACTTACAGAGAAAGATAGAGAAATGTTCTTTCCCTTTCGGTTGTGTTAATTTAAAATTTAATGAACTATTTATAACGGTTTTTGCCGGGGGGGGGGGGGGGGGGGGGGGGCGGTCTCAGTCTCCTAAAGAACTGTTTTAGTATCCTCAGCATTGAAAAAGAGGACATGTAAAACACAAATGGCAGGAATGCTGCCCAACATGTTTGATGTCAGATACACTTTACTTGGAGTAATTAACCATTCATTCTACCCTTTCCACCAGGACAAGTGCACTAATTAAACTTTCCTCGGGTACTAATACTTTGATTAACCTTTTCCTTGTAGACTAATAGATCCTTCAGCCCTTGATGGAGAGCCCCTGTCAATTAACCCTCTCCATTGGTTGCGATTAAATGATTTGCATTATTCTTCATTACAGATTTGGAGCTGTTGGGGTATTTAATTGCAAGACATGGAGGTGTGTTTATCTGCCTTTTTAATTGACTTGAAATGGTTATTAGTAGGTAATTTATCCTATTAGAAAGTAAATCCTCTCTATTAGCTGTGTCCTTATTTAATGAATGAAATAGTTACCCCACTATAAAACAGGCAGATACTATTTTCAATATTTGTTAATATGAAACAACATCGTAGTGCAGACAATCAAAAACATTCATATGCCACAGCTAATGGGGACATAGTATAGACACTTTTTTCTGCAATACACATTAAACTGTCTGCAGCTTCCTCCAACATTGGGTTGTCAACCAACTAAGTGACAGTCATGCAGAGTTTTTGGCTGCAGTCGTATGCTATGCACTTAAATCTGGTCAGCCAATACCTCAATTGGGATTCGCAATGTGGGATGAGAGATTTAACCTACCAGCTGGGAAACTGGATAGCATTGGTTAAAAGATTTGGAAACAAGTTAATGGGTGAAAGTTATCAAAAACATAAGCAGAAATTGTAGGCAAACAAATATAGACATGTGACCATGGCCTATATCAGCATCATATCCCTTTGGTTGAATTTCCCTTTGTAGTACAACATTTAAGGCCCTTCTTATCTTATAAAATTTATCATGGGAAATACAGTTTTTTGTATGTTGTGAAACATATTATGTGCCCCATACCTTACAAAAGTTCATGACACTCCAAGGTTACTTCTAATATAATTTTATTTTGATGTGGAAGGATACATTAGGGGGTCTCTGATAACCTCAACTGTAGTGTGCAAAGTGTGTTTTCAGGAGCAATTCGACATTTTTTTTACCTACATGCAGCTTTTCCCCTAGTAATGTAACCGGGTGCAGGCAGAGCAACCTCAGTATTTATGCCGCTGATTTTCCCCATAATTCCAGGATAATTGTAGTCAAAATGGGAGATGTGCCCGGCAGAATTGCATTCAATGTGTAAGTTACAGTATTTCGAACTAGTAAGGATTGCCACTAGTTAAAATACCATTTATTCCTATTTTTTTTAGGTCTTATTGTTGCTGAGTCTGACTGCTATGGGAAAACTGGAACTCTGTGCACTAAACAATTCACAAAAGTAGGGTGGACAGAAGCAGCTACCTCCTAGTATGTTCCTTTGGGCCTCTTCTGCAAGTGTGTTGTTTCTGTTTGATGAGTTTGATATTGTCCAGGGTATACACTGTATTGGGGGATATTGGGGTTACATATTCCCTATATTCCAATTCCAAAATATATATATAAATTCCAATCTCTATAAAAATGGTTACATTTAATGTATCAATTTATATTACTATGATAGTTTATGATTGCTTTAGAGAACAACCTGCATGCTTAAAAATATTCCATGCCTTTTCATACTTTCATTCATATTTATGTTATATTCACAAACTCAAACCATGCAATGCCAAATATTCTTGGATTAATAGACTATGTTACTGCATAAATCCATTTCCTGCCCTCCAAAATCAGTGCCACCACAAGACACCCCCATGCTTTATATATAAAGACGAACGGCCACATTCCTCTTTGCTTAGATTTCTTCTATATTATAAATAATGACATATCCGCTCACAAGCATGGACAAACAGCAGCTGGAATACATCTCTGCACTAGTTGCAGGGATTATAAAATCTACACTAAACCACGCTGACCTATGAACAAAGTCATATGCCTACTGGCTTTCCTTAGCAATAGCAAATTACAGGATTGATCAGCTCTTTTACTTTAGAATTACATTTTCCTTTGTGAGCATTATAACATTATAATATTTGTAAGCATATAACAGCCACCTACAAATCAAGATAGATAGAAATACTATCTAGTGCCAAATTAACTTTAATTGTATCCACAAAGGGGCAAATTCACAAAGATCCGAAAATTCGCTAGCGTTAGCTTCGCTAGTGTCCGACGCACTTCGCTTGGCGAATTTTCAACAGTGCTACGCAAATTCACTGAAGTATGAATTTATGGTCAGGTTGGCGAACGGTAGCGTAGTTGCACTAGTGTTACTTTGCTAGGCAGAGCACTGTTACGTTAGCGAAGCCTAATTTGCATACGGTGGGAACTTTAAGTTATGATAGAAGTATATGTTACAGCCACTACATTCCACTACACAAGCCCAGGAAACCTTTAATGAATAAAATAAAGTTGTCCTATTGCCCTACATGTGCCCCCTGTATAGTTGTGTTGCCATATGTTAGGAAATGTAGGGGGAAGGAGGGTAACCCCCCCAAAAAAATATCGATCTTTTTCAGACTATCACCCTCCTATGCTAAAATACGCCAGCGTTTTTTTGGGACTTTTTTTGACATTTTTTATTTTCAACCTTCTATCTATAGCATTGAACTTCGCTAGTCTATCTACTTCGCTATCGTAAATTGGCCAGAGCCGTATCAGTGAATTTCCGAAGTTACGAAATAGCACTAGCGTTAGACGCTTCGCACTATAATGAATTTGCCCCAAAAAGCTTACTGAATTAACATGAATGCTGCTTAGCTAGATCTGTCAATATTCCCTGCATTTCTGTTGCACTCACCTTAATGTTTTGACTCCCCACCATAACTTGGCACTATACAATATATAGCCCCCTTGAACACAGATAGCAGGCTCTCATTTAACATAATGGTTTCAAAAAGCAATTAGGACAATAATCCAATTGTGTATAAGCTCTCATGAGCAGGAACCTCTCCCTATTGTGTACTAACAATATGCAGTTGTAATTGTGCATTGATCCTGGTAAAACTCATGTCTGTCTATATGTAAAGTGTTCTATTTTGTCCTTTCTTTGTCAAGTCTACAGCCAACACACTATATATAAACAATAATAAAAAAGTTTCCAGGTTAATTACCCTTATTGGAAATAACACATCATTATAAAGTGAGCTCTATCCAGGCAGGACCATCATTACAGTTTTTATATGCTAGTTTATCTTTAATAAGTACACCCAATGGTGCAGTTACCGAGGAAGCAGACCCTGTGGCCATGTTAATAAAACCTGGGGTTTCCGGATAAGGAATCTTTCTGAAATCTGGATCTTCACACCTCAAGAAAACATTAAATAAACCCAATAGGCTGGCTTTGCCTCCAATTAGGATTAATTCTATTTTAGTTGGGATCAAGAACAAGTACTATTTTATTATTACAGAGAAAAAGGAATTTTTTTTAAAAACATGGATTATTTGCATAAAATGGAGTTTATGGGAGATGGCCTTTCCATAATTTGGAGGTTTTCCAGATAACAAATCCCATCCCTGCAATGGTAGTAGGTTTATACACGGAAACAAGCTATTCAAACGTGCTGGTAATAGAGGTAAAGTTCACCTTTACAATGACTGAGTATGCTATAGATGGCCTTAACTAAATCAACTTTTAAACTGGTCTTTGTTATTTTTCGTCTGTGTCTTTTATTTATTAGAATTGCTATTTTGGTTCTTTCCAGCCTGCAGCTGTCAATGCTGCTGGCTGACCCCAGCAAACCACCCCCCCCCCCCCAAAAAAAAAAACAAAGTGTCTGACTTCACTTTTATTTATCTTTCTTTTCAGGCCCTCTGCTCTTTGTGCTCCACTTCGATTTCTCAACGGCTTACTTACTGGTTGGTAGGTTAATTAACCCATAGCTCCCAGATAACAAGTTTAAATCTGGGAAAGAGTTCGCAAAGAATGAAAATTGATGTCCAGCTGTAAATTATTTTTCAGTTCTGATGTCAACATCATGCCAAAAGTTAATAGTTACTTGAACTACCCCTTTCAACGCAAAAACTATTTCATCATTTCTTGTCTTTAAAAAGTACTTAAATATTTTTTGTTAATTAAAAATATGCTTTTCTTTCATTCTGCTGTAATTTCTGTAATATCCAGACCAAGAAATAAGCATTAATAAGCTGGGCTTAAAGCTCCCCCATATATACTGTTTCATGGCGATCTATGACGGTCAGACATAATTTGGGAGCCAAAGTAGTATCTAACATACATATAAGGGCTAATTCAGTTATTTATTTGGTCCTTATTAGTGATGGGCGAATCTCCTGAGATTCGCTTCGCCGAAAAATTTGTGAATTTCCAGAGAAATTTGCGAATTGGCGAAAAATTTGCGAAACAAGTCGCGGGACTCTTTTGACGCGTCAACGTTGGCGCGTCGCGTCGTTTTTGGCGCGCGTCACTTTCGGCGCACCGCGACAAAAACTACGCGCGACTCGTTTTTCTGGTGAGTTTTCGCAAAGCAAAATTTCTCTGGTGATTCGCGAATTTATTCGCCAGCGGCGAATCGCAAGAATTCGCCCCTGGCAAATAAATTCGCCCATCACTAGTCCTTATACTAAAACATTGGCAAAATACTTTGGCCAGTTGGATTCTCCACTCTGATCAACGATCAATGAATTTAATATTTTTTTTTAAATATAATACACTTTATGATCCGGTTTTATTTATGGGAAGTCGTTCATGTAAATTAGGATATGTGCTGTCTAGTATAAAATCACCTTGTATTTTAGCAGTTGTTTCTTGGCTGGGAATGCCATAGCTTTCATCACACTACATCTGTTTGTAATAGGAGCAGACCCTACTGAACCTGAAATGAATTCCAGCCCACCCTAAGAAAGTATTGGGATGCACTGACACACAATACAGAAGAAAAAAAAAAAACACCTTACAGACACACTTAAGGGAATGGGCTGTTCTTGGAATTTGCTCACCACAAAACAGATCTTGATTGCCAAGTATAGAATTGTCACATCTGTGTGTTTGGTTTCATTATTCGAGTGTCTCTTTAATAGCGCTGTAAAAAGATCCTATTACATATTGCTTAAGTTCAGTATTCTAGATGAACTAACCCCACATCCTGTATTTATCATTCCTTATCACCAAACAGTTCTTTCCAGCACAGCAATCTTCTGCGTCTTATTCAACTATTTGTAAGGGCAGTATTACACTTTCACAATTTCAGAAGAACCTCTAACCTTTCATAGTTTAGATTTTCTAACAGTAAAAGAGTGAGGAATGAGATTTTTGATTTGGAATTTAAAACTAGTTATGGGTATGGGATCCATTATCTGGAAACCCATTATGCAGAAAGCTCTGAATTCGGGAAAGCCCTTCACCCACAGACTGCATTTAATTAATTTAAAAAAAAATGGTTTCCTTTTCCCTGTAATAATAAAACAGTGCCTTGTACTTGATCCCAACTAAGATAGTGTAATTAATCCTTATTAGAAGCAAAACCAGCCTATTGGGTTTACTTAATGTTTACATGACTTTCTAGTAGTATGAAGATCCAAATTAGGAAAAGATCAGTTATCCAGAAAACCCCAGGTCCCAACCAACAAGGGTCATATCCGTATTAATTGCAAATAAAGTGTCACAATTTTTAACATGGTATTCGCTGTGCTCTTCTTCATGAGTTTGCAGTTGGTCAAGTTGTTAATGGCTTTTGAATGACCTTTTTTTATGTGTCATTTACGTTTCCCTAGAGCACAAGGGCTAGAGTACTAAGAGGAAAGCTTTGGTACCCCTTACTTTTTATCTAACAAGCACTTGCATCCCAGGTACATGGTCTGAATGATGCTCAAGTGAGGAGATGATATGAGGGGGAAGCCTAGACAGAATGGTTTACAAGTAGACAGTCTCAGGGCTGTAGCAATTCAGCAAAAACTGGTCTCAGTACACAAAATTTAAAAAAATTACTGATTCCTGTCATTTAGAAAGACTATCACTGTCAGCTTTGTACTGAAATACATTTTAAGGTTAAAGTATTAAATGTCCAGTCATACAATGATAACCATTGCAAAGATAATCATCAATCTGAAAAAAAAAAAAAGAAACCGATGTAGAAATAAATTAAATGAGGAAAACTGCCATACTCCCCTACAGCCTTCCATCATCTTGTAGTTTGAACAGGTGCCTTCATTTCTTCATGTTGAGATCCTAATAATAAGGTTTGCTTGTCGAACAGGTGGCCTCATTATAAAGTATGTGTTTGCCAACAGTTGTAAACAAGGAATTATCAAACACTTTTAGGATGTAAAGTGTTAAAAAAAAAAAAACGTACAAATTGTGAAAGTGGTAACTTTTGGTTTAATTAATGAGACCTAGCATTCCAGGGTCTGGTTGCAGTTTACAAAAATATCTCCCAAAAATGAAAGCAGATAATTGGAGGACATCATGTCAGTTAAATATGAAAAGGAAGCTAAAAGCAGAAACATAATTATTTTAGCTACTCCAACATATAGTCGTACAGGAAAAGTTGAACATATTCTGCTTAGTTTATATATCGCTGACCTAAAATAGATACTTGTTTTGGCTAGAAAGGGCCCAACAGGAATGATTTAGAAAAAGGGCACTTTTGCAATACTCCAGCTGCTGCCATAAACACCTCCCTGCATTCTCATTGGTGGAGGAGGGTGATAGTAGTGAAATACAGAAAATGTATAGGAAAAATTAAAATAGTGTAAAACTAATAGTGGCTTTTGGAAGATGAATTACCTAGGTAAAATTACTTGAGTTATTTTGACATTGCATCCGAGGTAGGTGAGATTTTGTGAGATTCCATGTCTTTACATCAAGACTCCAGAGTTGCCTTTCTTTCAATGTTATTGCAGAAATAAAAAGTGCTGCCACTAACATCCTTATCTATTGTGTATCAGGCACAGCAAATTAGTTAAAATCACTGTAATTATCAGTTTTTTTCCCCAGCGTCAACACGTTTTCCCCCTGTATCCAATTTGGTTCTGCAGAGCTCTTAATATGGCACAGCTATAACTACAGTGAAGTCTTGTGATGTTACCATGATGCTGCAAGGATTCTTTTCATCAGCAGGTATTGTGCATGTTATAAAATGAAACATATAGTGCAACATACAGAGAAATGCTGCTGATATCTTTCAAAACTGAAGCTATGGTAGATGAATCTTTCAACAGACACAAGGGCAAAGTAATATTATTCCAAAGCAATTTGAACTTCAGCACACCACTTGCTTGTTAATTATAGGGTGCATTCAATCCCAGACTGCTTCAAGCTCAACTTGAAAAAAGTGGAAAAGAAGCACACCATATTTTGGCTCCTGCCTTTAAAGCATTTATTGCTGCAGAAATGTGGCACAAGGTTTCAGGGACAACCCCTTTCTGCATCTGAGGAGGTGGTTGGCCCTGAAAGCTTGTGCCAAATTTCTGCTGCAATAAATGCTTTAAAGGCAAGAGCCAAAGTATGGCATGCTTTTTTCCCCCTTTTTTCAAGACAAAGTAATATTAGGACATTCACTTAACCCATGATCTATACAGAGATAGACATAACTATAAGCTATGAAGCAAATGGACGGCAATGATTTTTTATCAATTCAGGACCTTATATCTTCTTTTATTCATAGTGCCAACAAGTGCAGAATGAGAGCTATACAATAATGAAAGCATATATAGTAAGACAGATTAGCAAACTAGGATCACATAAGGGGGGATTCTTGAGCTTCTATGAGTTTAGGCCAGTGATTTTCAACCTTGTGCCTCCAGCTGCTAAGGAACTACAAGTCCCACAATGCAATGAAGGAGTCTGACAGCCACAGTCAGGCAAATGCATTGTGGGACTTGTAGTTTCTTAACAGCTGGAGGCACAAGGTTGAAAATAACTGGTTTAGGCCAACTAGAAACTTCTTATAAGGTTCTAACCCAATTGTACTTAGCCCCAAAACAGGTACAGAGAATGTTCCTCGCAATCTCATTTGTTTTTTAGAAATGGTGGGGAGGGAACACACCATCTATAGTGGCAATGCCCCCTGCTTTAAGGTTTCTGGTCAAATCTTTAGCATGATAGATCCTATTACATATATTAACCTTAGCTTAGCTCTGTTTAACTTGTGGATCCCAATATTAGAATGTATGTATTACTTTCATATTTTCAGCTACAAAGCAACTAATAGCTAAATCATGGCTCACATACTATCTTTGTGAACCTTGGGTCCCACTAATGTATCAGAAATGTATTTTCTTTCAGTATAGATCTGATGAGGCAATGGTTATATGTAGGCAGATTACTTTTTTTCAAAGAGGCAGGCAAAAAGTTTATTTGGAACTTCTTTTATATACAGCAATGAGTTTTTGTTCAGAAATCATATTTTTTCTCTAAAAATAGTTTTTTGTATTTCTCTATAACTTTATTAAGTGTAAGCACCACAAAACTCTAATACAAAACGGCACCAAGTTGAGGTCCCATAGAAGTCAATGGAAGTTGCACTGATCCTACCGGACCAGTTTTAATCAATTTGGATTTTTAGGTTTTTCTATCACTAGTAATATTCCAAAAATGTTTAGCACATGGTTCAGCATCGTACACAGAGCTTTTGATTACCTTGATGGCATTTGTAATTTTAGAGGGATACAGTTTAATTGCATTTTCAAAAACCTCTAAATTCACAAAAAATCAACCACCAAAGGCCTCCTGTAACGATTGGTATCCCAAAACCCAGAACAAACCCCAAGGTCCCGGTCACAGCTCACTCTTCTGCCTTTAACAGCCGCCTTTCACTTCGGGAGGAGCCCTCAGCTAATTGGATGCCGCCAGGTCTTAATGTGAGAGGACCAGGGGGAGAGTTCTGGGTGAGCAAGGGAACCGCACGTGGTACAGGAACAGAGGACAAGAAGCGTAGTCAAGGAACAGGCCGGGTCAATAATCAGGATCAGACAATACAGTACCAAATCAGGACAGAAGCGTAGTCCAGGTCACAGGCAAGAAGGTCAAACACTAGAATCAAAGTAGAATCACACCCAGGAACTCACAATAGCAGAACCTATATTGGGCAATGATTCAGTGCAGGGCAGGGGGCTTTATAGGCAGTCTAATGGCTTACGCTGATCACATGGGTCTGATAGATAACAGCTGAACAAAGCCCTGCCTTACTTGCAGTTACATGTATAGCAATAGGAGTGAACCAGAGCAAAACCTGACTGACATAGAGCAATGGTAAGTCAAACAGCTCAGAAACATTAGGTTCCCTGGTTCAACTCCAGGCAGGCCATTACACCTCCATGTAGAGTCCTGCTCAGAACCAATTTCTAAGACCAAGACCCGACCTGAACCCACAACCCAAGACCCGGACCTTATCCCCCATATTTACCTAATTTGATCCGCTGCCCGACCCGGACCCACAACTGCCTTATCCGCAATCCCACCGACCACGTTCAAACCAGAAGTGATGTTGCTGCAAACCAGAAGTGGCATCATCAAAAGTGCAGGGACAGAAAGAAGTTTTGTAAAATTTTAAAAGGAGTAAAATGTATGCCATTTAACAAATCGAACAAAGAAAGCAATGCAAACATATGTGTGCCATGACTTCACTGCAATGAGGGTTAAACCCTAAAATCAGATATATTAGTGGGAATCACCAAGAAACGTGGATCACAGAGCAGTAATGTTCCTGTTTATAGCTTAGAACTCGGGAAAAGCTATTGTGAGATTCACCAGATGCTGAGCTGAGCCATCACTTGCTGTGATGTTTTACTGAAGGCCTGCCAGCAGCAAGATATCTTATCCTGCCATTTTTATTGCAACAGAAGACAGCATATAGCACATCCTAAACTGCACAAACCAACTGCCCGATAAAAATATCTCTTAGCACAACACTTCACTCACACAGCACAAAAAGATAAATAATATGGGCCTTATGCAACTACGTACTATAAAGATTTGTTTTCACTGGATCTACAACTGTTAATTGGGATACACTGAAACTTAGTATGTGATAACAGATATGAGCCAATTGGCCATCTTCTGCAGTGCATATTTCAGTCACCTGTAAGTCCTCACAGTTACAGGGCCAGATTTACATAGCGGGCAACCCTAGGCCTGCTGTTGTTTGTTGCCCCTGTCCCTCCCCTTTATTCTCGCAAATTTTTGGACCAATGGGGATTGACACAATGGGAAGTTTAAAAAAAGATTGTATCTCCTGCGCATCCCCATTATTCCGCACCCTAAAATCCTGCTGCCCTAGGTCCGGGCCTTGGTGGCCTTTCCACAAATCCGGGCCTGCACAGTTACGGATTTTTGGACTTTTTACAACAGCATCAATTTGTGCATAATGTTTTAACCACTGTTCTTTCTCTCTCTTTCTCTCCTGAAATTAAATTATAAAAGCAATTTTGTTCCTGGGATCACTGAATCTCACTGGCACAGGAATGAGCAAATGAACCCAAATTGGGAAAGCAGGAAAACAGCAGAAAGAGCAGGTACCTTATGACAAAGAAAGAAGTGTTGGATTCATGTAATTGTAAAAGGCATATGGTTACCTGGAATTTCTCCATTGTCACATATCTAGACCTGGAACCCAATTTAGAATAATTTACAATAGCTAAGATGCTGTGTCTTCTTGCCTAGGCAGCCTTATGTTACATTAATCTGTAATCAGTACTGTATAGTACAGTACTGATATGTAACAAGGCTATAAAGATCCAGGCCTTGGGCAGCAGAATTTCTGGGGTGGCATGCTACCCAGCTACATCCAGATTGGTTTTGACCACTGGAGACACACAGAAAATTTGCATGTTCTCCCGTACGCCAATCTCCAGTGCTACTGTGCTAGTGCTAGGTTGTGTGCAAGAACGAGCATTTAGAGCAGGGAACCCCAACCTTTTGAACCCGTGAGCAACATTCAGAAGTAAAAGGAGTTGGGGAGCAACACATGCCTGAAAAATGTTCTTGGGGTGCCAAATAAGTGCTGCGATTGACCATTTAGTATCCCCTATGTGGATTGTCAACCTGCATTGAGGCTCTGTTTGGCAGTACATCTGATTTTATGCAGCCAACACTTGCCTCCAAGCCTGAAATTAAAAAATAATCACATGCTTTGAGACCACTGGGAGCAACATCCAAGGGGTTGGAGAGCAACATGTTGCTCACGAGCTACTGGTTGGGGATCACTGATTTAGATGAAGGGGGAGGTAAAGAGCAGTGCCGGCCTAGTGAATGTAAGGATATTTGGTTATGTGTGTGTAAAAGGGAAAACGTTCTGCTCTCCTTTATTTCAGGCATTTAAGTCAGCCTAGGGTTGGACCTGTTTCACTGTTGGATGGGGGGCTTTTTTCAGTAGGATTTCAACCTATCCGATCTGTACAGCCCGGTTTTCAGGAGGGCTGTCCAGGCTGAAACTGGATGGTTTTCCTAATTTGAAAAATGGAGCAGGATTCCCTAAGATACACACGTTGACTGGCCAATCTTCAATCGCCACATCATAGCTCCGACAATTGACCCTCCATGTGATGTCACTGTCCTGCCAACAATGCTTGGTGCTGGGGACCCTAATGTGGAGGTTGGCTTCAGTAAGCTATAGGGTTGCCACCTGGCCGGTGTTTTACCAGCCTGGCCAGTAAAAATGATTGCTGATCCCAGGGAAAAAAGAAAAATATATAGGAAGGCCAGTATTTTGAAGGGCTGCCTGGGTCAAAACTGCTCTTCCCGGTTTTCTAGATTAGGAAAACAGGGCAGGATTTCCTTTGATTTACACAGCGATCAGCCAGTCACTGATCACCAGGTCATAGTCCCGCCCTAACATCACTGCCCGCCCCCTCTGTGTCATGGCCCACCTCCTGCCTGGTCTCCACTGGGCTAAAAGGTGGCAACCCTACAGCATAATTAGGCTCAGAACTAGGGATTACTGCAAAAATGCACCACTGTAAGTATCCTGGGGGGTAGTTCACCTACTTCTGGGTGTTGCAAATACAATGCCTGTGTGACATCATCAAGTGGATGATATTGTCTGAAGGGAAGTGATGGATTATTGCACCATCTGTATAGAAGTACCAAAGAAATCATTTGAGGATCCAGCAAATAAAGCATGTACCCTTTGTCCACCAATAGAACGAGGGACCATCCTGAGAGAGCCCCATGTAACATGTAATTTCGAGGTATTTGGGACTTTACCAGCTACGTCTGAGATTCAAAGAGCATTTTTAAAATAGTGTTCCATATGTATACAAATAAAGTTGCAATGATACCTTCACACATTCATTAAACCTAGAAACATTAAGAGGCTAAACACAGGGAACCAGGTGGCTATTGGGTAACTCAGGAGTACAGAGGGAAGCCTGGTGGGGGTCCTGATAGTGGCTAGTTTAAATAAACGTGTGCTAAACAGTTAATTCGTTTACAACAGCTGTTAACCACACAAGTACGTTTCTCCGAGAGGTTAAAAAGTGACCAGTGCACAAAATAATTATGCCGATCAGTCAATCAAAACAGACTGTACAGAAACCTTAATGCTATAAATACATTTGTATCTATGTGCTATAGTTTATATATATATATATATATATATATATATATATATACATATACATATACATACATACAAGGGCGGTGATTCCAACCTACTATTGACCTGCATATCCTAATTGTAACTACTACTGAAATATATGTTTTATTAGTCTGTTTTTATTACAATGATAAATAGCCAAAGAAATGAAAATAAGGCCAGCAAAAAGATACAAGCCTCCCCATTACCACTCAGTGATTATTGCCATCATATCACTACAAAATTTCTTTGTCACGTTTTCAGACAGATACCAATACACTGTTTCATTTTAGCCATTTCAATACAATTAATAAAACGTAATATAAACTTGAGCATTTCCCTTTTTCCCCTAAAGTATGAATTAATATAATTTTTCCCCCTACCAGGCAGCTCCGCTCCTTTAGGCAAAGATGAAGGCATTTTATTTATTAGTCCATTGAAATTGCAAATGAAGGTCATAAAATCAGCAACCAGCCTCCAATGCTTTAATGGAAATATAGTGGCTTAATATAACTCATCTTTGTGTTCAGCTTGGAGCTTAAAGTCTTCCATAGAAATGCAATTACTCACATTAATCTCAATACCTTCAAGCAATAAATTGCTGTTATGTTCACAGAGTTGTCATTCATTGTATAACTTGTTTGCTTTAAAACAGCAGCCTCCAAACTATGGCTTTCTTTTTCTTTCCGTACCTAGACTCCTTGGACATTCTGCGGAAAGGTGATGTCACTGGAGTGTGACCTTTCATCGTCTTTGGTGTGACATCAGCAGCCTTTTAAATTTGAAAAAGAAGAACCAGCTGGTACACATTTACCAAAATAATATTTTAATCTTAATTTACTTTACTTTACTTTACTTTAATTTGCAGTGTGCAAAGTGCAATTTTTGGAAGCTACTATCCCTTTTTTCACTCAATTTAATTCTTGGCCATTAGTCCAGTTTTTTTAAGGCCGCACAGGGAGTGTTATGTCCATCTCACAATCCATTGAAACAAATGCAAATTGCAGCTAACATTTTTATGAGCCGTCATCACTTCTGGTGTTAAAATGACATTTGGGTGTGAGTCTTTTGGTTGAGGTCTGCTGTGTCTATTGGTGTATTCCACTGTAGGAACCCTGCAATTACTGACATGTTTGGCCATAGCTGCATGGTTCCACAGTTTCAATTTCACTTTTGCATATGCAATTGATTAAGCAGAACAGGCAAGACAGAAGCAATGGCACTGAGTGCACATATACAGAAGTGCAAGAAATGTTTTGACAAGTTCTTTTAAAGAATAATTGCAACATTTGTATTTTAGCACAATTTTAGCACAACCACACCAGTGGCCGTGTTTGTAAATAACCTCTACAATCTGTAGGGTTTGCACACCTCCAAACACCAATGTTGCCAAGTGCCAGCCTATGCTTAGTGCTAGGCCAGGCTGGAGTCGCATGGTACCACCTGGAATGCAAAAAAGCACAAGCACATATTTGTGAACTTGCGAAAGAGCACACAAATAGATGTGTATGGTCTCACAGCACCAGTAATGAGAGTGGAGACAGGGCCCCAGAATAGAGGTAGGCTATAAAGAAGGCACGTGGCAGGTGCCCCAAGCTTTGTGCCCTAGCACATGCCTCTTTTTCCTAATCCCTTAGACTCATTCTGTTCTGCATACTCCTTCCATCTCTACCTTTTTGCACTCAGTGGTGCTGGTGTTTCCATTGAGGTAGAGTCAGTTTTCCACATTTCTTCATGTTTATGTTCACATGCAAAAATAAATAAGTCTGGAGATGATTATGATAATGTAGCATTAAATAAAGACTTTTTTAAATTTCACTTTTTGTGACTTTGTGGATCTTTTGAGTGCCCACAAGCCCATGCTGCTGTTACCGTTTACAGGACTACCCTGGAGTGTCATGGGTTAAAACAAAGAGTTGTGTTAGCATTTTTAAGACTGACATGGAATAAATTCTTATAAATGCCAAGATTGTTAAACGATCTCCCTGATGATATAGCGTTGTCTTTGATCATTTGTGATAAGGTTATAGTGTCTGCAAATCATGATGAAATGTATTCATGGTGTTTGCACACTGTTAACCAAGTAATCAAGTCCTGCTACGAGATAAAATAAATGCAGTAGCAATCACATACATTACAGTAGGCTGAGAAAATGTGATTTAAATCCAAAATGAATGATATTTCTTTTGAGATTCTATTTCTAATACTTACTATAAACCTTAGACTTTCTAAGGCCTGAATATTAGCGTATCCTCCAAGTCATCATTGGTGTTGATCAGGTGTTTCAGCATCTATTTCATACTTGGTAGGGATGCACCAAATCCAGGATTCACTTTGGGAATCGGCCAGGATTCAGCCTTTTTCAGCAGAATTTGGGTTCTGCTGATCCAAATCTTTAAAGTAAAGTGACTTTTTGTCACAAAAAGAAGGAAAAAGTGAATTTCTTTTTCTCTTTACTCCTTTTGTCACATTCTTTGCATACATATGTATGTATAACTTTATTTGTAAATTGCTGTTAAGGAGCTGCAGCGCTGTAAAGTGCATAAAAGTACAATATGCAAAAGTATACTTGGGGGAGACAAATCACATAATAAATATATACAGAATCATAGGACAAAGAGCTGAAATGCTATGTGGTAAGAGACATAGTGGAAAGGAGGTCCCTGCCCCGTAGAGCTTACAGTCGAAGTGGATGGGTGGCTAACATACAGGTACAAATTGGAGATGAAAAAGTGCACATGGTAAGGCATAGTTCTGCATAGAAGGCACAAAAGTAGACTAATGTTCTGGTGGTCCCACGCTCACTTAGTATATGGTATCTCGAACAGAGAAATGGCACAGTCAAGCCACAATACTTCCAAATCAGCATACAATTAAACTCTGGAGTTTAATTGTATAGTGCTCTAAAAGGTAGGTTCTTGATTTTTCCTTGAATAGATTGAGAGAGGATTCCTTACGGAGGAATTCAGGGATGGAATTCCAGAGGTAAGAAGCAGCAAGAAAAAAGGGTTTAAGACAAGAGGTGGCAGTGGATGTGGATGGTGTGAAGAGAAGGTGGCTCTGAGGAGAGTGGAGAAGATGACCAGGAACATATAGCGAGACAAGAGAAGACCAGTTAGGAGGAGACTGCAGTAGTCTAAACGGGATAAGATGAGGGCATGGATTAGTGTTTTGGCTGTTGTTTGTGAAAGAAACAGGTGTATCTTGGCTATATTGGGGAGAAAGAGACGGCAGTGCTATTAATATGATTGGCAGTTCTATTAATGTGATTGTAAGTGTCGGAAATTTCAACATTTTCATCACATAAACTGTTATAATATAAAAACATGCAGAACTGAAAGCCCATGTCTCTGTCTCAACCCCTCATCCTCACTTTTTTTTATTTGGAATAATCACTCCCACATTATTAATAAGTATAGTGGGGGAAATTAATTTCTTCCTAGGCTGCCTCCATTCATCTCCCGAAAGAAGATAAATTAGCAGAATGCTTGTCTTCTCAACAATCTTCTGCAGCCAGACTGTCATTTTCATCAACTTGATTACCACTCTCCTCCCACATAGTCTCTTCTGCCATCATCATAACGTACATTAAATTGTTTTATTGCATTGTCCTTAATTCAGCAGGGGGCTATTAATAATTTACACCTAGAGTGTCAGGGATAAGCAAATATTTTTCCATCTCAGTGTGACTGATTCCTCAGATACTGTATCATGCTTTGAATTCAAAGATGAGTTTTGAAACTTATTTTATCACTTATATGTCTATTCCTTAAAGTGTGTGTTAATTGTTTCTGGCAGATTTTGTTAAAGCTGAGTTATTAATTTTTTTGGTTGGTTTGTTGTATTTTGTTTATGTTTGTATATTATAAACTCTTTTCTTGAATGAGCTCCCATAACAAAGTATATTTGCTTTTTCCTGTATCCAAAAATATCTCCATTTTTGCAATCAAGCAATCAGTCTTTTCTTTTTGGATAGCATTTGCAAGTGAAGCAATCCGTTAATCTTTTTCTATTTTTGCCTTCATCGTTGCACCTTTGCAAATCCTCTTGATTGCACCTTTGGTTTGCTCCCTGGTTACTAAGGCCATCCTCTACTTCAGACTCTCTGGAACCTCTACAATTATGCTAACATGAAGTCCAAAATAGAGACTAGGTACATGTGCTATCACCTTATATAGACTGTCAGAAATGGCTAAACTACCCCTTGGTCAATGGAAATATTCCCCCTATTACAGGGTATAGGTTACTTACCATTGATTGTTTACCTTCAGGGAAAGGTAACCCTTTAGGTTTCCTACAACTCCATTTGTAGTTAATGCAATTTGTATTGCCTGAAATACACACTTCTGTTTTTTCTCATGTCTTGAAAAATCCCACCTTCTAGTTCCTTCTCTGTCCTCCACTCTGCTTTCCCTGCTATAGTCAGAATGTTTGGAAAGAATGTGACCCAACCAAAGTATTCCCATCTGTTCAGTATATAAAAATCAGTACATATTTGTGTATTGTATTCCTCATTTTTATTTATATCAATGCTTAAAATATAAAGTGCATTTTTCTAAAAATGTTGAGTAAAACATATTGTTGCATGCACGTCTACACAGGGAGTTTTCTGCTTCAGTGTTGGGGCTTCTGGACTGCTCGCTTAGTATGTCCATTGGAAATCTCAACGCACATTGCATAAGAAACTGGTATAATGTTTTCTTGGATTTTTCAAAACTAGACATGTTTTAGCTTAAACTACCCCCAATACAGTACATTCTCTTGAAAAACAATTATATTTTAAATCTATAATTGGTTATTAAAATGGTAATTTTTTATTCTGATTCCATGAAGAGGCAAACAATCCCCTGGAACAGGACAATCTGCTCCAAAGTCATTTCCTGAACCTCAAGAGACTATTTGAACAAATCATACAATTGTGTAAACACCTACAGAAGGAAGAGCACTGAAACTTCCTTCCCACTGAAAGGAAATGACAGATAGGCTTGACAGTTTTGCATGTCACTCTCCGTGATTCCACAACAAAGGCCAGTTACAGAGATGCAGTCTCTTGCTTGCTGACAGATATTCAGTGGACAGCCTGCCTTAAAAAGGTTTTTCTGTGTTAGAACTAGATTTCCTTTCTACCTCAAAATAACCCCTGAAGAAGTCTTATCACTGACAATTGAGCTGGAAATATTCTTTTTTGACAAGCATATTCTAGTTTCATAAGTTTCCTCATATTTCCCACTCTACTAAATGAGTAAAGGTTGTATGCTTCTCCCTTGATGTAACCAAGATATAGACTAGAGGAACATTTACAGAGAGAAGCAACTGGACACCAAGTTCACATCAAACTTGATCAAAAGTAATCAAAATAAAAGCCAACAGCACAAACTTTTCAAAGTAAAATGAAAAGAAAGACCAGATTAAATGAAAACATAAAATCCTTACCTAAGATCTAAAATGAAAATGTTGCTCCATATAAAAATAAATTGTGCACATTTCCCAAATTTTGCAACGTGTTCTGTGTCAGTGGGGCTCATTTATCAATACTGGGCAAGTTTGCCCATGGGCAGTTTCCTATAGCAACCAATCAGTGATTAGCTTTTTAAAGCCAGCTGCAAGAAGAACAATGAAAGCAGCAATTTGACTGGTTGCTACTGGTTACTGCCCATGGGCAAATTTGCCCAGTATTGATAAATGACCCCCATTGTGTCAAGCCTAGTTATATAAATCTCTTCATGACGACAAGCTATGGCCCAAATAGGTTCATAGGCTTTTTCTTTTGACATCTATTTAGCTGTAAGTTCCCAAAACTCACTGTACATAAAATGTTTTTATCATTTACAACTTTCCCTATGACAAAAAGCTCAGAACGAAAGTGAACTCATAATAATTATGCATGTATATAGCATTGCCTGTGTAAACACTGTACATGTTTACATTCTTAAATAGTACATACTCATATGTGCAATGCATAAATGCTGTATATAAGGTGCAATAAAGTTGATGTATTATCAGGAACAAGAATATTACCTTTGGACATCACTGAAAAATTCCAGCATGCTGCATCTTAAGTCATAAAATTTAAATGTACACAAAAATTTTTAATTTCAACAAGTCAAAGGCATCCCGGTTCTTTGGTACCTTTCTAAACACTACCAGAAGTAGAAGTAGACAAGAACTAGGCCAAACACTGCAGCGTGTCGGCTGCCAGGCCGCAAGGGTGGCTGTGGCTATTTCTGTTCCATTTTATGTATATATATCTTTAAAGGACTTTACATCAGGGTCATTCCTTCTTGTTCTCCCTTGGGCCCCCGCAGTGCCAGACCCCCCTCTCCTCTTCCTAATTTAACATTTGAAAAATAGCGACGCACAGCAACTAGGGTTGCCACCTTTTTTTAAAAACAATACCGGCCTTCCTATATATTTAGGTTTTTTGCCTATTAATAACATTGGAATCAGCCATCAAAAACACCGGTCAGGCCGGTAAAAAACAGCAACAGACGCCTAGCGCACACAAGCAGTGGTGTGTTGTGCATGGCAAGCATGCGCATTGCTGCATAGCTCCCGGCACCGTGCAGTGACATCAGTGCCCAGCGGCGCCACTGATATAGGTGAGGGGGTCGGAGGAGGTGAGGAGGGGGTCAGCAGGGGGGGCCCTGGACGCAGTCCCGGTGGGCCCCCCGTCTGACCCTGCTAGTGAGCTCTGCAAAGATTTGATAGGTTGTAGTACCATTGCATACAATAATTGTAGAGACCTAGAACCCCACACTGTCCCTTCTGTTCTAGGACAGATGCTTTATTATAGAGCTGTCTTATGTCCAGTAGGAAGGCTGTAGACAGGTACATGAGGGCTGGGGCCACAGAATAGTTTTTTGTATCTTGTTTCTAAGCATGGCTTCATTTATCGTGTGTCAACTGTAAAACCTTAAATGAGCCAATGCAAAATGTGCCTGCTGTCCATGGTGCTGATGTGCAAACTTACTATATTTCCACTCAAATAAACCAGAACTGTTCCATGTGCAAAGTTATGGAAAGCCCCGATTTAAATAATTTATCCAGCTTCATATTACAGGCGCAGGCAATGAAAAATGTTTTTCTATCCATTTTCCTGGCTCTACACGTGCTTATGAAGACCTAATAAAAGGTAGAACTGGCCTGAATGGGATGAGAATCCAATCAGTATACTGTCCTGGTTGTGCTTTAAAACCCAACTGGTGAGGCTCGATCAACAGGGTATTCCATGTTAACTTCAAAGGCAATCCTGTGCTTCCTTCCCAGAATTCCTTTTAATACTTTGGTGAAATGTTTAGTCAGCCATCAACTACCCAAATCTGTTTACGTCTTCTTTAGGTGTCAACAAATTGTTTATAACAATGTTCATTAACCTTATAACACTAAACTCTGCTAGTCAACAGTTATGCCCTCTAGTCCAGAATATAAAGGTCTATGTCAAATTCATTTCCAAACTAACCTACTAAAATACAAAAAGGCACCATGAACAGATTTAATCCAACTGGTTGAACATTTGTTCACATTTAAAAGCTGTGCACCAGTTTTGCTTGGTTTGGTGTATGTTGTGGTAACACTGAAATGCTACTGCACACACAAAATACAGAGGAAGAAAAAAGACCTTTCTCAGCCCTATAAATAGAAGATGACATATGATGAATGGGTTATTCCTCCCAGAAGTTCTTAAAACACAGGCAAGGGTGTACATTAATAAATATTTGCAACCAGTTCCACTTACATGTGTTTAAGAATTAGCATTCTGTTATTCAACCAATATCAGAAAAAGCTGTGCATTTTTGATTTTCAGTACAAAGGCAAATAATATCTGAAGTAGGAGGCAATGTATCACACAAGGCTACGACAACTTTAATCTTGTATCCCACTGCAGATTTATCTTTAATTAAACATTCCCGTATCCCTCTTTTTTTCTTTGTTGCATGGAGCTCTCATAATCTAATTTAATTTAATTTCCTCTGGATCACTGAAATTCCTTTACTACATGTCACTACTGGGACATCCCTTCTTTATCCAAAAACAATATAAGTCTAATTGTTTTAACATTGATTTTCAGAATTTTAATGATGACATTGAGTAAAGTTGGCATCATTGATCATACATGGCTCTCTCCTTCCAGTCATCGCGTCATGTGATGGACCCTTGCTCATTAGTCTTGTACAGAAGTAGCCAGACACATCACTTTGCCTTCTCAGCCTAGGTCTGTGAGGGGACCAGTATCCCGAGGGGGAGAAAGTTCAAATATTATAGAGGTGCATAGAATTCCCCATCAGCTAGCCTGTGGAATGTCAGTATCTCACAATGGCTTAGTCATAGCTGATAAGCACCCATTTACGTCTCTCCTATGATGCCAGTCAGCAGGAACCAACTATTTATAAAGAATATTCACAAAATTCATTTTTTCAGCATAAAATAAAATGTATGAATTTTATCTTGGCAAAAAAACATTTTTGTAACACATACCCTTGTATAAAATACATTTCTTAGCTTGCAAGTATAAAGTCTAGCTCAGTCTTAGTAACGATTAAAGGATTCATTTACGAATCTTATGCTACAAGTGGTAGATTAGATCACGTAGGGACAAAAAAATCCCTCCCCAGAAATTGATCACCGTCTGCTCCTTGTACCTTGTCTAATAGGACAATAAGATACAGGATGCCTACAGGCATCTCCTAACAGAGGCAGAGAGCTGCCAAATGCAGGCAGCAGTGTATTTTGCAGAATTTTGGGTAAAAACACAGGGCAATTGCATCTGATGTTGCACTTTGCATGCTGCAGTGCAGTAAGTAATTGCCCCCTTGGAACTTAAGTACCAAAAAATGTACTCCATTATCAAATTGCCCCCTCATTCCCATAGGTTGCAATGGAAGCTGCTCTGGTAAAAATGACACAGAAAAGTTTACTTTAGCGCACCAGCAATCTGTTGGCCATATTTTCCCTGTGCCTGCCCCCAATTTGGAAAGTTATAACTTAGTTGGAGGGCTGGTTTTATGCAGCAATATAAGTCAATAAATATGCTTCAAGAGAGGACAGGTTAGAGAATTTGCTCCAATCACTGCTGTTGTGTCTTGTTAGCCAAAAAACAGATTATAACTGGCATTTAAAAAGAAGAAGCTTTGGGTTCACAGAGTCCAATGATTTTTATACACCAGTAGTGATGGGCGAATCTCACCTGTTTCGCCGAAAAATTTGCGAAATTCGCGAATTGGCTAAAAAATTTGCGAAACGAGTCGCACGTTGTTTTTGCCGTGCGTCAATCGTGGCGCGTCACATCGTTTCCGTCGCGGTGCGTAATTTTTGGTGCGCGTCACGTCGTTTTCGACGCGTCGCGTAAAAATACGACGCGCGACTCGTTATTTTTGCCGAATCGCGGGAATTCGCCGCGAATTCGCCCATCACTATACACCAGTTAGTTTCCCTTAATGAAAGCAGATGTAAATAAGAACACGCAAAGTTGTAAGTAATTCTTGAGACTTGCTTAGTTTGGTGTATGTTGTGGTAAAATTGAAATACTATTGCACGTACAAAATAGAGAGGAAGAAGAAGAAAAAAAGACCTTTCATAGCCCCATAAATAAAAGATGACATATAGTGATGGGCGAATCCCCCGCGTTTCGATTCACTGAAAAATTCTCGAAACGAGTCGCGCGTCGTTTTTGACACGTGGCGCTTCCGACAACGAGCGACTCGTTTTTTAGGCAAATTTTTCCGGCCCGCGAATTCGCCCCTGGCATTCGCCCATCACTAATGACATATGATGAATGGGTTATTCTTCCCAGAAGTTCTTAAAGCACAGGCAAGGGTGTACTGTACATTACAGTTAGTTTCCCTTCTTATTGAAAGCAGACGTAAATAAGAACATGCAAAGTTATGAGTAATTTTTGAGACATGTCTGAGAGCTGAACTCTCAAAGTGCAACACTTTTCTTTTTTGTTAAAGCAAATAATACAAATGAAAACGCGTTGTTAAATTATTTTTTATTCATTTAGCCAGGAATGTTGATTTCCATGTATTCTCTGGATACTAATCAGCGTCTATAGTCACTTGCTCTGGGGAACTTACCATTCATTCAGTTTCTCATCATAATGGGAAAATTGCCTTGTTCCATCGCTGATGAGAGCTCTGTAATTGCTGATGTTCTGAGGCTCAAAAGACAAATAATCAATAGTCATCATTATCTTTCAATTTAGAGGCAGTGAAATATCCTCAGCAATGATATACTGGCAGTATAATGCTTTTACTTTCACAGGAATTATTTAGCCTTGGCTGGTGGATTGGGGCCCCCATAATATCTTGGACTTACTGCAACTCCAAAAAGATTCTATCACTGCTGGATTCTATCATCACTATATTCGCAGCTGAACCATCACTGGAAATGTATAGAGGAAGGGGTTGTTGCTTAACTATAACAATAAAAGATATGGGTCATATTGGCTCTTGATTTTAAAATAATCATTGATGAGACAATAAATATGAAAATGCAAGAACAAAATATGTACTCACACAAGTCCAGTCTGAGAATTAAATTAGGCCCTGGCATCTCAGGTACACATAGGTCCAATCAGCCCCACAGGGGCCAAAATAGCCCTCACCAGCCCACTAAATACTGACTTCTAAGGTACCTTATAGCAGCTCCTCTGGTATTTGCCAGAACCCACTGATCAAATTTTGCTCACAAGCCCAAACTACCATCCATCACGTGGGTGTACGATGAGAGGAGCTAGACTGTCACTATTTGATCCACATTCACAGGGTCCCTATGCCCCATAATAATTTACTTTAGGTCTAAGTCTTGGACTCCTATGCCAAGCCTACCTCTACCTCAAGCCTTCTTGCAGATTCACCTCCCCTTTGATATCTTAAAGTGGACCCGTCACCCAGACACAAAAATCTTTTTCAAATTAAACATGAAATCCAATTTAAATTTTTATTAAAGCATTCATAGCTGTTTTAAGCGCATTTAAAAATCTCAGCTGTCAATCAAATATTGTCTGCCACTCCTCTATGGCATAGAGGCGGGGCAGATAATTACTTTCACTTTCCATTCAGCACTTCCTAGATGCCACTGCTCCCCACACATTCCCCCAGTTCTCTTAACCATTTAATTATGTAGCCAGGACATGGGGATAGACATCGGGTCCCCCATTCTGGTGCACAAACAAGATTATAAAATGATGCAAGGCTTGCCTTTCATAACAGTGTCCACAAAACGGCTCCTGCCTGCTTACTGTAATTATGAATTCCCAGACTGAAGAAAACAAGATTAAAATAATTTATATAGTGTAATTAATGTTCATTTTGCTTGACTAATGGGATAAAATATGATTTTGAATATTTTTTTGGGGTGACGGGTCCACTTTAAATTCTAGACTTTCAGGCAAGTTTTAGAGGCATAGATACATTTACAGCTGACCAGATCCTCCTTAAGATTGACAGTCCTCAAGGAACTACCAAATAGCCCTAGAAATTTATTCGCATAAGCATTTTCAGTCCTGCTTTAACACCCTCACTAACGAACACATTTTTTAAAAATCGCTGCTTTCAGTGGACAGAACTCCCAGAATAGTCTCTTTGACTCAGTCATCTCTAGGAGGGGTTTCTCTCTTCCTCTCCAGTCCTTTTGGAGCTCTCTCCAGCACAGGGGGAATCATGCTCTTTTCCCAGCTGCCCGCAGACACATCTCATTCCCTGCAATCAAGGAGGTTCTCATGTGGACCCTCACCCTTCTGCAATCAAGAATGTAGCTCACACCTCCTTTTAACTACAGCTCACCTGTAGCTAATTACTCCTGGACTCCTGTGCCGAGGCCTGCCTCCACCTCAGGCCTTTTTGCAGATCCACCACCCTCTTTAATGTCTTAAATTCTAGACTTGGAGGCAAGTTTTAGAGGCATAGCTACATTTACTGCTGACCAGAGCCTCCTGAAGATTGGCAGTCCTCAAAGGACTATCAAATATCCATAGAACTGTATTTCTTGCTTCTCTGGCTCCCCAACACTTTTTACAGAGGAATCGGGCCCATAGGTAAAAAAAGGTTTTTGACCTCTGTGCTAGTTCCCATTTTCCAGAAAGCTCTGAATTATGGAAAGGCTGTCTCTCATAGACTCCATTATAATCATATTATCCACATTAAAAAAAAAAAAATTATAGTAAACTTGTACCTAGTACTTGATCAAAACTAAGATATAATTAATCCTTATTGGAAGCAAAACCATCTTATGTGGCTTGTTTACTGTTTACATGATTTTATGGCAGGCTTAAGTTAGCTAGATGCAAAATAGAGAAAGATCCGTTATCTGAAAACCCCCAGGTCCAAACAATCTGGATAACAGGTCCCATACCTGTATTTAAATAAACAAGACTAGGAGAATAAAAAGGTATCAGAACTGAGATTAACTGCCCCTGCCTTGTTCACACCTCAGATTAGGGCAATAAGGGCTTGTATTTGTCTTACCTGTAAAACCATGCATTGTTCACACCCGAAGATCCTGCATAATGTCATTGTACATAGTACAGTATGGTTACTTGCATAGTCCTCATAGGTTTCCCTGTCTCCTGTCCTGCTTTACTCTGCCTGTGCATCCCATACTCTGCCTGTGTGTGCCATACTCTGCCTGAGTGTGCCATACTCTGCCTGAGTGTGCCATACTCTGCCTGCCATCACAACATCACCTGGCAATACATTCCACAACTTCGTCACTGTGAAGAACCACCTGCGCTGCTTCAAATGAAAGTCCTTTTCTTCTAGTCTGAAAGGGTGGCCTCTGGTGCGGTGATCCTCTTTATGGGTAAAAAGGTCCCCTGATATTTGTCTATGATTTCCTCTAATGTATTTGTAAAGTGTACTCATGTCCCCTCGCAAGTACCTTTTTTCCAGAGAAAACAACCCCAACCTGGACAATCTACCCTCATAATTTAAGTCTTCCAACCCTCTAATCAGTTTAGTTGTACGCCTCTGCACTCCCTCCAGCTCATTTATATCCCTCTTAAGGACTAGAGTCCAAAACTGCACTGCATATTCCAGATGAGGCCTTACTAGGGATCTATAAAGAGGTGATTATATGTTACTTGCCGCACCTTCTAACCAAGTGTCCTTACTAAAGAAGCCCACTGACCGAGAGTCAAAAACCACTCGGTGTAGATGTGCTGACTACTCCATTAATTACAATGGTAAATTAAAGCTCAAGAGAAGGAGACAAAAAAGGGGAGAATATAGCGTCGCACCATCTACTGTAAGTCGAATACGTATTTGTGCAATAAAATTTCATACGATCAAATTGTTGTGAAGAATTGGTGAGCTTAATAAATGTCAGTATGAGTGAAAATAAATAAATAAATAAATAAATAAATAAATGGATGGAAAAATCGTGGTTCGTGTATAATTCATTGGGTAAAGAAACAGTAATTGCAAAGGTGCAAAAGAGCTTATTTACAAAGTTACATGATTAGACCTGCATCGTGCCATCATTGATATCAGTATATGCGAAAAAATGAGTTAAAATATAACCTTTAATTGTCACTTAAAATTCATGGTTATGGGGAATACTGGTTAAAAAACAATAAAAAAACAATTAATAGAACGGGTGGAATTTGATCAAAATTAAGTAATGTGGAGATTACAGCTGTTTAGTTCATCAGACTGTTCCCCTAACGATCATACATCACCCAAAAAGCCCTTTAGTCAGTATATGGGGTACATAAAAGGGTAAGGAAGGAGAAGGTAAATACTGAGTGGTCAAGGAGAGATTGCTAAGCAGGGGAAACGAAAAATAATAATTACTGAGAATAACTCTCAGAATAAGACCATTGAGTTCTTGAGTATAGGGGATTTCAAGATCCCAAATGTCAACACAAGCGGTAAATAAATGCACGGCTTAGGGTAAGTAACACTGTGGAAAACCACAGAATAAATAACACAAATTTCCACTGTGCCACGAGGTGTGCGGAGGTGGACCCTAACACTTTGTCCTCTCAGAGGCACCTAAAGTCGGAATGGCCTATTCCCTATACGCTAGGAACGCAACACCTCGTTTCAACAGTGGATGACAAGTGTTCTATAAGTATCAACAAGTAGTCGCCGTGAAACCTCCCAATTCTCTCAGACCCACTCTCAAATTCGCATGTCCTTTCTCCTATACCCCATATAAAAAACCTACAAGATTGTAGACAGCAGGGCTACAGTGCCTGACGCACGTTTTGCCGTATGTCGGCTTTCTCAAAGGAAATTTGTGTTATTTATTCTGTGGTTTTCCACAGTGTTACTTACCCTAAGCCGTGCATTTATTTACCGCTTGTGTTGACATTTGGGATCTTGAAATCCCCTATACTCAAGAACTCAATGGTCTTATTCTGAGAGTTATTCTCAGTAATTATTATTTTTCGTTTCCCCTGCTTAGCAATCTCTCCTCGACCACTCAGTATTTACCTTCTCCTTCCTTACCCTTTTATGTACCCCATATACTGACTAAAGGGCTTTTTGGGTGATGTATGATCGTTAGGGGAACAGTCTGATGAACTAAACAGCTGTAATCTCCACATTACTTAATTTTGATCAAATTCCACCCATTCTATTAATTGTTTTTTATTGTTTTTTAACCAGTATTCCCCATAACCATGAATTTTAAGTGACAATTAAAGGTTATATTTTAACTCATTGTTTCGCATATACTGATATCAATGATGGCACGATGCAGGTCTAATCATGTAACTTTGTAAATAAGCTCTTTTGCACCTTTGCAATTACTGTTTCTTTACCCAATGAATTATACACGAACCACGATTTTTCCATCCATTTATTTATTTATTTATTTTCACTCATACTCACATTTATTAAGCTCACCAATTCTTCACAACAATTTGATCGTATGAAATTTTATTGCACAAATACGTATTCGACTTACAGTAGATGGTGCGACGCTATATTCTCCCCTTTTTTGTCTCCTTCTCTTGAGCTTTAATTTACCATCTATAAAGAGGTGTAATTATGTTTTCATCCCTTAAGGTTATGCCCTTTTTTATGCAAGACAGAACTTTATTTGCTTTAGTAGCTACAGAATGACACTGCCCAGAATTAGACAACTTGTTATCTATAAAAACCCCAAGATCCTTCTCACTTAAGGAAACTCCCAACACACTGCCATTTAGTGTATAACTTGCATTTATATTATTTTTGCCAAAGTGCATAACTTTGCATTTATCAACATTGAACCTCATTTTCCAGTTTGCTGCCCAGTTTCCCAACTTAGACAAATCACTCTGCCGAGTGGCAGCATCCTGCATGGAACCTATAGTTCTGCACAATTTAGTACCATCTGCAAAAATAGAACTACAGTTCACCTGTTGCTAATTACTTAGCTATCTCTACTTAGGCAGCTGCAAAACCCTTCATGGAGCAAGGAATGGAAGCCCACCCTTCACTCTTCCATTCACTCCAGGGACCCACTACCCAGGTTTTCCTGAGCTGGTACACAACTACAGCAATTACTGTCTCCAATATAGAGTAGGAAAAAAATACTTTCCATATATACTTTGGGTTTTGTCATTACTGGATTTCATTAATGGCAATCTACCAAGTAGGCCAGAAAAATTCTGGCCCTTACTACCAGGAAAGCTGGACAGCACAGATATACCAATGAATAGGAACCGGCCACAACATTGCTGGGCTCAGGGCCAGATTCGATGAAGTGGCCCCCCGAGGCCGCATGGTCTTTGTGTCAGCCGCTTCCGTTCCCGCCGCCGCCCCCCTGTGATCGCAGGGTCCTAGCACCAGCGGCGGCACTATCCGGCACAGAAGCACTGGGGAGCTAAGGATACGGCTGGGCAGCATGCTGCCCCTAAAATTTCGCTACCCTAGGCCTGGGCCTTTGTGGCCTTGCCACAAATCTGTGCCTGGCTGGGCTGATTGCAGAAATCTCCTTCACAAAAGGAATAGGTAACAGAACCAGGACTTCCTTTGCGGTTGGGGAAATTAACTTATTGCTTCCCATACAGTACCATTTATGTTCTGTCCTCCCAATAATTACATGGACCCCATTAAATTGGACTCCCTAGAATTCATGATAAGCTACATAAAGCTAAACATCAAAATATCTGAAGCTTTTAATATCTTTATATTAAAAAATATATATTTATATTTTATACTGATATCTAATTTTTCAGTTCAACTTTGAGACAAGGGATTATTAAAAAGGGTATGAATACTAGTCATACAAATTAACCTGGATTTATGATAATTGCAGATAATTACTAGTCTCTTACAATAAATCTTCAAAGATGCTGTGACTACCTTTGAGAAAAGTGAACAAGTAATTTATTATTGTTAGATTTAATGCATTCATTCAAGTAAAAGCACAACTGGTCATAGTTCACCTTGGGATTTTACATATAATGAATATTAAATGAAGCAACGTCATAAGGGATGTAAAAAAAATACAAATGCCTGTGACTGTGTGACCCAGATGATAGGAAATGTCAAGGTGGGAAGAGTGCTCCTCCCCCTCTATCGTAGTGTTTTAAGTGACCCCAGGGGTACTGTGCCAATGAGGCTAGAGATATATATATATATATATATATATATATATATATATATATATATATCTGTGTGGAGATAAAGAGAGAGAGCAAATATTTTCCAGGAAAATTTCTTACAAACAAAGAATCAAGATAAACAGTCCTATGGGTTTCTTAGCTGCATTAATCATGCTACTATGAAGGGGTTATCCTGGAAAAGTGTCTTTTTACAAAATCAACTATGTAAATTAACTATGTAACTACAACTGTGTAACATTAAATGCAGGGGTGATCCTGGGGCTGCTGACCTTGAGACAGCAGCCCCGATGGTACCCCCTATCTGTGCTTAAAACATCAGCATGAGAAAGGGTCAGGGCCATAATAAATCACAGGGTCCCATACAACAACATTTTCTTCCACCCCAGCCCCCAAGCCACACCCCAAATCCACCCCAGACCACAGATAAAAGACCCCACAGACATACGTGCTAAAAACGGTAATCCCCACACTCACACGTTATAAAAACATTGTTGGTCAGTGCCCCCCTATAAGTTAAAAAAAAACTGTGGTTCCAGGGCCTCCCCATAAAAGTTTTTTAAAAATCATTGTTGGTCAGGGCCCCCCCATAATGTAAAAAAAAGGTTGGCACCAGGGCTTCGGGACTTTTGGAAGAGGCGGTGCGGTTTCGGCATTGTCAGGGGGGGCCCAGCTATTTCGAAAAGTGCAGCACAGCCGGTCCCCTCCTTTAGACACAGGTCCGGTAGAGGAGTACCCCCTGTGCCCCCCTGATGGCAACCCTGGAAAGGGGGTCTCTCTATTGCAATAAGCATAATAGCTCTTTCTGCACTAGCGGAGACGAATTTCCGGGTTAAAGAGGCAGCTTTCTGCTGCCTTTAATAACTGTCCACTCTCTGCCAAATGAGGTAAGGTTTCCATCTGCCTAAATGTAGAAAATTATCTACTTTAGCAAGATGTGTATACAATACACATCTTGTAAATGAGTAAATAGTAACAGGTGTAAAAAGGTAAATTTGTAGGTCTGATTCTGGAGCTTTTGCAGCTACAAAACTATAGGTATATTTAGCATTGTGCACCTATGCCACTTTTGTTGGTTTTGACATAAGTTTATTACAATCACTTCTTTAAAGAGTGCAGTGACAAACGACAATGAGTCTGGAAGCACTTTTGTGAAGCAAACAGACAAAAGATTTCACATAATTGAGGTTGCACTTGTTTTTGTATAATTATTTGATAATAATTCTAACCTTCTGAGGCCAAATCCCCAAACCATGGTATAATTCACTACATACCTTTTCCTACTATAGTATGGTTCCAGTTAACCAGAATTCTCCGGACCTGGGGGTTACTGGATAACAGATTGTTCCTTAATTTGGATCTTCTTACATTAGCTCTACTAGAAAATCATGTAAACATTAAATAAATCCAGTGGAATGGTTTTACTGCCAATAAGGATTAAGTATATTTGAGTTTGGATCAAGTACAAGCTACTGTTTTATTATTTCAGAGACAGGGTTTCTGTAATTGAGAACTTTCAGATTTCTGGATAATGGATCCCATACCTGTATCCACAAAACAATATACATGTGTGATTTTCTGAAGATCAGAGGCAATTTGGACTGGAGACAACTTACAACTGTCAGAATGAATCATAACCGCTTAGGAAATAATGTAACATATAACTCACAGCTTGCACCCCTAAGTCATTGTAAAGAAGAACTTACAGTTTTTACCTTCAGTCCATTAACCCGAAAAGTGAAGATCTCATCCTGCTTGATTACTCTTCAATCCCTGATGCTGTTAATGTGGAAAAAGCATTTGTAAAGAAATATCAGGAGAGCCATACGGATACTGTAGCAAGCAGCCGGGGGGGGGGGGG
>CM044446.1:12979665-13007213 GCA_024363595.1 Xenopus borealis | reverse complement strand
TCCCTGTCTGTCCCTACCCTTAAGCCCTTCTTTAGCAAAGTTCAAATACTTATGTGTGTCCAAAAACAGGGCAATAGCAAAACCATTACATTGCAGGTGAGACTGAAGGATGGGGTGGTAGAAGTGGTCTTTGTTTTAACCCTTCTGTTGCCATCTTACACTTCCATTGGACTAGACGTTGAACCCGAGCATTCTTCATCCACATCAGTATTGAATTTTGCAGTTTGGCCCAGCAATGAAATTTAACTTAATATTAAAAAAGAAAAAACAGAAATAATAACTGAAAAAAACAAGATGGGCCCTGGATCACAATGGGCCCCTAGGCTATAGCTTAGAGTAGCCTGTGCATTAATCCACCCCTGTCTATTCCTTCTATAAGAAACACTATACTGGTACAATTCAGTCGACTTGTAGCTGCATTTGCATTACTGGTGAATATGGGCCCCACTGCAACAACTTTTTGCTTCTGAAGCCTTCATAAAAATGATCAGATTTATCCATTACGTCTACATTGCACTGTGTATCAAATAATGCACCCCTTGGACTCTCTGTACTCTAGGGCCACACATCAGTCACTGCTTCTACTGTCTTGGTTAATATTATTGTTATTATTATTATTATTAATTCCATAAAAAGAGCTGAGCTCTAGCAAAGTGGAAAATACCCTTATGTGAATAGATAATGAGTAAACTTTTGAGAAGTAAACTGTTGTTGAAAGAAAGATGAGAGGTTTGGCGAGATTGGGTGGATATAGGGTGGGACAGAGCAGTAAGTAATTTGAATACCAGAGTCATTTTCCTTTTCCAAAGGTAATGTGGGGGTCCAGGCTACACAGTAAAGTAACATGTAATGCTTGGGCATTCCTTGTCTTGGTAACTCATAAATAGATTTATTTGTGATAATATCCCCTCTCACTAATTTACTTGCAGGTCCAAAACGCAGCACAAACACCATTGCATTCAGTATCAATGCCTGCGCTGTCTGTGTTCAGAAGCGCTATATACATATCGACATGCACCCCAACTACCTATCATCTAGATTACGTATCAATTAGATGCAGAAGATAGGAAGCCTCAGCAGCTGCAGGGCTTTAAGGAGCCCGGTCTTTAAGGGCAGAACTACATGGCAGACTTGTGTTTCCATTGGATTCAGCACTGGGCGACAAAATGCCCACGTCAAGTTGGATCAGAGAGGAACAAGGTAAGAATTAGGAAGTCAGATGGTGTCGCAATGGTGATCAGACGTGACACGTATGTTGGATGCAAATGATGCAAGCTGAATCTGCATCCATCAATGGTGTTGCGTCGGATCACCGTTGCAACACCATCTGACTTCCTAATACTTACCTTGTTCCTGTAAGATCCAAATTGACGTGGGTGTTTTGTCGACTAGCATTGGATCCAACAGAAACGCAGGTAAGTCTGCCCTAATGCTTCCCCTATGGCTAGCGATAAGTACAGAGCTGCCTCACACCTGCCCTTGGATTACAAAATGCAGAATGCAAACATGTACTGGGTGCATACACTGTTCTTGGATACCTCTTGCATCCCCTGTAGTTTCTTAAGGGAAGAACTACATGGCAGATTTACCTGCGTTTGCATCGGATCTGACGCTGGGCGTCAAAACGCCTACGTCAAGTTGGATCCGAAAGGAACATGGTAAGTAATAGGAAGTCAGATGGTGTTGCAACGGTGATCGATGTGACAGGATTGTAGGATGGAAATGCTGCAAGCTGCATCTGCACATGAAATCATGTTGCGTCGGATAACCGTTGCGACACCATGCAACTTCCTATTCCTTACCATGTTCCTGTGGGATCTGACTTGACATGGGCGTTTTGACACCCAGCGTCAGATCTGACGGAAACGCAGGTAAGTCTGCCATGTAGTTCTGCCCTTAAAATGAGTGCTTTTATTAACCTGGTTTTTTTTCTTGCACCAGAGGAACAATATAGAAAACAATATTCATTTGATCCAACATGCATTGGCTTGTCGGTGCTGATTACATTAGATGTTTATAGTGAAGCCCTCCCAGTGCATGTTTCCTTGCCAGAACTGATTTTAAAGATTGTTTTTGCTCTTTTATCTAATTAAAATGAGGATTCTGTCAATTAAAAATATTTTGCTCCTATCTTCATGGGCCCTGTGCCAAAGCCCCATTTGGCGATTTATGCCATGGCAAAACTGGGTTATTGCTACACCTAAGCCTAGATTCTAGCTTAGGTGGAGTAAAAAAATATTATTGGACCTCACAGCAAATTATTTTTATGCCCTTTATATCTAAAGATTGACCTGTCCATATTTATTGAAATTGAATATGAATTAAGGCCTCATTCGGCCCCTATACCTTTTGGGCCCCCCAGCAGCCACAGGGTCTGCTCCTGTAGTTACTGTACACTCCTGCTTGTTACTCTCCTTTACTGACAAAGACAAACTAAGCTTCCAATGTTTTTCCTAATCTGTGAGGGTTAATCTTTTTTAATCAGAAATCTGTTTTACAATAAACATTCTGTTGTAGGCAACACACTTCTCAGTGAGTTATTTCCAATAGTCAAGAAAAGCTTGGCCACACAAAAAACAGGTTTCATTGTCAATGGCAGAGGGGGCAACGAAGTCTAAAAAGCAAACAGTGGCTGGAGGTAAGGATGTCTTCTCAATGGTACAGCTCTGGTACCGGGAAGCCTTAAGAGCTACTCTTGAACACAAGGGAAGTGCTTTCTTTTTGGACTATGGCTCCAGCAAAGCCATGGACGGCATGTTCAGCATACTTGTGTCAGTCTCTCTAAATAGCTTCACATCTGCTTGTTCCCTATTTCTGACATTTTCATTCATCTTGTCTGCTTCATTGGGATATAGAGGCCTGTACAGAAGCATCTTTTCTGATGCTGCCATTGTGTGGGTAGGACAATGGCAGGACCTCCCACTGACCGCAGCTGTGCCGCGCTCTGAATACAACAAGGGCTCTCTTGGCACCGGCTCTGAGGTTTTGCTGTTGGAAAGTTCCCCTGTGATTCAGCTGTCACTCATAGACAGGGAGAAGGGAACTAAAAGGCGCTGCTCACTGAGTAGGAAATATTCCCTAGGCCATCAGTAATGAATAAGAGAACTTGCCCATTATCCTTTTGACCACTCAAATAGGCTAGTTGTGAAGGGGCCTTTGCCATGGACAATAGCAGCCAAGTATGTACGAGGCTGCACATAACTGAGGAGTGAGAACACTCAGCTGGTTTTCATTGGTTCTTGGAAGTGGAAAACAAGAGAAGCCACGTTAACCCTCTTCTTTGCCAAATGTGATTAAAGTTTATCTGAAGATGGGTTGTTGCAAGGCACACCTGGCCCTTGTCTAGGAAATGTAACCAAAAATCATTACCCTACACAGGATAAGTAAAAAGACCTTAAAGGAACAGTAACAACATAAAAAGAAATTCTTTTAAAGGAACGACAATATAATGTACTGGCCTGCATTGGAATAACTTGTGTCTTTGCTTTAAAACACAACTGTATTTTATATAAACAAGTTTCTTTGTAGCCATTGGCGAAGCCATTCAAGCACATTATACACAGTAGATAACAGATATGCTCTGAAGAATCCCATTGTGTATTACCGAGTTTATCTGTTATCTGATGTGTATCGTGTGCCTTTTCTCCTTTTTTTAGCTTTGAATGTCTTCTCCCACAGCAACTGTTTTATATTAACTATAGTAGAGTTTCTGAAACAAACACATCAGTTTTACCAGTGCGGGGCAGCAGTGTATTATATTTTCATTAATTGAAAAGATTTTTTGGTGTTACTGTTCCTTTAAGATTAATTGATAATGTTCAAACCAACTTGCCATATTGAAGCTCCTACGATTGGTATGATGACCGCAAAAGTATATATATATTATATAAGTAAAAATTCCTAAGGGGTAGCTGAATCTCACCTTGTTCTGAACTATTCAAAAATTAATATGACTAGAAAAGCAGGATTTTTGTATACTGAACCTACTGCACCAGCTTACTGCAATAATCACAGTAATGATCCAGGCCTTCAAAGTTGTGCACAGGAGCTTTGTTGGGAGTGTCAGTGACTAGTGATGGGTGAATTTGCAGAGAATTCCCACGATTCACAAAACGGCAGAAAAATTTCGCCTGGGCGAAAAATTTGCCGGCGTCTCGTTTTGGACGCAGGCATCTGTTTTTGGACTTGGACCAAAAATGGCCGCCAACGTCAGTTTTTTTTTATGTCGGTAATGGGCGCCAGCATCCAATAATGGACGCCCACGTCCAAAACAGGACACGGCGCCGTTTCGCCCATCAGTGAGACAGTACATTCTCAGTGTGCTCCGTGCAACTGTTGAGAAGTTATGTTTAGGAGTTGTTGCAAAGGAAGGTCACCTGTCATGGAAGCTGATTCTACAAGACCATTTATTAAATTGTTATGTAAATTGTATAGGCATGGGGTCCGTTATCTGGAAAAACCCTTATTCAGAGAGTTCTCTTCTATAGATTCCATTTTATCCAAATAGTCCCAATTTTTTAAAATAATTTCCCTTTTCTCTGTAAAAATAGAACAGTGCCTTGTACTTGATCCCAACTAATAAAATTAATGAACCCAAAGCACAAATGTAGTGATGGGCGAATTTATTCACCAAGGGCAAATTTGCGGCGAATTCCCGAAATTCGCCGCTGGCGAATAAATTAAAAAAACGAGTTGCGAGTCCTTTTTGACGCGACGCAACGAAAACGACGAAAATGTGCCGCAACTCGTTTTGCTAATTTTTCCGCCAATTCACGAATTTCGATGGAAATTCGCAAATTTTTCGGCAAAGCGAAACTGGGTAGATTTGCCCATCACTACTCAAATGCTCACAAATACCTATGTGGCTTACTGAGTCAAGCGCACAATCAAAACTGGACGTTAATAACCAGCTAATCTATCAGCATAAATATGCACAAACAAACCAGTTTGCTTACCTTTATTTTTATTGAGTTTCGGTTGTGATTATAAGCCTGACAAACCAGAAATGTAGGACAGATTTCCTTTGATGAAAAGATGCAGCCCGCAGCTCCCAGCAAATAATTCAGATTGTTAACATCTTAACACTGTGATGTTGATTTTGAGTGCTGTGACACAATGGTGCTATGTTTCCTTCATTGTTCTGTAATATTCCAACTTTAACCTCAACCTCCAGTTCTACGCAATTTAGATCTTTAGAATTTAGATCTCGTTTAGATTTAGATCTAAACTTTGTACCTGTTGAGCATTGGATTAAGACTACCTTGGGCCCTGGGTCAAATTTTGCCCCTACTTGGAATTAGGGATGCACCGAATCCACTATTTTGGATTCGGCCGAACCCCCGAATCCTTCCCAAAAGATTCGTCCGAATACCGAACTGAATCCGAACCATAATTTGCATATGCAAATTATGGGTGGGAAGGCGAAAAATTTTTTACTTCCTTGTTTTGTGCCAAAAAGTCACTTGCTTTCCCTCCCTGGCCCTAATTTGCATATGCAAATTAGGATTCGGTTCGGCCAGGCAGAAGGATTCTGCCGAATCCAAATCCTGCTGAAAAAGGTAGAATCCTGGCCGAATCCTGAACCATATCCTGGGTTCGGTGCATCCCTACTTGGTATTAGCATCTCCTCTTACCTGCACCCAGAAATGTTGTGTTATGGCACAACATGCAGTTTGTTAGCATATGATAAGGATATTGAAACAAAATGAAAAAGTTGAGTGCTTCATTATTGGAATATACAGAAGCAGCTACAGGAAGTTGTAAACCTGATGCATTTCAGGCTACATCCTTAAATGAACAGTAACAACAAAAAAAATATAGTGGCTTAAAGTTATCGAAATATAAAGCAGTGTCACACTGCATTTGTAAAACTGGTGAGTTTACTTCAGAAACACTAATATAGTTTATATAAAACTGCTGCTGTGTAGCCATGGGGGCAGCCATTCAAAGCTGAAAAAGGCACAGGATACACAGTTAAGCGTCAGATTCTTCAGAATGTATCTGTTATCTACTGTTTATCCTGTGCTTGAATGGCTGCCCCATGTCTACACAGCAGCTTGTTTATATAAACTGTAGTTGTGTTTCTGAAACAAAAACAGTTGTACCACTACAGGGCACCAGTAAATGCTATTTTCATTCCTTTAAAAAAAAACTTGTATTTTTCAGTGTTACTGTTCCTTTAAACATACATATCGCCCTTAATGATATCAGTGAATAAGGGTGTAACCTGAAAAGCACCAGGCTTCCTGTAGCTGGTCTTGTTGAGTCCAATAAAGAATCATTCCATGAGTGCTACTCATCGAAGAAACATAGAGGAACAACTGTTTTTGTGCATGATGAAATGATACTTGGATAATAACTATTTAAAGGGGTTGTTCACCTTTGAGTTAACTTTTTGCATGATGTAGAGAGCAATATTCTGAGACAATTTGCAATTGGTTTAAATTTTTTATTATTTGTGGTTTTTGAGTTATTTAGCTTTTTATTCAGCAGCTCTCAATTTTGCAGTGTCAGCAATCTGGTTACTGGGGTCAAAATTACCCTAGCAACCATGCACTGATTTGAATGAGAATGTGGAATATTAATAGGGGATGGTTGGAATAGAAAGATGAGTGATACAAAGTAGCAATAATAATAATAAATGTGACGCTTTAGAGAGGATTGGTTTTTAGAGGGTGTCAGTGACCCCCTTTTGAAAGCTAGAAAAAGTCAGGAGAAGAAGGCAAATAATTCATAAACTATAAAAAATAAATAATGAAGACCAATTGAAAAGTTGTTTGGAATTGGCCATTCTATAACATACTAAAAGTTAACCTGAAGGTGAACCACCCCTGTAAAAAGATCGGAAACACTATATATATATATATATTTTTATTAATCAAAATAATAAATCATCATCATTATCAAAAAACAATTATTAAAGGAAAATATAAATCTGATCTAAGCATCCAGTAAGGGAATATAATGTGGGAAACTAAACCCCCCATTGTATACATACAACCCAATCAGTATAATTTTGCTGTCAAGGGTGCATGTGAAAATCTTGGATATCTGTATTCTTGCCAAATTAATTTGTAGTGAAGCAATTCAACTGTGAATTCTGCAATGCTGATTCTATTTCAATCAGAGCACTGCTTAATCGGGCAGATAGTATGAGAGATTTCAGCATTATTAGTCAAATTAAAGAATCCAAGATAAAGAGCTCAGTAGTGCTTGAATTGACTTGTGCCAAAGAATCCAGCCTCTCCTGATCTGTGCCCATAGATAAGCTTTGGCATTATGTTCGAATGGTTAAAGGTTTAGGGGACGTTCATCTTGAAATACATTTTTAGAGGGGTTATTCATCAAAACCCAAAACATTTCTGAAAACGACTCTGACCAAATCCGTACAGGATTTTTCCGCTTGTGCGGGAAAAAACTCAAACAAACTGAATTGTACAAATATTTTTATTTTTCCGCCTGGAAACCACAAAATCTTTGGATTATTGCACAAAACCCAGAGCAGATTGGATATCTTCAGGACGTCTCCCACTGATTTCTGCATATACAACCTTGGCAGGTCTGAGATGCTGGATTTTCAGATTCTGACTTTTTCCTTTCTTGGGGTATAATAAATCCAGAAACACTTTAGGTTTTTTTCACAAAAAATTCGGATTTTATATATATAAATAACCCCCTTAATATTTTATAGGTGTTATACACCAGCTCCAGGCAACTATGATATTGGATAATTTGTTTAATATGTTTTAATTATTTTATTCTGACCTGCAGTTATGATATCTACAGTATCTGCTGTGCTTGGGGCTAGAGTACCTTAGTAGATGATAAAACACAGTGTTTCACCACTGCTTAGGTGAAATTCATGTACGGATTATTGGCAACCAAAAAGAGACTCAGAGGCTTTCGTTTTTATTCTTACTTATCAGGGCTCAGGTACATCCACAAGTGCATTTGCGGTCCCTGCAATTTCCCCTCAATCAGTAGCACATACCACCACTTTATTTGAAGTTAAATGCATGAAAATGTGCTCCTTGCACTTCCTTACAGTTGTGCTAAGTGCCGGTCAATATGTTCCAAATTGAATGCTTCTGCATCTATTATCAGAAGGGAAACCTGAAGCTACTGCCACCTCTGGACTAGACCCTAGTTCCAGGGTGCCCTGTGCCAATTGCTGCAGTTCAGTTGCACTGAAACAATAGGGCACATGTCACTGGAACACCGAGCACCACAAATGCTGGCTTTGGGAATTTTTGGCACAACTACACTTGATTTGCAACAAAACTGACAAGCATTAGTGTTAACTTTGGCAAATCAGACACAATTGCAGTAGGCACAGTACAGTTAGGTCAAAATGCAGCGTTTTTTTAAAAGCCATGGCAATTGCACTCAAAATTGCACATTGCTCACTGCACTTGTGGACTTACATGTGCCCTCTTGTTGCATATATTTCTATTCATGCCCTAGTTTGCTTGGCTAATTTAGCCCAGACACTCAGATTGTTAAAATTCCAAGCATGAGAGCTGCAGAATAACAAACTTGAATGAACTGAAACCCACAAGAACTAAAAATACTGATGAGCGGATTAGCTTTACATAGTTGCATAGTTAGATCGGGTTGAAAAAAGAACAAAGTTCATCAATTTCAACACCTCCAAATGAAACCCAACATCCATACACAATCACACTGATCCCCTCCATATACTCATACACATTTGTATGTGGGTCTAGTTTCTAGTTTCTAGCTTTGAGCTGAGTCAAGCATAGTCTTGGCACCACTATATCACTGGGGCTTTTGAAAGACTCTCTTATCCTTCACCTCTATGTTTGACTTAAAATTTTGCTTATGGGAATCTCACATATTTCTTGTTATTACTCCTAAAAAAAAAAAACAGAAAGTTGCTAAGCAATGACATGCACCAATTTCAGGCAATAGACTTTAACAGGAGGAAGTAAGATTAGGGACAAATCCTTGTTGCTATCCTATATAAATTATCATGCACAAATGTAGTACATTAAGCCAAAAGGATGTGCAAGGTTGCCCCAGCAAGCGAATCTGTGATTTCTTTTATCATTCAGCCTTGGGAATGTCATTGTGCGGCAGCCTGTGACACTAAACCGATTGAACAGGCAGTTGTAGAAGATTAAATCACATTGAATTGATGTTCACAGATATTTTTGCTGGAGAGTCACAAAAATAGTAATCATATTTAATATTTAAAGAGAGTTTTTGGCTTATCAAGCTCACACATTGGCTCATATATTTTCGCAAATGCTTTTCTTCCCAGTGTCAACTGGGTTGGCTGGAGCCCAGGGACTGGGGAAATGGGGGTTTGTGGGTGGAGGACTCTATGGATAGAAGACAGGTGGCCCTATGGTTAGCAGATGGGGGGGGGCAGTAGGGTTGAGAACCTCTAGTGCTGCAGTCTCAGTGGCCCCGGACCCCCCCCCAGTCCAAAGTTGTTTGTTCCTGTTTTTTTTTCCTTTTCTTGTGTGACACACAAACAAAATTAAGAATCTTTATTACTTAGTTCAGGGGTGTCCAACCTGCGGCCCGAGGGCCCAGGATGGATATGAATGCGGCCCAGCTTGAAATGCTTGGTTCCCAAGAAAACGTCATGTTGCAAAGGATACAGGTGTAGGCGAGAGGGGACCCTGCCCATTGCCCAGTTAGTAATAATAATATAATAAGTCTATTTAATATCCAGGTGTCCCATATTCCAGTGTATAGCTCCGTCTGGTTATCCAACTGGTATTGTAGTTCTTTTCTGTGCATTTTCTTTACTTCTCTTTCTTTACAAATCAGAAGTTTTTGTGTATTTCATCTGTGGCCCCAGACAAATTTACCCGATGTGGCCCAGGGAAGCCAAAAGTTTGGACACCCCTGACTTAGTTTAAAAAACAAAAGGACATAGGAATGGGCCAGCCCAGATAGATTTTGAGAACTTTTTGGATTTAAGCTTGTAATGGTAAACCCAACAGTTGCCCAGTTAATTTAACAACCCTAACCCTTGTTGGTCCTTTAGAGCCTCTTCACACCAGTTATATTTGTTTGAAACCCTCCAATACTGCTAGACACTGGGTTAGTCACTAGTGGGTTTAGGGGCCCTGAACTACGATGATGGAACAAGACAAAAGTGAATTTTAGGAAACAGACAAAATATTGGGAAATAGGTATGAGGGTTGACAAAAAATGAACAACCACTTTAATCAGAGGCAAGTGTATCCCGGAACTCACAAAATGATTATGCATGAGTAATAAGCCACAAGCATCTCTTTGGGATCTTATTATTCATTGTGGTCCTGTGTGTGTTCTATCACATGGAAGACTATTGCTGAACACAGAAAAAAATAAGCCTTAATTTTTTTCTTCTTCTGTGTTCATCTTATATCGATGTCCCAGTTATTATAGACCTGCAAAGAAAAAAATGAATCAATTATGGTAACTGTGTATTCAGATGATATTCTGCTAGCCCCACATTTTTCTTCTTCACGTAGTGCTATTTTCTCTATTATTTTCTATTTGTTTCCTTTGATCCTACGCATATAAAATTGGTCTTTCCTATAATATAGATCATATTTCCCATCATCACGTTAAGTGAATTTGACATTCTGTATATATTTTGCTGAACTGCAGTTAAACAATATGCCTAGTAAGTGTAATAATATTAAAGGAGACATATATTGTGTAAAAAATAAGAATGTACCAGTGCATTATACTCATTTAGATTTAGAAGAATTGTGCTTTAAAAAGTAGTGTTTCAGGCTGATTTATTGAATATTTCTGCCAAAACCCAGGCTGTGCAGGGGAGATGGCGGATCTCAGCTCACTGCACTGTAGGATAGGAACCAATCAGCAGCTAGCAGGACCTGATGTGCTTGTATGACTGCAGGGCTGTTATTGGCTGTTCTTTCCTCCTGTGCTTCTGGCAGGGACCATTAGGACATGCCCACCCCTCATTTGAAACACAGACAGAGACCATAGAACATCTAGAGGGATCTCCAAAAAAGGGGCTATTTTTAAAGATGATATAAATTTTTAGCACCATGTGAAAGCAGCAACATATATTACTGATTATTGCCTACAAAATTAGTGTTTTTTCATTTATCCTATACGTCTCCTTTAAAATCAGCTATCTGCCCATTGCATTGTAAAATTTCCAATGAAAATCCATTAAAAGTTTGAGACTAGCTAGTGATTGCGAATTTATTCGGCAGGCGCGAATTCGCTGGCGTAAAAAAAACGAGACACACGTCAAAAAAAAAAAACCACGACAAAGCGAAGTGAAACGGCATAGATTCGCCCATCACTAGTGTAAAATATTTTCAATATCTGATGTTGAATTTGAATTAAAGGGTATATAGTTCCTTTCTACCATGTTTTTGGCAGTGGATAGCAGGACTGGACTGAGAGTCAAAATAGGCCCTGGCATTTCAGGTACACAGAGGTCCAATCAGCCAACACAGAGGCCTAAACAGCCCCCACCAGCCCACTAAATACCGATGTTCTATGGCACCTTATAGCAGTCGCAAAGCGCCGCCGTCATCTCGTTTTGGTGAATTTTCACCAGGCTTTTCGCAAATTTATTCACCTGCTGCAAATAGTGGGAATTCGCTGCAAATTCGCACCAGGCTAATAAATTCGACCATCACTATAGGTACACTGTTATCCAAAATGCTTGGGACCTAGGGTTTTCTGGATAAGTGATCTTTCTGTAATTCAGACCTTCATACCTTAAGTCTACTAAAAAAATATTTAAGCATTGAACGAACCCAATAGGTTTGTTTTGCTTCCAATAAGGATTAATTATATCTTATACATATATATATATATATAGTTTAAGTACAAGGTACTTTTTTATTATTTCAGAGAAAAGGGAAATCATTTTCCAAAATGTAAATTATTTGGATAAAATGGGAGGCGGCATTCCTGTAAGTCAGAGCTTTCTGGATAACAGATACCATACCTGTACATAGCAATATCTATAATAATCATAGAATTATTTTTTATTGCTATTTTTCCTCTGTAATAATAAAACATTACCTTGTACCTGAACCCAACTAAGATATTGGGTAAATAATGGATATTAATATATCTTTATTGGAGGCAAAACAATTGTATTGGGTTTTGGGTTTATGTAATGTTCAAATTATTTTTTTAGTAGACTTCATGTATGGAGATCCAAATTACGTAAATCCAGAAAACCCCAGGTCCCGAGCATTCTAGACAATATGTCCCATACCTGTACCATCAACGCTCCATGTCTTCTCTGACTATTATTCCTCCGTGTAACCCATCCTGCTGAGTTTTGGCTTATGCCACAAATAGATAGCTCCCTTAAAAACCAATACTCCCCAGTAACTCTAACACCTTACACCCATTTGCAGAAGTCATCATTTGGGCTGTTTTTTCTTAATACAGGTATGGTATCCGTTATCTGCAAACCCGTTATTCAGAAGGCCATCTCCCATTTTATCCAAATAATCCAAAATGTTAAAAATTATTTCCTTTTTCTCTGTAATAATAAAACAGTACCTTGTACTTGATCACAACTAAGATAAAATTCCTTATTACTTATTATTATTATGATTATTATTATTTAATGTTTGTATAATTTTCTAGTAGACTTAAGGTATGAAGATGCAAATAATGTAAAGATATGTTATCTGAAAATCCCCAGGCTTTCTGGATAACAGGTCCCACACCTGTAGTTATCTAATTAGCAATGTATAATTGTAATATTATATGACCATACCATTTCTTCCACCTACTTTCTCGAATGCTGTTTGCCTAATTTGATTGTCTGTTCATATACTATGTTTTCATTTGAGAAGTATCATTATGTTCTATTTTTTTTACATTGGTATTCCTGTTCTATATTATCATACCTTTCTTTCTGAAGTTCTGTCTCTTTAAAACAACACTAAAACCGAAGAAAATATTTTCTTTATAGCTTCCCTATAAAAATGGAAGCTGTGCCTTAAAAATAATTAAACTTAAAAGTTATAAATCAGCCTGCTCTCCAGTCCCTATGTTAAGCCTCCGGAGGCTGATTCTCTGCGATATGACTGCAGAAGCTGTTTCTTATATTTTTGGGACAAAAGGCATTTTTATTACAGTAATTTATCACAAGAATAAAAGAGCCTCTTCTGAAACACTGAATAATTTTGAAAGAAATATGTTTTTAAAATTAAAAATGCAGGATGTGTGCACACTGAGGGTCCGCTGGGAGACATTTCTGCAACTGCTGTAACTGCGCAGATACTTTTAATGCCGCTGCCTTCCATTATTTAAAGTGTGATTGTATTTCTCTCGCTCCAAGCATTGTCAGCTATAAATAAAGCATAAGGGTTGAATTGTATTGGGTATCAGTAAGCACGTCTATTATTGATACTTAATGTGACTTTGAACGGATACAGCGTAAGCCTGGTGTTGATCTTAAACCCTTTCCGCTGCCTCATGAAAAAAGCAATATCATTACAAACTGTGATGTTTTGCCATTTTTTTTCCTACAGAACCTATTAAAGCTATGCTTAGACTGAAACGCTGCTAGAAATTTAGTCTATAATATTATTAATATTAGCATAATTACTACTGAGATAATTTTTGCAGAATATGGCAGTGGACTGGGAAATCTCATATTAATTCTTTATGTAAATGAATGAATCACTGCAAACACTTTAGTGCCGACACATCTTATATATCATTTTATGTATGTATGTATTAGATTATTTTAAGGTTTTGGTTCCCATAGGCACAAATTATCTACTGCAATCAACTAATTCAATCTGTCTGTTGATATGTTCCCTATAAACATGTTCCACCCCCTAACATGACATAATTCTGCTTATCTGTCAAATGTTGTAACTTAATAAGTGAAGGCAGAACATACCGTGATATAGGAATATTCTGTGATATATTTTGTTATCTAAACCAATATGATACACTGCTTACTGGTAAAGCCATTGTAATGGATGTAAAGAGAGAGTAACATTTGGTTTACCCATGTCCTTATCTGAACTAGAATCTTAACCTTCCTACTTTGCAACTTGGTTCTTTGTTGAGTCCAATTCAAGCTCTCCTGCAGGGGGCAGGAAAACTGTAGCTTCTGTTAATAGACCATTTATCTTTACTGTGGGTCAACTTTAGTGATGGGCAAATCTGACTCGTTTTACTTCGCCAAATTCATAGATTCACCAAATGCACTGAAATCTATGGGTGCCAAAAATGTTTGACCCGTTTTACTTCGCCAAATGCACAAATTCATCACATGCATTGATGATGAGCAACAATTCTTTTCACCCATTGGAGTCTATGGGCATCTTTTTTCTCTGGGAAGCCAGATTTCACTCATCAATAGTCATCAATAGTCAGCGTTTGTAGCCCTTAGGGACTGATTGATAGTATACTGTATGCCAAATAGTATCAACAACAGGGTAGCAAGTGAGAGCCCCTGTTTCCAGTAAAAGTTTGTTTTAAAATGAGTATTGCCATACATGAATAAACAGAAAAACATCAAATAATGTTTCAGATCCTTCTTTGTCCCCTGGGAAAATTCATATGGCCAATCCTTGGTATCTTGGCATAGTCTTGATCTTTCCTTAGGCTCTGACGGAGTTAAGGCTTTACAAAAAACTGGCTCCAGTTTATATAGAAACATGCCCAGATCTTTTCTTCCTCTCAGTCTTAAAGACAATGACATATGTTTTCTCCACGCCTGTAGGACAGACAAGCCGTCTTGGCTTGTTGAAATGTCCCTCTATGGAAACTGTTGACATTACATTCCGTTGGTTGTTGTTCAGTTAATAATATTTCTTGCCAGGATTGAAGCCCTTTATAGCGACGCCAAAGAACCTTCATTAACTCTTTCCACAAATGTTCATGAAAGGAATAAATATTTGAAGGTGGGGTGTGGGGCGGTCACCTCTCAATGAGAAATGAGGTTTGAAGCCAAGATGGAAGGATCCTGTTCTGAATGTGTGCTTTGGCTTTAAAATACAACACATGTTCTCCCTCCCTTTCCACTCTCTCGCTCCCTGTTCTTTTTACGGTAGAATCTTTGTGGCATCCTGCACTCTCAAGCAAGATTCCTTTATGTTACCAGTGACAGCCTAGATGACAGATCTTATACCTGTGGAGACACATGGGTGACACAGATTCAAAATTAATCTTTCCTAAATAGGAGCTCTGCAGCAAACCAAAGACAAGACATCGATGCAGTAGGATGGCATGTCACCAATAAATCAGACCTGATTTACTCCTGTCTACTTAGCTGGGGCTTGTAGAATGCGTGCATCCTAACAGACTGGATAGACATGACACCTCCAGATCAGTTAGCAGAGAATAGGCTCCCTTTACTTTTGGGAGTAACAAACAAGCCATGAGATCGCCTTCGGGGACTATTTTTCCCTTCTATGCAGTACGGTTGTGCAGTTTGGTTCTTTGAAATTGCTCAGCAGGCTGTGAAATATATTTCATGAGTCTTTTTTTTTTCTTCATCATTTCACAAATACATCTGCTTTTAAGCTTCCTACAGAAGGATTTGTACAAGGTTATAACATGATTGTTAGCTCCTTGGGGCAGAGATATCAATCTTAGTTGCTTTTAATTGCTGTACTATTTTGTATGCAAATAATGCATTCACATTTACGGCAGAAAATGATTGAGACCATCACCCATTTTTAAGTCTTATTTTCATTTAACTCTTGGATAGGGAATAGATTATTCTGGGAATGGATTAAAGGAGATCTGTGAAATACAGCAAAGTTGGTAGTCACTGTAAGGGCAACAATGGCTGCCAATTGATGACCTTTAAGAGATTTTATTAAAATGTTTTTATTTTTTTGACTTTTTCTTTTAAAATGTATGGAATACAATTTGCAACCCCATGATACAGTATGTAGTATGGCAGATCTATAATGTTAAAAATGCATACATTTATGTATATGGATAAATCCCTCTATTTATTGGTTGTGTATAGATGCCAATCCTAAAGGGGGCTGTCCAATAAGAGCCTCCTACTGAATATCAGACAAAAAGGATATAAGGATTGCATATAAAAAGTCAAAAATGTATTATATCAAACACTTATTGGCAAACTAACATATTGGCAAATCGCCCCATGCGTTTTGACCACAGCGGTGGTCTTTATCAGAGGCCAAACATATATACAAAAAGAAATACAAAAAGAATAAAAAAGGCAGAATATTGTTTACATTGTGCAGTTTTGGCATAGCAAATTGTCTCCCACCCGTCTGTGGGCGTGACGTCACTTCCGCAATATCAGGAAGTATGCATTTCAAGCCTCAGTGGAACATGTTCCTCAGATGGTCGGCACTTAGCATCTGCACTTAGCATCTGATTAATTATAGTCATGCCAAACCGTGCTGCTCAGTAGTGAGAGTTTACTACTCAGTTTAGTTCAATTTAACCCAGGGGTCCCCAATCACCAGGCCATGGGCTGTGCCGAACTAGGCCACGTCTGGTTCCGTCTGCAGTCTATAAAAGCTGCAAAAACTATTTAAAAAGGCCCAAATTACCTGCAATCCCAGATCCATGACCTGCAATCGTCATGACAACAACGGTGCGAAGCCCACAAAGTTTTCTACTGATTGCAACAGATATTAAAAAATATTTTTTTGTTAAGCCTGAAATGCGTCCTCACATTTCCCCCCCACAGGTCTCTGGAAAAAAAGGAGGGTAAAGGTTTTGCTAACCTTTAGGTCCTTTGTTCCCCTGGGTATAATTTAGACACCTAGATTGGGTCCTCAGTTACACAAGGGAAGCTGTTTCCTTTTTCCTATGTGAAAGTATTGTGCTGGCAGTTCATTGACTGGCCAGTAAAAGGATAAAGGTTTTCCTGTGCCCCATTGAATTTGTTAGCCAGCTAGGCTGGGTCCTTTTTCCCCAGAGGGGAGGGAGAGTTGTTCCTCAGAGGTAATAGAAAGGGATGTTGCCATGTGTTCTGTCTCTTTCCAGTGCATCCACTGGAAGTGGGGTGTGCTGCATAGGCCTGAGGTGGAAGTAGGTCTCAGTATAGGAGTAAGTGCGGGTCAGGTCAGAAACTGTCATAGGTCACTATAGGAGTGACAGATGAGATCAGGAAAGTTAGTGAGCAACTAAGGCTCCAAAGAGGAGTTTAGTAAAGGGTTAGCACCCCGTGGTGTGACATCCACCAGATTAGGGACTCAAGTGGTTAAGCTCAGGGATAGAGAGATCCTTGGCATATCCAACCAGCTGTGAGGTTGCCTGCAATGTGGATTGTACACCAAAGGCAGGAAAGGTGGCTCAATTCACAAAGCTGACTAACAAGTATCAGAAAATATTTGTGAGAAATACAACTGTGTATAAATTACCTGCTGCACTACTTGCTTCATGAAGTGTACCACCAGTTCAATAAATTTTATGTGTTTTAAAGAACCACTGGCGCCCAAAGTTAATTCATCAAGAGTGAATACTGTTTGTGCTAATACCCAAGTGGTTATCCTTTCATCCATACCATAAGCGGGACCCCACCTTGAGATAAAGAGTCTAACTATATTGTGCCTACCGGGAGTTGCTGGGAGTTGGACCCCTTGCCTGGATACCGAAACCAGTGGCTAGTAACCCATGGGAGGGTTTAGGAATACCCTGACACATACACCTGTTACAAATGCTTTGCTTCAAACTGGTCTGTGGTACAAAAAAGGTTGGTGAGTACTGGTTTAACCCAACCCATGTTTATTTTCTTCCTAATCAAGCTTCACGGCAATTATACGGTATGTCAGTTTAAAGGGGCAGTATAACGTACACCTATAAAACATTTGCTAATAAATAGGACTTGTGTTGAAATTCTATGTAACACATGGCTTGATAAAGGGCATGGTGGGCCCGAAACGTTGCCACTTTGTATGATATGGGCTAAATAAATAGCTTTTTTGCACTTTGGCATATGATATACAGTGTGCTGCTAGTTTCCTTTTTGTGTTTTTTTTGTATTATACAAAGCACAGCACAGACAATAATATCTTCAAATTGCAAATAGGCCTCTGCCATTGAATTGTACAGGACCAAAGATGACTTATTGCCTCAGGGTATAAAAAAACCATGAGAAATTTGAGTTTTTTTTCCCCACTAAAAATTCAGATTTTATAGTTTAAAAAAACAAAATGTTTTCAAGTTTTTAGCATTCGGACTTTAATAAATAACCCCGTTAGAGTCTGCTGAGCTCAGCTTAATAATAATTAAAATATATGTGTCTGAAACATGTCAGTGGTGGTAACAAATATTACAGTCCAGGCAAATTCTGTTCTGGTTTTTCTCTGATGAGATGAAATAAGGGTGATTGATGGATGCATCTTCTAACAAGTCTCTAAGCACAAAGGCTATTGATGGATTCCAGTATACAATAAATATGATGGGGATCATAAATGCAGATGTATGGTATCTATCAAAAATCCTAGGTAGAAGCTCCCTTGAAAGAATTACACTTGGGAATCTTAGCTAGATGCTACACTGGAATTGGGAAGCCAAAAGAAGTTTGAATTTTATGGTTAATATAGTTACTAATAAGTAAGTAAGATGTGATACTCACTAATAAGTTTATATAACCACTTTAATGGCTCATTTTGACAGTCAGTTCAAATTTCGGATTAACTTACTTGTTCAATTAAATGTTGCTGAAATTCAAATCAACAGTTCCCCGCTTTGTTCGCTGTGCAGTTTTGCTCATTAAGTGACTTTTTTTCATCTGCCAATATCAGTTGTCACCCCAGATTAAAACCATCTATATTATTGCTATTTAGATACCTGCAGTTATCTCTGCTAATGCCATGGGGAAAACTGCTCAGAAAGAAAAGTTAAAAAAAGGCTTATCTTCCCCTGTCAGGAGAGTCACAGAACAATCAAACATTGTTACATAAAGTATAATAATCACAACCAGGCAGCAAAACACATCTACACGTTGACATGCCATTTTGACGTCAATTTCGCTTAAAAGTAAGGACCAATCAACCATCATTCAAATTTGCAAAAATGTGCTGGCTACTGGGATATCATGGTATATTGTAGCCTTAAGGCTCGTGTATAGGGAGGTAGTGTGTGCTTAATTAGCTCCAATTGTATATGACATTGTCATGTTGGTTTACTAAATATATACATGAAATCTCTTTATTTCACCAACTGATTGCTGACATCATTTGGAAATATAAGTTATGGGCTTGACATCAATTCCCTTTGGTTATGTTACCTGTCTGTTCCACCTGCAATTTCTTCAATAAAGCCTGCAGGGAGGCTTCAATAACCAAATTATTTACTTTAGCTTCTGGTGGAGGAGAAAACAAAAAAAGAGATCTGTCTGGAAACATTCGGAACAACAATCAAGATTTCATCCATATTTTCATTTCGAGTGCATAATCTCAAATTATTATCGAGATCAGGCAAATGAATATAGATGCACAAAGCAACATTCACTACAATTGCCATCAGGGAAAAGGGGTAAAAGCAAGGAGTTGGTCTCTGAAGTGGCTTAGAAAAATGCAAAATCATGCTGGACTGACTACTGTGCATTTACAAACTAGTTCTTTGTAAGCAACATCTTAAAATGATAGGGATTAGCATTTAATAGCTGCACCTCAGGCCATTTACTGCTAACTGCTTACCCTTCAACCCATGGCTGAGGCAGATCTGGGTGCATTCCCACCTTCTTGGATCTATGCATGGGGGAGCTCTATAACAGTGGCTGCTTTTGCACTTGTCCCTTTACCTAACAGCCTATCCCACCCAAGGGTCTTCAGTGCACTGGCATTGATGGAAGGACCAGGGCCTCTACTGACATGGGGCAAGGTGAGAACTTGCAAAAAGTCACCTTTGGTAACTTTAAGAGCCAAATTTCCTGGTTTTAAACCATAAATTGGTCTCCACTATTGCACTCATTACACTAGCGATATGGCCTCCCCTTTGACTGCTGATATATTAAGAGCAGAACAGGAGGGCTGCAGCAGCTCAGAATCACCCCCGAAAGGACATGTGACACATGAAAGATGATGGAGGAAGAAGCATTTTGACCAGAGAGCCAGAAAAGAAAGGCAAAACATCACACACACATTGTAATAAATTAAAAGAATGATCTGGTTCTGGCTCAGATATGGCTAAACAGATTCATGCTTTCTCTGAACTGTAGAGTGCAGAAACAGGCAACTGGACAGTAACATAACCACCCTCTACTGGACCCAGGTGTAGGATGTAGGGTGTGGGATGCCTCCAGATGCATGGTTTCCTTAATGTGTTTGCTGTGGTTTCCAGTGGACCAGGAGGGAGAGCAGACCCCGGTGCTATTGCGCCCCCAGTAGTTACAACACTAAAACCGGATCATGATAAAGACAGGTGTAAAGACTGTAGAAATGCCCTTAACCAAAATATCCATGCAAGCAGAGGTTAGTACTTACACAAAAAGCCAAATACAAAATGCCTCAGAATATAACACAGTTTTTTATTTATTTATGTTAATTTAAGAAAACTGCACCTTTAATGTAATTGCAATATGAAGTTTTGCTAATCGTGAGTGAGCTGTTGATTTGCTCTGAATTTGTGTTGAATGACAAAACTAGAAAAAGTGTCTCCAGCTTTTTCATTATATGGTGATACTGATCCTTCCATAATGTCTTCCTACCTGCCTTTTGGATACTAAAATCAGGGACTTCTTGGAAATAAAAGGGGGACTGAAGTATAAGCTATGTTTGTAAATATCCACGCCATTTTTGTGCCCACACCCCCTAATTACCATGATCATTTTACTAAATTTGGCAGGTTATGAAAGTTTGAAAATATTTCTCCTGATCTAAACTGTTACAATTACTTATTTTCTTATCTCAATATCTTATTTGCACCTGCTACCTGTTCTGGGCTCTCTGCCAAAAGCCAGTTAAGAAACTTTGTTTCTTTTTCTGGCTGTTCAGTGCAGATAAAAGAGGGACTTTCCAGTACAAATGAGGGACTGCAGGCTGAGCTGTAAAAAGAGGGGCCGTCCCTCCGAAAAAGGGACAGTTCGGATGTATGTAGTCCTGTAATGACTGGTTCACCTTCAAACTAAAATTTTGTATCATGTAGACGTTCATATTCTTATGCTTTTTTTGATTATTTAACTATGCAGCTCTAACCTCTACATTTCAGCAGCTATCTAGTTCCTAGGGTCCAGCAGGTTACCATAGCAACTAGGTAGTGGTGTGAATGAGAGACTGGAAGATGAATAAGAGAGGGCCTAGATAGAAATTTTTGTCTTGTGGCACAGTGGCTATAACAGTGCCGGGCCATTCCATCCAGGCGCGCTAGGCAACCTGGATAGTAGACACGCCCCACAGGCTCGCATGTGCAAAACGCGCGCGCACATGCGCAAAGTAACGAACACGCATATGCGCATGCGCGGAGAAACAAATGCGTGCATGCATAAAGAAAGTAACATGCAGAAAGGAAAAGCCTGCTTGAGCACACACAGCGGCTACAGCTGTGAGCGGGACCAAACTGGGGGTAGGCGAAGCAGAGAAGGTGTGTGCCCGGTGCCTACTCTGCCTACCCCTAGTTCCAGCCCTGGGTTATAACAATTATTATAAGATATTTATAGTACAGTCTCTGTTATAAAGACAGGACATTGAGGTGATTTATAATACAGGTATGGGACCTGTTATCCAGAATGCTCGGGACCTGAGCTTTTCCGAATAATTATTATTATAATTATATATTATTATTTATAATTAATACATTATTATTATTCATACCTTAAAAATTATGTAAACATTAAATAAACCCAATAGGGTGGTTTGCATCATAGAACAGTTATTATTTGGCTAGTCTGGTATAACAGATCATGCACAACATATCCACGGGCTTAACTACATAGGAAGAAGACCCTGTGGCTGCAGGGGGTCGAGGAGGTATAGTGGCCCCATGAGGCCCTACTTAATGAACAATTTCAATATATATATAAGTAAAACTTGATAACCTCTGAATATTATGTTAATAAATTTGCTGTGGGGCTGAACACATGGACTGATCATAACATGGACAAAAATTAATTTTGGTGCAGCTAATTGAATGGATTTCTAGATATACCATTGAAATTCCAATGTTTGGGAATCCTATAGTATTTCCAGAGTGATAATTAAAGTGACCTTGGCTCTGCCAAAGGTATTTGGAGCTAAAGGCATAAGAATTTGATTAAGAATTTGCAATATAAAGAAAAAGGAAAGGCGGAGGCCTGGGTCAGGGGAAGGAAAACCCTTCCCCTGACCTAGTCCCTTACCTATTATGTCAGGTGCAGTCTGCTTTTTCACGAGGTCCATAGTCTAAATCAAATTTCAAATTGACTGTTCTTAAGCAACTTTCTTCACTTCAGTGCATGTACCTTGCCTAATAATATGATGGCATGGTCAAGAACTGGGGTGCTACCTTGCAAGGGTAATTATGCCCAGAAAGGTTCTACTGGCAAACATAATGGGTAATGGAGTGGAGTCATGCTAAGGTACACTAGAGTAAAAAATGCTGCCTTTCTTTGTATTTACTTTACATGGGAGGTTCTAATGCCTAAAGGAAGTAAGATGTTTGCCCTAGGACCTTCTAAAACAAAGCCACTTTAGGGCTTTAATTTAGGGATTTAAGCTGGCCGTAGACACACAGATTTCACCTATGTATAGGCGGAACGATCAGACATCCCAATCTTCTGACCTGCCACTAACCACTAAATAAAGTAGTAAAAGAACAAATAAGACAATGCTCTGGACATAACAGCAGTCCTACAAAGGTTTGACAAATAGTAGCAAAAGTCACCCATTGATATCAAATATTAATTATAAAAGAAAAAAAATAGTACTGGTATGGGATCCATTATCCAGAAATCCATTATACAGAAAGCTCTGAAATACAGGCTATAGATTCCATTTTAATCAAATAATTAAAAATTTTAAAAATAATTTTATTTTTCTCTGTAATAATAAAACAGTACCTTATACTTGATTCAAACTAGCACAATAAATCCCTACTGGAGGCAAAGCCAGCATATTGGGTTTATGTAATGTTAACATGGTAGTAGACTTAAAGTATGAAGATCCAAATTACAGAAAGATCCATTATCTGGGGGGGAAAAAAAATTTCTTCAACATACTAAAAGTTAATTTCAAAGGGAGTCTCTCCTTTACAAAAACAACAGCAACTTTCAGAAGCCCATGGGGAATTCATTCATCTTCTCCGTCTGGCAGACAAGCTTTGAAGACTATGGGACATTGGAGAAACGTGATTTTAAGAAAACCCATCTCTGACAGCAGACGTGGAAAGAGAGGCTTGGCTGGTGATGCCAGAGCCATTGCCTATTAACATAAGTGGCTTTAGCAACAAACATATCCCCACTTACATTGGGAACAAAGCCAGTTTTGTTGTCTCGTGAATCATCACAAGAGATCTGGCACACTGTGACACAATTTCTCTGTGACAATTCCCCTTTAAGACAGGAAACATGCCTGTTACATTGGCAGAGCGCTGAGCTCATCGTGGGTGCTAGTTAAATAAAACAAAGCATATAGATCTTGTCATCCATGTAGACTGAGGGGGAAAAAAAATTTGAAACTGTCAGCATTCGCCCACCATCCTTGTGAAACAGACAGAAAGACAGAATGAAAAGGAGAGTGAGAGAACATTCCCTGACACCTCTTAGCCAGCAGGCAGATATTGTACACAAATATAGCCTCACTGCTGAGCTATCAGCGATTTCATTATCACATCCACACTGCGACACCAACCGGCTGGATCCAAGGTGGATGGGTTTTAATCATGCTCTGGGTGTACTGCTGGATATGTCATGATAATTTCCCCTCATCCTGCAGATCCTTCGCATCTTTCTGCATCTTCACTGGTACAATACTCTGGAGGGATGGCCGTTCAGTGGCCTAGCAAGGTGTTACATATGCTCCTGATTCATGCTGTGTGTAGCTCAGTATCACAGTCAGCTTTAACGTTTCTTTATTTTCATTCTACAGAAGTTCAGTAGATAAAACAGTATTGGTAATAGATAGACAAAGATTAACTTGGAACTGAATTCTTGCTTCTGTAGTATGTACAATTCAGGCTGTGTTTTCTTTGTTCTATACACAGAAGCTTAACCAACTATAAGGTATGTTCCACCCCTGCCTCTTCTGCTGTCATTTAGAACGAGGGGAATAGGAAGGAGATATTTCATCCTGCATAGAGGTCTGGTCCTCCTTGACACTATTTGAGAGTTTTTGGCAAGTGCGAGTGTATGAACAATGCCAGAACTGGACTGAGAATCAAAATAGGCCCTGACATTTCAGGTACACAGAGGCCCAATTAGCCCACATAGAGGCCCAAACAGCCCCCACCAGCCCACTAAATAGTGACTTTCTATGGCACCTTATAGCAGCCCATCTGGCATTTGCCCTAACCCACAAATGGCCAGTCCGGGCCTGAACAATGCCAACAAGGGGAAACTCAGAAACAGTCAGTATTGGCAACATTTTTGATACAAATTGGCATCTTTCTATCGTTAATTAAAAAAAAAAGTTAGAACCAAGGACTGCAGAAAATATCAGAAAAACACAACTTAAATCATAATTTTGTATATATGATAAAAAATCTGTTTTAATGTGTGCTGATAAAGCTTTTTTAATATTGGGGAAAGGTCTGCAACAAAAAAGCTTAATAGCGTTTATTTTTTTATTTATGGATGTTCAGCTTGCATAAAGAACAAGCCAAATACCTAAAAAACTGTAAAATATAACTAATGGAGACAAATGGCAAAGTTGGCAGCAATGGGACATTTCACAAGATACTAAACATTACCGTAAAGGTGAATCATCCCTTTAACTACAGCTTAAGGGTTCTCTTCAAGTAACCACTTGGGTAAATTTAATTTGAGTTTGTACTTATATCAGCCAAACTAAAGTTTGGTTTAATCATCTGATACTGAAATGCTCAGTTATGTGTCCCTTAAAGTGATACCGACACTAAAAAAATCATTTTAACATATGAGCATATTGCCTATAGGTCATGATGATAATTTTTTCGGAGAGATTTATTTTTGTATATAATTGTTAGTTGACGTTCCTAAGCCTGACTCTTTGACACTCTGACTTTGCCAACCTGGCTGTCCAATCTCAGCCTGTTAGTTACAGTTTCTAATGCTAATGGACTCCTGCTGCACAAATATGGCAGCTGCCTCATACAGGAACATGGGGGATCAGACAGGCAATGTAAAAGCATTGTGTAAATACTTTATGGCAAATTTAGAAGTAGCTTTCAAAGCCAATATTATAACAGATGTAAAAAAGAGTTTAATTTCAGGTGTCAGTATCTCTTTAAGATGGCCATACATGTGCCTAAAAAACGGATTTCTGGCTAGACCACAAAGGCTCGGGCATAGGGCAGCAGAACTTCAGGAATTTGCCGTCCAGCCGCATCAAATTAGAAACACTGGAGACAGGTGTGCAGGAGATTTCAAAATCTCCTGTGTTTCTCCAGTGCCGGATGAGTTCTACGAGTGTGCATTCTACATGTGTGCACGTAAAGGAAGTGGATGGGTAGGGGAAGGGGACAGGGAGCAGAAGGGAAGGGGGCGATGGACGAAAGCAACCTGCTTAGGGGTGCCTGGACAGTAAATGCAGGCCTGTCTATAAAAGCTGCTGACTGATTTGGCCCAGTGAGTTATATCTCACCAAGTATGGCCCAGTTTGATGGCCTCAGCAGAACCTGGACAAGGCAAAAGTTAATAACCAAGAAAAGTACACAGCATGAGGCACCAACCACACATCTGAAGCTTCTACATTGTCATTAGCCAAAAGCCCACATCTGCTTGAAATAGTGGCACAGATGATTTCTTGAATAAGCATAATATCCAAGGCTACAGGGATCTAGTTATTTTGGTATAGGTAGTGGTATGAAAAAATCATATAAGTGAGTGTATGGCTGGGTCTCTGTATACTTATGTGCACTAGGGTTTCATTTGGAGGAGTCGAACTTGATTGACTTTAGTCTTTTTTCAACCCAAATTAACTATGTGATTATGTAAGTACTTTTCTCTATATGTACAAAAACAGAACTCTAGGACAAAAAACTCAAATAGGAGGACATCCTTACGAACAGGGCTCCATAATAACATTCAGTCCAATTAGACAAGTCATGTTAAACATTTGTGTTTTGTTGAAACAGAACAAAGTGCAATATCAAGGGCGATCACCATGTTTTTTTCCGGACCCAGGGCGATGTAGGGGATGTGTCAAATTTCATACATTTGTAAATGTACAGTACAAAATAATGCATTTACAAGTGCAGTTGGTGTCATTTCCAGCATTTAATGTGCCTATGACATGGGTACAATATTCTGTTTGCCACAACTGTGCTGCAATGATTGAGGCAGGCCATTGTGGGAACTCTGGAGCTACCGCCTGGTCAATAGGTGCACCTGTGCTTGTTTCGAAGGCATGCCCTTGTATCTTTTTTCCTCATCATAGTCCTTCCTCAGCTGAAGCACCCTTGAACCCTTTTAGATGGCAAGCAGATACAGCCCCAGAGAGAGTAGCTGATCCTTTTGCTTTTTAAAAAAAAAAAGAAAATTAGGATGTGATAAAAATTCTATTCTTAAACATGCACATTATTACTTCCAATATAAGTATACTTAGCTTTACAAATTGTAATTATTTCACGCAGTATTGTTCATGGGGAGAAAGTCTGAAATGTCACTGAGACGTCGCTATATATTTGAAGTTTTACACAGGCAAAGCACAAAGGGAATACTTAATACTGTAAATCTGTAGGAATATCCAGCTAGAGAAACGACAACAGGCGTCGCTTCACTGAAAATGCACTTAATTAAGCCAGTCACAGGAACCTGCAGTATATTGCAGGGAACTGTGGGCCATGTTTGCTGAACAGTGCTCTTTCTGATATTAGTGTCATTTTGGGAAATTTCAGATATGGTGAAATGTGTTGATAAAAACATGGTTCCTATCAGTGTCATTCTGTGAAAATGTGCCCCTATTTAGTATTATCATTATTTTAATTTATTCCAGACCTCCTACATGCTTATGTGAGGGGAGGTAACAAGTAAAAACACTGATTTATAAATAAACAATAAGTAAATTAATTAATTAAATTATGGATTTTGTAAAATTGTAAACTTAAAATAATCGGGATACATTTTCATCATAATTTTGTTTTAGCATCAAATATATTTTGCTCAAGTTAAAAAGGTGTATATATATGTATACTGTGATTTTAAGTTCTATGAGCAAGGGGTATTTCAGGCTTTAAAGCCGCCTGAGGCTTTTACCCGGGGTCCTACCGGTGCAGCCCAAACCTGCCTGTGACTCTTTGTTCCCATTCCCATTTACTTTTATGTACAATATTCTAATGTTTATCCTACTGTTTTTTGTATTGTAAAAAGTGCTGTGACGTGTATACATTAGAGCTACATAAAGAAACACATCCGAAACGTAAGTCAATGCTTTGCAATAAACTTTTTTTAAATTAGAATTGAAAAAGACCTGAGAGTGCAGATTCTGTTGGTAACATATATA
>CM044446.1:12941648-12979043 GCA_024363595.1 Xenopus borealis | reverse complement strand
ACAATATATATATATATATATATGTATATATATATATATATATTTCTTTACATATATGTTCCTGCATATTGTCCCTTTAAGTCAAGGCAACTTCAGGTATAATTGGTAGAAATAAAATGAATGCATCTACATTCCTCCCATTCCTCTTACAAGACAACATGACTGCAATGTACACAGCGTGTAGTTAACATAATGATGCAATGTGATTCCAGCTTATTGGTGCACCAGTCCTGCATAGGTTCCTATAATTAGCATTATGGGTTAGACATCAGTGTTGTGTCAACAGCTGGATACATCTTAACAAATGCACATTTGTTTATACAATACCAATATGTGTATGTGAGTAGGAATGTTTTTCAGGGAATATATAGTATTAAATCTCATCTCCCATAAAAAAAAAAAGAAATGTGTACGTAAAATAAAATAATTATTGTTTCATAAACATATTTTTATTTTAGAAATCAAATATTTGTATTTAAAGTTCACAGAAACTCTTCAGTAGAATTCTGTTCCTAATTTGGATTTGGTAATTACGTTTTTATTATTGCTCTATTTCATTTGTTAAAATTGCTTTATAATCTGGTAAGTATTTTTGGTGTATTTGTGTATTACTGCTGTGATGTCAAAGCTTTAAAATGATCATAACGTTTTATTACTGTGAAAATGAAACATTATTCACCCAAATAAAAACAAAATTCACCCCTGATTCCGCCCACTTGGGCTCCCAAGTCCCACCACTGATCCTGCTCACTCCACATCACAGTTAAAAGAGCACACACATCAGCACTAAAAAAATAACCCCCCCCACACACACATTTTTATGGTCAGGGTCCCCTTATAAGTTAAAAAAAGCATTGGTGCCAGGGCCCCCCTTACAATTTTTTTTTAAATATTGGTGGCCAGGGGATATAAAAAAAAACCCACATTGGTGTCGGTAGAATTGTGACTTCGGGTCTATTCGCCGCTTCAGGACTTCAGTGTCAGCTCCTTTCGTGACTTCGGGTCTTTCCGTCGCTTCAGGACGGCACTTCCACAATCTGCCTCTTTGGGACTTAGTAAGTGAGGCAAGGCTTCGGAGCCGTCAAGGGTGCCCAGCTCTTAGAAAAGTGCAGCTGTGCCGGGCCCCCCTTCAGCACCCCCCCTGATGGTGGCCCTGGTGATAACTAAGCCCTTGTATATTCATGTGCACAAGCAAAGCCTACACTTCTGTAGCCCTGTTCTGGCAAATCTGGCACTGATTTTCTTCCTTGTGGTGCTACAGGGGTCCTGTGCCTCTGCTACAGGTAGGGTTGCCACCTGGCCGGTATTTTACCGGCCTTGCCGGTATTTTTGATGGCTGATCCCAATGTTATTGATAGGAAAAAAAGATAAATATATAGGAAGGCCGGTATTTTTTTAAAGAAAAGGTGGCAACCCTAGCTACAGGGGAGACTTGCCTTTGCCCAGGGTCAGGACAGACTGGGCTGTAATACCTGTCCCTTCACACACAGACAGAGGAAAGGTTATTGGATTTATTTGCAGGACCTTGTACTGTACCTTTAAATACCAGTGATACATGCACCTTTCAGCCAGGAGCAACTTTACATATATCATATGGTTTTATCTCTGGCCTGCTGAAGGGAATCCCCACTTATATGGCAGTTTCTTCTAGGGTTGCCACTTTGCCGATGGCTTAACATGAACAAAGAGGACGGGGGGGGCAGTGACATTGGAGTGGGAATGATAATATCGGTGGATTTATAATGCTGAGGTGGGGCTCTTGAATCACATAGATGCAACTGGATTTCTGTACAGTAGTCTCAATGTTTTATAGCAGTAGGCCTAGCCGGTAAAACACCTGCCAAGGCCGGTATTACAAATTTACCGGCAATGTAGCTGCCGGTAAATTTGTAATACCTTTAAAAAGACCCATCGGCCAGCCCCCAATCCCCTGTAAACTTACCTTTTTCTCTTTTTTTCAGGCTCCGCTTCGTGGCCACGTCCCTAAAACGTCACTAGCCCGCCCCTTTTGACATCACACGGTGGCCCTTTTTATGGCCCCGCCCCTTTGTGGCATCACGATCCACCGCTTTTTGGTCCCACCCCCCGCCGGCCGGTAAAAAAAAATACAAAAGGTGGCAACCCTATATACCAGACAGAAAGTTTTGAACAGTCAGTTTTGATGTCCAGTTCTGCTTGATAGGCAAACCTAATCCTTTCATTACAGGTGTGAGATCTATTATACAGAAATCAGATATCCAGAAAGCTATGAAATTAGAAAGATCTATTTTTTTTGATTGATTTGCTTTTTTTTTTGCTTCTGAAATAATAAGATATTAACTACACTTGATAATAACTAATCCATGTTGAGGCGTGTATGTTTTTCCTTTACTGGCCAGATTATTGTTTGGGTTTCACAAGGCTAAAAAATCGAACAGAAAGTTGAAACCAGACTTTCTGTGCCCTGAGAATAGCATGCTTTGCTCTTCAGAGCCCTGACAAGGATCCCTTTTCCTTCTGCACCCTAAATTGTGTGCGCTTTTTTGCCACTGGGGTTTCCCTACTGCCTTTTAAAACAAAGTAATATGTGGGAGCTTTCAACACTTTGCTTTCACTCTGCTATTTCTCCCTCACAGTAGAACTTCCTGTGCAGGCCTTCCTTCCTGTCAGCTCACAGGGGTGGGGACTCCTCCTCTCTTTGCAGAGAACAACACAGAGGAGAGACAAACATACACATTTCCCCTACACTTCCATTTAGGGTTTCCACCTTTTCTAGAAAAAAATACCGTCCTATAGATTTATTGATTAAAGGACAAGGAAAGTCTAAAATAGAATAAGGCTGGAAATGCTGTATTTTGTATACTAAACATAAACATGAACTCACTGCACTACAAGCCTAATCAAACAAATGATTTATGCTTTCAAAGTTGGCCACAACGGGATGTCATCTTGTAACTTTGTTAAAGATCTTTGTAAGACCAAGACTGTCCACATGATCAGTGTGGTCTTGGCTGCTTAGGGATCGTCATAAATTATCAAAACTGGGAAACAAACAAAGCTGCTTGAGTTCTGCATGGCTGGGAAGTAAGGCAGGTCCTGACAATGCCTATCCATAGAAGTAAATGAAAGGAGAATTTCACTGGTTTTATTATAAAAATGTTAGACATTTTTTAATTAAAGTATATTGGAGATAGGGTTCTTTTTCATTAAAGAAAGTAAAAATGGGATTTTATTTTTTTGCCTTTCCTTGTCCTTTAATAACATTGGGCTCAACCATCGTTTTTACCAGCCATGGCGGTAAAATACCAGCCAGGTGGCAACCCTACTTCCATTTAGGAAGAGCTATTTAGGGCAGGGGCACATGGGCAGATTTGGGGAGATTTAAGACTAATCACCTGTTGCCTCACGAGGAAACTTCGGGCAACTTTGAAAAACGAGGCGCCACGAGTGCCATACCGCGAGCGATTTTACATTATGGCCAGTGGGAAAGCAGGGGAAGGCAGTGACTAAATCTCCCCGAATCTGCCTGTATCCCCCTACACTTACTGGTTCAGCTGTCAGAAATCAGGCCCACCTTCAAGACACAGCTCTTATACTATCTGTTTACATAGTGAATGCTGTCACACTACATTGTTTGTGCACCACTAAGAAAGAGATGGAATATTTAGCGCCGGCGCTAATTCACACGGAGCGGCGCGATTTTTAAAATCGCTCCAAATTGCCTCGCCAGGTGCTTTTAAGCCTCGCCGGTGCCTAGCTATTCGGGGAGATTCGGGGGCGATCTGTCGCGGCGAAAAGTCGCCAGGCGACGGATCGCCCCCGAATTTCCCAGTCTGGACTAAGCCTTAAGTTAAATGCGTCGTGACTCAGGGCTAATTGAAGAAACTGTGTTATCCAAAGTTATCTTAACTCATTTAATGCATTTTTCATTAGCATACCAAAGCACCATTGTTTTCAATGGTGAACTCTTTAATTGGATGGGATGCTGTGACACAATAGTCTGTGCTAAGTGGGATAAATGGGATAGATGAGTTAAGTCACAATGCATTTAACACACAAATCCAAGTGACTGCATCTGTACATCACTAAACCCCACAACTAATCCCCTGCCAGGCAGCTCTGTCCCGCCCCTGTCATGCACCCTTTGCCAGCATACACTGTCCAGGGTTTTGCTTTAAGCGTTATGAGGTCACAAAAGGCTCAACTGCCTTTTGAGCACTGTAATGAACTAGTCTAAAGGGACTTGGAGCTGTCTAAAACTGGTCTCAAAGAACTTGGCACAACACACTACACTAGTTCAAATAACTATATAACCCTGAGGGACCATATATATGTAGAGATCGAAAGAAGTCACACTCACAGGTCTTAGCCATTTGCCAGTCCATTTGAGAGTAGGACTGGCCAGATATGGGATGACTTTGACATAGTTTGCCATCTTAAATATTTTGCAATATATGGACAAACAATGCCTGTTTTGTTTAAAGGGGAAGGCATTTTTAGTAGCTGTATGCACAAAATGTCTCAAATATATTGATAATGGGTTGAGTGCAGAGAACCTTTTGTATTTGTCTATATGCACTGGGAAACAGGTTGATGCAGTCCCCTAGATTCCTTTCATATGTGTGGTAACCTTGCAATGGGGAAAATAAAATGTTTCCATGGTCCCCTATTTCACAAGTAATTTAGTATGTAAGCTAATGCATGTATTTTGCAAACAGGGTTTTTTGATAAGCCCCTATACTATGAACCATGTCAAGGTAAACCCTATAACACCTAGGTGATTCCAATGGTCAAGTTCTTTCAACTATAGCCAGGTGATCCCAATAAAAGGGTTACAATTTGGGAGTTTTGACCTTGAAAGCAATGCTAGAGGTAAAACTTGGTCCATGTGAAAAGCAGTACAATTCTTACTAAAAAAAGTGAGTGCAGGATTGTCCAGACTGAGGTGTCTTTGATGTAGCTGGCCAGCATGATGTCTATTGCAATATATGCACAAACAATCATTGTTTCTTTAAATGAAGGACATTTTTTACAACAGGTATGGGACCTGTTATCCAGAATGTACAGGACTGGAGATCCACATTACAGAAAGCTCCCTTATGTGTAAAACCCCAGGGTTTTACACATAAGGGAGCTTTCTGTAATGTGGATCTCCAGACCTTAACCAAAATATCATCTGAATATTAAATAAAACCAGTAGGATTATAAGGATTAATTATATTGTATTTGGGATATAAGGGAGCACAAGTTACTCATTATTTATTAAACATTTTAATAATTTACTTATAATGGTGTATATTCTATAACAGATGCCATATCTGTATTTTAATGCACAAAACATCTTAAATACTTGATAATGGGAAAACGTCCTTGTGAGAATGTAGTGCATGATTGCAATGGCCCTGACTGGGTCTAATGCGTCAGACTGGACCATCAGGGCCCATCAGGAATGCAACCAAAGGGCCCTCTTCCAGGCACCAGGAATTCATGCAGGGAAGAAGCTATGTTCCAGGCAGGGCAACAGGGCCCCACGAAGGCTGGTGCCCACCAGATTTTGTTTGCCAGTTTCCTATCGGTCCGACACTGAGCCAATAATATGCATGCTTTTAAACCAATAAATGGCCCCCTTTGATTAGTTGCTATATGTCAGGGGTCCCCAACTTTGCTCGTGAGCCACATTTAAATTTAAAAAAGAGTTGGAGAGCAACACAAGCATGAAAAAGTCCATGTGGATGTCAAATAAGAGCTCTGGAATTTAAAAATAAGCACCTGCTTTGAGGCCACTGGGAGCAACATCCAAGGGGTTGGAGAGCAACATGTTGCTCGCGAGCTACTAGTTGGGGATCACTGCTATATGTGATTACACCTGTTGCAAATTGTGCTATTTTTTATTACATATTTGGCCTTAAAACCTAACGTTTTTGAAGAAGGAAGATATTAGCTAAATTATTTTGTGATGCTGAGCTTCTTATGAAAGTCTCTCATTCAAAAGAAAAACAGCTGACGCGGATTTTTTTTTCTCCATAAAGCCCAAACTGGACTCTTGTTTTTTACTCTCTAATATATTTTATTGATCTTGTCTGAACCTGTTTCTCGAGTACATGAAACAAGTGAAGGATATTGGATATATCTGACTAACAGAAAGTCCTTCGCCCTCATTTAAAATACCTATTTTAAAGATGAACAAGAACCTGCTGTATTGCTGCACATTTTAAAGGCAAAATGGAAAGAGAGAAGCAAAAAAAAAAAAAAGATTCACGTTAACGAGCCTTCTCCTGTCTCTGTTTGAATGATTTTCTGTCATAGAACATCATGCTGTGGTTGGGAGAATTTTCCACTGACATTTAGAGATATTAAATTACAAAATATCCAGAAGCCAGACACTCAATAAAATATAAACAGTAGAATTTGACATAGTTATTTCTGGCCTCGGGGACCAATTTTCTCAATTTTACGGTGTAGCGTAGCACCATCTGAACACGGTACAGTATGCAGAATTATTGGCACATACGGTGGGTGGATCTTATCAAAGGAAAAATGATAAATAATATTATCTTCTTCAAAACAGTGTTAAGCTTGGCTAGAACTCTTCAGCTTATACACAACATGTTTTTGGCATCCAGATGCAATTTCTCTCACAATTGAGTAGTTCTCAACAGGCTATGTTAGGACGGATTTCTACCTACATAAATCATACTTACTTTGCAGGCTCTGTTTGACTTATTCACTGGAGTGAAAAGGGTTGCTACCCCCTGTGAACTCATGGGAAGGTGGGAGGGAGTTATGGGGTCCCCCCCCCCTTTCTTCCAGCTCTAATTATGCTTCATGGCCGTTGGTGGAATTGGGGCAGTAGCCTGGGATTAAGAGGCCATTGCGTTTGGTGGATGGTTCATGTAGCGGCGTATAAGAGGCAAGACAGGTAAATTATCTGCCTGTTGGATTTTCGGGAACCACTCCTGCAAAAGAACACCATCCTCCCACCTTCTTATATGAATTTATCTGATAGTTACAGCATATCTTATATAATTAATTCTTTTAAAAAAAATTGTAGCAAAGTGAATAAGAAATGGAAGCTCAATTATTTTTGTTAAAACCCTGGCTGCTGTAAGACAGGGAATTAATCAAGGTTTAATTTCATGGTGGCCTGCTGGGTAACTTAACCAGGGGCTTGTTATCTATTTTGAAATCGACTTTCCTAGAATTCAGTTAAATAGTTAAATAACTGATAAACAGGTTGTGACCTGGCACCACCCTTCAACCTGTGTATGTGCCTATAGTTATTTTGAGTTTATGAGACAACCCATGTGTCTTTTCAGGCTACCCTTTATCATTTAGTTTAATATACTGCATTTATGTAACATATTATAAAAAATTCACAACAGTTCATAATAGCCCAGGTTTTCTGCTTTCTACCATTTGCACATTTTTTTTGGTAAGCCTGAAATGCCCCCATGCATCGACCATCCCCTCCCCCCTTCCCAATCGTTCCAAGGAAACATTGTTTTAAAACCGGTCCATGGTGCAAAAAATATTGGGTACTGCTGCTCTACACACTATTACAGTGACAGCTATGTGCTGCTAGAAAGCTGTTGTTAGCCCACGTCTTGGTTTCATAGTGGTTACATTTTCTTCAGCAATTGATGGCATCTTCTGGCTTAGCTCCAGAACATGCAGGAAAGTTATTTGGCACATGATGGAAAGTGAAATCATGGAACTATATGTTGTCAATAGTTGCCAAACTTCAGCATATTTACTCAGCATTCTGAGATTTGCATGCTTCACACATACAAACAGGTGACACTATATAATAATGTGGATGTTTTGGGTTAGCAATAGCAGCACTGCAGTTCAAAATGCAGACACTGGGACCTGCTATGCCCTTGCTTTCAAAGCAAAGGTAGTTCATTTTAATGCACAGCAGTCAAAATCCTTGCACGAGTATTATTATTATTATTATTTGAAAATGCAAAAAAACGTTGTTTTGCACATTATAAAAACAACTTTCCAGTTAACAAGCTTGTTCTGCCCTCTAACAACCCCACACTTAGGGTTGGGCTCTGTGAAATAAGGATATACATGGAGCTGATGTAAGTACAGCTCAAGCAATATGGATGCAAGCATTAACCAAGCAAACTTCTATTTTCCACTTCTAATCCTCCGAGCATCTTTTTGATATTTGTAAACTTGCTCCCCTTGTGTTTGGATATTGGAATACAAATCAAAATGATGTTCTTAGTCTATAGTAATTATTTATTAAGAAAGGGGAAAATTGGGAAAAAAAATTGGTGCACAGATGAATGTAAGGCCCTGCAGAAAAATGCAGGCTGAGAACAGAGAAACCAATGCTGTCTCTGGATCCACTACTGCATCTATCCAGCAGCTGTACTGGCAATCACAGCTCCCTTCTGCTTTAATCTACACTGCCTGCTTGTAGCTGCACAGAGGGGAAATCACTACAAAAATTCAAAAGTTGCGATTGTCACAACAGCTACAGGGAAAAGCTAAAGCTGGGGTACAACCTATACAGTCACGACGGATGTCGCCATAATGGAAGGGGGTCCACTGTGCTAGGGGAAAGAATGGCCAAGAGGTTGGAGGAGTGTTTTTTGAGGCAATTTTGAGTGACTTTTTAAATCGCGCCGCTGCATGTGAATAAGTGCAGACGACTTAGCGTCTAGCGGGTGCACAGCGCTAACAAGCTATTCGGGGAGATTTGTCGTGGCGATAAGTCGCCAGGCGACAGATCTCCCCGAAAACTCCCCGTCTGGCCTTACCCTAAGGGTATCTCTGCAACACATTAAGTGGGAAATGCTTTTCACAGGGTTAAACACTGAACAAAAATGGGAAGTCTTTAAAATGCTGCTTCATAAATATACGTCAGATATTCCCCTTGTAAGCAATGAACGTTGTTGCAAAGCAAAACCTTTTTGGTTCAATAGAAGTGTTGATGATGAGGTGGGTAAGAAAAGAGGCCAATAAATCATGCAAGTTAAAATCGATATAGAAAAGGATATAGCAGTGAGCAATAAAAAGAATCCAAAATTATTTTTTAAATATGTTAATATTTAAAAAAAAAAAATGAAGCAGCAAGGGGTGGGACCTTTATTATCAGAGGGGGTCAGCTGGTTGATGAAAACAAGCAAAAATCTCAAATTCTGAATCTCACCCGTTTCGCTTCGCCGAAAAATTCGAGAATTTCCAGCGAAATTCGCGAATTGGCGGAAAACATTTGACGCACGTCTCGCGTCAATCGCGGCGCGTCATTTCCGTTGCTTCATTTTTGGCACGCATCATTTTCGACGCGTCGCGTCAAAAAACGACGCGTGACTCGTTTTTTTTTTTTGAGAATTTTTGCTGGTGAATTTTTGCGGGAATTCGCCGCAAATTCGCCCCTAGAGAATAAATTCGCCCATCACTAATTCTGAACACATAGTTTTCGTCTGTCTACACAAATGAGGAACCAGCTAATGAAGGTTTCCTTATTAATAGTCCCAATTCTAATAATACATCTAATGATGCATGGTTCACACAAGATGAAATTCAAAAGAGACTAGAACATGTTCAGATAAACAGAGGAACAGGGCCAGATGTTATTCATCCCAAGGTACTTAGCAAGCTTAGCTCTGTGATTGCCAAGCCTCTCTACTTAATTTTTCAGGATTCATTGAGGTCTGGCATGGTGCCGAGAGACTGGCGAATTGCTAATGAGGTGTCATTATTCAAAAAGGTATTCCGTTCTCAGCCTCAAAACTATAGGCCAGTTAGTCTGATGGTGGTAGGAAAGCTTTTCGAAGGATTAATAAAGAATAGGATACTGGACTTCATAGCAAATAACAATACTATGAGTTTGTGCCAGCATGGTTTTATATGTAATAGATCTTGCCAGACTAACTTAATTTCTTTTTATGAGAAGGTAAGCAGGGACCTCGATTCTGGGATGGCTGTGGATGTCATTTACTTAGATTTTGCTAAAGCATTCGATGCAGTTCCACACAGAAGGTTACTGGTTAAATGAAGGAATGTTGGCCTGGAACATAGTATTTGTACCTGGATAGAGAACTGGCTAAAAGATAGACTACAAAGAGTGGTGGTAAATGGAACATTTTCTAATTGGACCAGTGTTGTTAGTGGGGTACCGCAGGGCTCTGTACTGGGTCCCTTGCTTTTCAACTTGGATATGGGCATTGAAAGTACGGTTTCTATTTTTGCAGATGATACTAAATTGTGCAGAACTATAGGTTCAATGCAGGATGCTGCCACTTTGCAGAGTGATTTGTCTAAGTTGGGAAACTGGGCAGCAAACTGGATAATGAGGTTTGATGTTGATAAATGCAAGGTTACGCACAAAAATAATATGGCAAAAATAATATAAAAGCAATTTATACACTAAATGGCAGTGGTTTGAGTTTCCTTAAATGAGAAGGATCTTGGGGTTTTTATAGATAACAAGTGTCATTCTGTAGATACTAAAGCAAATAAAGTTCTGACTTGCTTAAAAAAGGGCATAAACTCAAAGGATGAAAACATAATTATACTTCTTTATAGATCCCTAGTAAGGCCTCATCTAGAGTATGCAGTGCAGTTTTGGACATCAGTTCTTAAGAGGGATATGAGCTAGGGAACGTGCAGCTAAACTGGTTAGGGGGATGGAAGATTAAAATTATGAGGGTAGACTGTCCAGGTTGTGGTTGTTTTCTCTGGAAAAAAGGCGCTTGCAAGGGGGCATAATTAAACTTTACAAATACATTAGAGGACATTATAGACAAATATCAGGGGACCTTTTTACCTATAAAGAGGATCACCAGAGGCCACCCCTTCAGACTAGAAGAAAAGGACTTTCATTTGAAGCAGTGTAGGTGGTTATTCACAGTGAGGACAGTGAGGTTGTGGAATGCACTGCCGGGTGATGATGTGATGCTGATTCTGTGCATTTAAGAGTGGCTTGGATGATTTTTTGGACAGACATAATATCAAAGGCTACTGCTGCCCAATGCTGCAAAAAGTCAGAATCCGAAAATCCAGCATCTCAGACCTGGCAAAGTTGTATAGAAGTCAGTGGGAGAGTTTTATCGAGTTTGTCCCTGATCCAATTAAACTGTGCATTTTTATTAATAAATAAGGTCACATCATGGATTCTAGTTTGGTTGTACTTTTTAAATAAAATATTAGAAACATTCAGATTTTGAGAAATAACCTCCTAGGTGTTAGACCAAGATATAGGCTATGGCTAGAGTGCAACATAATATCAGGATTAATACTGTGACCACTTGAAGCATTTTCCCTTGCTTAAGAAAAGCAAAAATTAGGTGAATTATTTTTTTTATATAATTTTAAATGGAGACATGCAAATTCCTACATCACTGTTCCTTCATCATTTTCACATTTATTATATAGATATGAACAGCCAGGGATGTTAACTATTGAACATGCTTATAAGTGGAGGTTCACCCTGTAGCTACAGAAAAGGCACTGTAACAGCTTCATTAATATTTTTTTTTATCAGGAACAGACTGTTTTTATGTATTTGGAGTGTAGGAGGAAAGCGACGCAAACACATGTAGAACATTAAAACTCCTTGCAGGTAGTTTCCTGTTTGGAATCAAACCTAGGGCACAAGTTTGCTGCTAGTTGTGCTAGCTATAGTACTATAGTGCTTTAAAAATATGCACCTACAAGGCAATGATCAAAAAACACCAAAATCTCTTCACACAGACTCTAGATCAGTGTTGTCCAACTGTTGAGGGCCCGGTAATAATAAAATTATATTATCCAAAGCTTTTGGTGGAGCTTGGGCCATATCTGGCCACAGGCCTCCAGTTGGACAGACCTGTTCTAAACTATCTAGCTTTAGATTTTCCTTTTTCCACTGCTGAAAAGCCAAATAATGGGAGCAGTAAATATGAATTTACTTCTGTTGTTGTTGTGTTTGTTACAATAACCCATACCTATAAATAAAGTATGAAGCTGCAAAATAATTATGCTCTAAGCCAACTAGAAAAGATCAGAAGCAGCAAAACGGCATATGTATTTTTTTTTAGCAGCTGTTATAATTGCACGACAATATTTGTCTCATAAAATTAGATTTGTCCTGCTGTTTGCGACTTTTAAGTTTCTTTAAAGAAGCCAGCCATGTGTGTGCAATGAAGGAATCTGCTTTCAAGCTCTCAGCAACACCTTCTAACTAACATATGGAGAGGCCTAAGTTAATATTTTATGCAGCATATGCCGAGATATTATACCTACATGGGAACGAGCTGCAGAGGGGACTTCATGCTGGGTGAGAGTGCTTAGGTATCTTCAATGCTTTGCTTGTAGCAGGACCAGATCTGTTATCTCAAAGCTACTAATATTAAAGTACCCCTTGTTACTAAGAATGAATTTTCCATTAGGCCACTTGAAACTTATTTAGAAGCAGCTGGCCAGCTTCATTTGAAGAATATAAAATGTGGAAATGATAAAATATTAGTACAGGTCTGAGATCCAGTATCCAAAGAGTCATTATCCGAAGAGTCAGTCTCCCATAGGCTTCATTTTATCCAAATAATCCAATTTTTAAAAAATGATGATTTCCTTTCTCTCTGTAATAATAAAACAATACCTTGTACAGGTATGGGATCCATTATCCGGAAACACGTTATCCAGAAAGTTCCAAACTACTGAAAGGCCATCTCCCATAGACTCCATTTTATCCAGATAATCCAATAAATCAGTAGCTTGTACTTGATCCCAACTAAGATATAACTAATCCTTAGTGAAGGCAAAACCAGTCTATTGGGTTTATTTCATGTTTAAATGATTTTCTAGTAGAAGTATGAAGTTCCAAATTATGGAAAGATCCATTATCCAGAAAGCCCCAGGTCCTGAGCATTCTGGATAACAGGTCCCATACCTGTACTTGATCCTAACTAAGATTTAGTTAATCCTTATTGGAAGCAAAACAATCATATTGGTTTAATTAATGTGTAAATTATTTTTAGCAGACTTAAAGGGCAAGGAAAGTGTAAAATAGAATCATGCTAGAAATGCTGTATTTTGTATACTAAACCTAAACATGAATTTACTGCACCACAAGCCTAATCAAACAAATGATTTATGCTTTCAAAGTTGGCCACAGGGGGCTGTCATCTTGTAATTTTGTTATACATCTTTGCAAGACTAGACTACATACACATGCTCAGTGTGGTCTGGGCTTCTTAGGGATCCTCATAAATGATCAAAAAACAAAGCTGCTTGAGTTCTGCATTGGTGGTAAGTAAGGCAGGGGCTCCCCCTGCTGTTCATAAGTATGATTGTTTCCCTGCCAGACGTTAGGGACCATCTGACAATTCCTATCCACAGCAGTAAATGAAGGGAGGATTTCCCTGCATACAGTCAGGTTTCTTATAAAAACGGTACACATTTTTTAATTAAAGTATATTGGAGATAGATTTCCTTTTCATTAAATAAAGTAAAAATGGGATGTTCTTTCTTTGCCTTTCCTTGCCCTTTAAGTAATAGAGATCCAAATTACAGTCTCCAAGCATTCTGGATAAGATCTGGCTCCATTCACTTAGGACAGATGATTTGGGTTTTGCATTTAATGATGGCTTTGGAAATGAGTTTTATCTTAGGGTCTTCATGCCGTAATACTTTTTAATTTTATTTGTTTTCTTGAAACAGAAGCATCATAAAACTGATTCCCAACCTGTGGCTCCCGATGCAACCCCATGGTTGTTGCTCCCGATGGCATAAAAGCAGGTTGAATTCCTGGTTTGGCGGCAAGTTTTGGTTGCATAAAAGCCAAGCGTACTTCCAAACAATAGCCAGGTTGCCAATCCACATAGGGGTTACCAAATAGCCAAGTACAGCAATTATTTTGGCATCCCACGTGCTTGTGTTGCTCCCCAACTCTTTTTAGAATTGAATGTGGCTCATGGGTAAAAAAAAAAAAGTTTAAACAAATATAATCTGTTTTCAATAATACAGAGCCAACAAATGCATAATTAGCAGTTGCACTAAGGGGTCTCATAACCACTGGGATCATGCTGTTTACTTAACTCCCCTTGTATAGATTTCTGGTTGGTTATCATTAAGTGAGTTCCAAGCTGCATTCCGGAACAGAATGTACTGTTTGTGGATTTGCTAAAGTTCTGCCAGTTGAGCTTTTAGTTCATTATAAATGACAAAGCATGTCCAAAGTCTCTTCCTGCAGAGGTAACAGTTTATGTGAATTCAGGACAAAAGATACAAAATCCAAACTGGCAGATGATTAATAAGGCACAGCATGTGAGAGCCAGCATTTGGAATGGTGACAGTATCATTCTGATTGATATTTTTGGCCTAGGGAATGCAGAGTAAAATTTAAATAGAGTGCCATTAAAAACAGACATGCAGGAAAGACTGGGTTCTGTTATACAGAATCCAAATATCCAGTGAGCTCCAAATAATGGGAAGTCCATCTCATAGAGTCAATTTTAAACAAAATAATTCCAAATGTTAAAAATCATCTTTTTTTCTATGTAATAATAAAAAAGTACCTTCTACTTGATTCTAGATAAGCTACATGAATCCATATTGGTTATCCAGAAGCTGGTTATTCAGAAAGCTCTGAGTTATGGGAAAGTCATCTCCTATAGACTCCAAATAATCCAAATTTTCTAAAAATGATTTCCTTTTTCTCTGTAATAATAAAACTGTGTCTTGTACTTGATCCAAATTAAGATATAATTAATCGTTTTTAGATACAAAACCAGCCATTTGGATTTATTTAATGTTTAAATTATTTTCTTGTAGACTTAAAGTATGAAGATGCAAATTAAGGAAAGACCCATCCAGAAACCCCAAGTCCCGAGCATTCTAGATAACAGATCTCATACCTGTATAGCCTGAGTGTATTAGTTTCCCATGACTTCCTAGCAAGTACATCCTCATAGCAAGTACAAATAGGATAGTCATATTGGGTTTACTTCATGTTTAAATGTTTCTGAGTAGAGTTATGGTAAGAAGATCCAAATTACAGACAAATAATAAGATAACAAACCCCATAAATGTATATTCTTAATTCTAAGGTAAAAAGTTAACCTTACATTACTCAGTAGGTGCCAGGATTTATACTTAGGTTTCTATTCCTCAATCAGAAATAATCTGAACTAAAAGAGCATGCCCAAGAACACAATTAACTAGTTCTACGATTGGGCAGAATGTGAAGGAAGCAGGCAGCTATTTCAAGATGTGGGCATCAAATGGTGTCATCACAGAGAGTCACATCACTTGAGGTGAATTTAGGCAATAGTCTTATTTAATCCTGCCAATAATTATTAACAATACTTGGCTTCCAAAAGCACTCAGTCTCCTTACAGAACCATCTATATTCTAAGAACTTCAGTCACGTACATCCCTTACAGAGCACTGATGTTTACAAAAGCCACTAAACTTGGGACTTATTGCAAATGGTTGGTAGAAGATGCCTAACATGCTATGTTTAGCTTTTAACTCTCAAGGAACTCAGGGAAGCCCCTGTTGTAATCAAGAGAAGCTTATTCAAAAATGTATGCCTTTAGTTTTTGGGTATGGTCACTAAAGGGATATCCAATAAAAATCTAAATTTGAATCTAAAATTAGTTTGTAGTAAGCTATTATATAAGGTATGAAATCAACCTTTTACACTGTACGGAGAGCAATAAATGAACAAAGCACTTGTTGCTTGGCACTGCCACTAGGTGGCAGTATGAATGTTCAAGTTTGAGTGAAAGTTGAATGAACAATAACTTTTTCTAAACATTTAATTTCTAAGGCGACCTTTAACGAAATGTACGTATTCCCAGAGAACATCTCAGACCCATTTTTGTGTCCAGTGTGGATACAATAAAAGAGGTCAGGGTACAACAGCTGCAGTTAAACGTGCACCAATATTTCCTCTGCAACTGTATATTACAGTCTCAGATTAACATAATACAAACCACAGCTATCTGAAGAAGAGTCTCGTCTCATAATAGAACACGTTACAGATCATTTAGAATTAGGAATGTATTTTGCAGGGGTGAAATGCCCCTACATAGTCAATCAACAATTTGTAGCCTCTGCAAGACCTTTCTTCTTTAAGTTGCATTAATAACCAGAGACAATTTGACATGGCAGGATAAAAATCTTGTGTAATACATTGTGTCTCTGCAAAAGTAATAGAGAAAAGGGTCTCAAAACTGATGCATACACATTTCACAGCTCCAAACAAAAACTTGGGTACTGGCTCTTCTTTAAATGAGCAACAGGGACATTATTGCTTAGCAGTACTTTTCAGGAAATGTACTTCAGCTAATATATATATATATATATATATAAATATATATATATATATATATATATACTATTCAGTAGGTAACCATTTCTTGAGTAGTGCTTATCTTTTGTAATGAAAATATCCAGTGGAGAAATAATGGGGCCGATCGGGGACATACATATAGCAAGGTTTGGATGATGGAATGAAGTTCTCTGCTAGATAGCAGAAGGTTTTTAAAACTGGACTGCCCCTACATGTTTATGTTCAACGGTGTGGCATGAGAGAAAGAGGGAGAAAAATGTCCAGAGCCTGGCTGTCACTACATATAATATTATTTAGTATAAGTAATTCTGGAGCAGCTTGGCTTGCTGAGTAATCATGAAGATGTTTCACTACTCATCTGAGCAGGTTCTTGCAACCAGGGGACTGTATTTTGCTGCCTTAGGAAGCACATCACAGCCTGCTTCATCCCCTCCATAGCTGGTGCATGAGTAGAACTTGTAGGTTTTGATGGTGGAAGAGAGGATTATGCCCCCCCCCCAGCTCCACTACAGCATTTAGCCACTTATACAGTAGGTGCATATAAGGAAAGTATGGCCCTGGCTGGAGGAGTGGTTCTTTTCAGTATAGCCAAGGTGCAAATTCACTAAAGCGTGAATCGTCGAACGCTAGTGCACAACTTCGCAGATTCAATAACAGTGTCCCTGGCGAAAATTCGCTAGCGAAGTAGACTTGCGCAACTTCGCACCCTTACACCAAGCAAAATTGTGCTCTGACGAAGGGACGTTACTATGCTAATTCACTAAGATGAACGTTACCTCTTACGCTAGAAGTTACTTTGCCAGGTCTGACCTGGCGAAGTTCAATAAAATTGATGGGAGTTTGAAAAAAAAAACTTTTGAAGTCCCATGCTGGCATCTTTTACCTTTTTTAGGGTGAAAAATAACAAATTTTTTTTGTGGTTACCCAGCTTACTCCTACATTTCCTAACATATGGCAACTCAACTATACAGGGGGCACATGTTTAGGGCAATAGGAAAACTTTATTTTATTTATTAAATGTTTATTGGGCTTGTGTAGTGTAATGTAGTGGCTGTAACATACACTTCTATTATACTTTCAACTTTGCACCATATGCAAATTAGGCATTGCTAGCGTAAATGCGATTTGCCTGGAGTAACAGTAACAGTAGTGCTACTTCGCTACCATTTGCGCTCATATTCGCATCTTAGTGAATTTGCGTAGCGCTGGCAAAAATTCGCCTGGCGAAGTGCGGCGAATGCTGGCGAAGCTATCGCTAGTGCATTTTCATGCTTTAGCGAATTTGCCCCTTGGTGTTTTTTTAATATCCGATTGCCTACAATAAAACTGGAATAAAAGCACTTCAGGCTTTTAGTATTACAAAAGCAAAGACAAAAATGTGGCTTCTTTGGCTCAGGATTACGTCTTTATTCAGTGACCTGGAGCAATTGACAAATGCCCACACAGGTATTAAGAACAGAAGTAGGATTTAGTGGAAAGACTCTGCTCAATGAACACTTCATGACTATGCTTAACTATTTCCCCCCCGCCACCATGATCTTTAAAGGGGTTAACTGACTATGAAAATGAAAGTTAATTAACGCGCTTTGTTGTACATTATTAGTTCCTGATTTAATCTCTCTTATTACAAATGACTGAGGCAGTAGAAGTGTTACCACAAGGGAAAATACGCAATTATCTATAGAAGGAATAAATTGATTTCAGACTAGCATCTCTATACTGATTCAACTGAGTAGGTCTCACCTGCTCATTAACACACGTGCGGAAATAGGATCATTTATAAAGCTATACCCTGAGGTTTGGCCAGATGATCCTGCTAGTAAGTCTTATTTTTTTTCTTCCTATGTGTTTTCATGCAGTCTTGCAGTTTGCCATCCATTTTGCCTCCCCCAGCAATTGCTCAGGATGGCAGAAAGAGTCACAGCAGCAGGAGAGAAATTATGTAAAAGGCTTCTGTCATCCCTCTGAAATCACTAAATATAAAAATGGAAACCATTTAAATTAGTCTCTGTGGGTTGAGGAAGGTCTCAACAAAGGAAGAGAGTTCATTCTGATGTTGCTGCTTTCTCCTTACCATGATCCTAAATCCCATTGAAATAGGCTTGCTACCTTTTCTGGAAAAAAAATACCGGCCTTCCTATATATTTTTAATTCTTCCCTATTAATAACATTGGGATCAACCATTATTTTTGCCGGCCATGCTGGTAAAATAATGGCCAGGTGGAAACCCTACATGGAAAGGAAAAGGTTTTCAATTATCATGAGCATGGTCACAGTAAACTTCATGTAGATAGTGGAGAAATGGCAGAATTATGGCTAGGTCAGACCCTGTGTCGGGTACCCGTGGGTTATCCACAAAAAAAGCGGGTACCTTGCAGGATGAGGGTAGGATTTTCAGGTGAGGGTATAGATGCCGGTTTGCAGATCGCGGGTCTGCAGATCAGAGGTCAGGTTGCAGGTCTCACCTATATTTTTATATTTATTATATTTTACACCTTTTAAAATTTGACAAAACTGTTTTCTGTCCCTGACCACTTCTGATGATGTCACTTCCAGTTCACAGCGACAGCACTTCCTGTTTAATGGTGGTGGGTGGGTTGCGGATCACGTTGTGGATAAGTCTGTTGTAGGCTGGATCGGAAAGCGAATCCAAGCGGGGTAAATATATAGGTTGCAGTTCAGGTCGCAGGCTGCGGGATGTGGGTTTGGGACAGGTCTGGATCTCAAAAAGTGGTTCCGCACAGGATTCTAGTGTCAGGAATCCATGGACATCAATGCAGGCTGACTGGACAAAACAGCAGTAAAGGAATAAAATGGGGCATGACAGCACAATGTAAATCTGATTATAAACAAAAGAAATATTAATCTATGGAATAAGGCTGGAACAATGTGACCCTACATGACCCTCTTGACATGACACTTTTTAATACACATTTTAGTATTTAACACGTCATCTTTTCAGATTTATTATAAGATGCATTTACAGTGAGGCGACTTGTGTTATTATTCAGCTTCCAGGTATTAACATGATTCTATATTTATGATTCTATATTTAAAATAAGACTGCTGTCAGAATAAGCAAATTACTTCCCCTATAGTTTGAATACATGTAAGCCATGGCCTATTAAAGGACATTGGGACCCTGCTCTGAAGCTTGCAGACTGTGATGTAGTCGTCTCCTTTCAATAATGAACTCAGTGGTAAACCCCAAATGCCTGCTAATGTATTTGTTACTTATTATTAGGGTTATTGTCATGGGAAAAAAAAATTTCAAGTTGCATCAGTTAATAGTGCTACTTCAGCAGACTTCTGCACAGAAATCTATTTCTCAAAAGAGCAAACTCTTTTTGAAATCTGACATGGGGCTAGACATATTGTCAATTTCCCAGCTGCCGCAAGTCATGTGACTTGAGCTTTGATAAACTTCAGTCACTCTTTACTGCTGTACTGCAAGTAGGAGTGATATCACCCCCTCCCTTTATCCCCCCCCAGCACCCTAACAACAGAACAATGAGAAGGTAACCAGATAGCAGCTCCCTAACACAAGATAACAGCTGCCTGGTAGATCTAAGATCAGCACTCAGTTGTAAAAACCCACGTCCCACTGAGACTTCAAAATTGAAAATAAAAAAACATGTTTTCCCATGACCGTAGGCATATCCCTTTAAGCTTCATCAGTTTTGGTAAATAGAGGAATAGAAAAATCGGCAATTCAGAAGAGGAGCGCCAGCACAGATTGTGACCCTGTAGTTTCAAGTTACACCCCTATAAAGTAATATTGTTTTACCAGTAAATGTGTTGAGGTCTAAACAATCCCACATTGTCCAAAATGCGTCATACAGTTCACCCAAGCTTCCTCCGTTACAGGAAAAAATCTCAGAACATCTGTCTACCTCCCATTCTGTACAGCGCTGCTGGCAGGGGGATCCTATTATCTTATTCAGGTACTTAGCTGCAGATAGATGCCTTCAGTCAGGAGGGTGCTCTGTGACATTATGTTACTTTTTTTGCATCTTATATTAGTATCCCAGGTGTTTCCTGTGATGTAAAGTGTATGGGTCCGTATCTGCCTTAAGAGCTTAAAATTAAGGTTTAAGGTTTATGAGGGATCTATTACATTTCTTTTTATTTTATCTGCTGCACTGAAGCCAGAAAAAAGATACAAAGTTTCTAATTCAACTGGCTTTTGGCAGAGAGTCCAGAATATGTGGCAGGTGCATTAAGATCATTTTGTAGCAATTTAAGATAAGCAAGTCTCTTGGGGAAGCTAGAATTGATTAATATCAGCCTGTGATGACCCATAAGTGTATTATGCAAATTTAAATTGACCTATGTTTTTAATTACACTTAGCCGATTTACGAAATTCACGTGAAATAATCGAAGTTCGATCGAATTCGATCAAATAACGATCGTACAAATTTTTCATGAAATCAGATATGCAAATTTGGCCTCTTCGACCATCGATCTGAATGATCAGATATTCGATAATTCGATGATCGAAGGATTTAAAATTTTAAATTTATTCGACTGCCTACTTCGCCAGAAGTGAGAAGGATCTTGGGGTTTTTAAAGATAACAAGTTGTCTAATTCTGGGCAGTGCCATTCTGTAGCTACTAAAGCAAATGTCTTACATAAAAAAGGGCATAAACTCAAGGGATGAAAACACAATTATACCTCTTTATAGATCCCTAGTAAGGCCTCATCTGGAGTATGCAGTGCAGTTTTGGACTCCAGTCCTAAGGAGGGATGTAAATGAGCTGGAGAGAGTGCAGAGAAGTGCGAGTAAGCTGGTTAAAGGCATGGAAGACTTAAATTATGAGGGTAGACAGTCCAGGTTGGGGTTGTTTTCTCTGGAAAAAGGCCCTTGCGAGGGGATATGATTACATTTTACAAATACATTAGAGGACATTATAGACAAATATCAGGGGACCTTTTTACCCATAAAGAGGATCACTGCACCAGAGGCCACCCCTGCAGACTGGAAGAAAAGGACTTTCATTTGAAGCAGTCATAATATCAGTCATGATATCAAAGGCTATTATGAAAATTAACACTATAGTTAGTATAGATATGGGTATATATAATTTATGTGAAAGTATGGTGGGGTGTGTGTATGGATGCTGGGTTTTCATTTGGAGGGTTTGAACTTGATGGACTTTTTTTTTTTCAACCCAATTTAACTATGTAACTATGTTTATATGTATGTAAACTTTTTATTTGGAAAATCTTAACAAATATTCAGAATGAAAAAAACCGAAAGGGAATCTACTCATTGTCAACTGTTCCCAGCCCAATGCTGGTGTAGACTCTTATGGGGAATTTCCTTAAGCGATCATAGGACAGCACTTTCTCCTACATATATTTCCCTTATGTATTTGTAAAGTATTTAGGCATATTTGTAAAACGAATATTATGTTACTTTATCCGAAGCTTCTAGTTTAGCTTGCAGCTTCAGTCTTGATGGGCTAACAATGTAACTTGCTTGTAATAACATTCATTATCAAATCCCACAGTCCCATTCTTATAGTATAATTACCTTACAAGAAGCCAGCAGCAGGCATAGCCTAGTGCAAAACATTAGGTTGTTGGATGAGAGGTCAGTAACAAACTAGACATAAAAAGGAGCATAAATAATGTTGACTATTTCATTATAGCTTGTGCTATTATACCTAGATAGTCTTCAATGAAAAGCAGAAATCTGAAGTTTTTCTTACCACTCATGGTTTAATAGTCACGTTAATATGCTTTATGCAATGGTTATGTGGTGGCACATAGCTGAACTGTGACCTCCAGCAACCGAACAGAGGACCGATTCAGAAGCACAGTTGTAATGTGCCTTTGATCTAACAATATAAGTAACATGATTGTAAGATCAAAAATAAATGCATAATATTTTAGCTGTTATGGTACGTGGTTTGTGATATAGACACATAATGAAAATGATCATTCTTTTAACAAAATCTTTGGACACTGGGTCTATATATCTTACTTTATTATTTCCCAAGGAATAATGCATATAACTATGCTAAATCAAAGTCAACACATTATTTGTTTTGTTCTACCAGTAAGTTCAGAACTTACCTAGAATGACAATAGGAGATAATATTAAATAATAAAATCATAAACACAATATCTGTCAATTTGTTTTCTGCCAACAACTTTAAGAAAGGAATAAATTAGTTAAATTAGGAGTGCCAGTGGGGAAACTGTTGACCCATGGGCTCTGGTGCAAATTTGTACCCTGTGGTAGGTTGATGGGAAACTGGGGGAAGAGGGATAAAATCGGGTAACTGCCCAAGAAGTTAACAGCTATTCAGCAAAAATGTGGCCGAATAGGGACAAACATGATTTGCAAGCAGTGAAAAAGACTGGGTTTGTGGTTGGTGTTTGGGTATATCATGGTAGTTTTAACATAATTGGGAAGTGACTTGGTTCGATGGGGTGAGTGACCTTATGTGTGAGGGTCTTTTTTCCCTATTGGGGCCCCAATGTTTTTGTTGGCAGAGCCCACCATTCAAGGGTAGCAGTTCCTATACTCTCAGTTTAACCAAAAGCCTTCTATTTGCCTCCCATCTGCAGTATTTGCATTCAAAAGTGCTCAGGGAAGCACTCTGACTAAGTTTACATTCACTTTAAATATAGGTAACAGTTTGTAAATAAAAATATCTGCAGCTATATGTAAACTAGGGTGAACAAGCCCTTAGATCTCCAATACTTTTACCAGCTTACTGGCATTGTACATTGTTCTGTCAGCTTTTCTCTGCTTTGCTGACCCAGTTCTGCCTCGGTCACCAACACTGAAATTGAGTATGATTAAGTGACCTGTGGTGAAACACTGAACTGAATTTGACATTTCACAGCTGAATACAATGGTCATGGAACACGGAGTCAAAAGTATGAGAAAATGAATGAATCAGACTCTCAGAGAGTTGAAGGCATGCAGTCTTCATTTAATGCCCTAGTTTTTAATCCTGTTGTATACTTATACTATAACACAAGTTATAATTAGTATTTCTTCATAAAGCTTCATAAAGCTATTGGACATCAGCACATAAGAAAACTATAATCAATATAAGAAGAAATACAGAGAAGCCCAACACAATTTATAATGGTTAAAAAGTGGATTTATTAAGATGAAAGGCTTTCTCAATTGAAATGGTTCTCTTGCAAGAAAGGTACTTGATTATTGGTATGATAATGATAAATGTATGAACATCTACATGGGGAATAGCTGAGAAAATTAAATATTTAACCATTATATAAAAATTACACCAGCTATGGGTTAATATGAGCACCCTGGACTTTGTTTCCTACCAAACACCATTACATAATGTGGCAAAGACTTTCAGATCTGTATCTTTTCATCTCAGTGTGACATATCTCCGAACCATCGCCGCTGCTTCTTTTCATCATTGGCTTTACAACTAGTCATAATCGTGTTTTGACTTGATCTTTATCTCGTCGCCAAGAGAGGAGAAACCAAATGAGTGAAAAATAGACACAAAATAATTATTCACATATGCATGGTTAAATTTCAGAAATCTGAACAAGATTATTTTTAGATTGTAAGCTCTGTTGAGCAGGGCCCTATTTTGCCTGATACACAGTTATTTAGGTTGGAAACAGAGACATCAAGTTCCACCTTTTGTATAAATAAGACCTGCATAAGCTTCCAACTGAAACCTTTTCAAAATTGCTTCAGATGGGAAATAATTTTGTTTATTGACTCCAAGAGGGCAACCAGATGTGCACCCATGCTGAAAAGCAATGTTCTTTGTTTGTAAAGCCAATAACCATTTTATTATTACAGGTATGGAATCAGTTATCACTCTATAAATTTATTTTCTGGAAAGCTGTAAATTGTGGAAAGGCCATCTCCCATAGACACCATTTTGTCTAAATAATCTACATTTTTAGAAATTAGTTTATTTTTCTCTGTAGTAATAAAACAGTACCTTGTACTTGAGCCAAACTGAGATTTAATTAATCCTTATTGAAAGCAAAACCATCTTATTGGATTTATTTTTTGGGCATTGATTTTCTAGTACAATTAAAGTACTGTATATAGATACAAATTACAGAATGATCTGTTATCCAGAAAATCCCCAGGTCCCATGCATTATGGTTAACAGGTTACCATACCTGTATTCCTATTTTTGCAACACAGGGCCAACACATTTCACAGTATAAAAAGTGTGAGGATAAGTGAGAATTGGTGTAAAATTTTATGGCAGGTTCATGACTCTCCATGTAGTCAAGTTCATCAAAAATATAAAACATATAAATATGATATATTTTCCTGCTGCTTATTACAATTCACACTCCGGGAGTTATTTATTAAAGTCCAAAATATTCTATCTTTTTTTAACTATAAAATCCGTTTTTTTTGTGAAAAAATACTCCAATTTTTCGAGATTTCTTATACCCTTAGGAAGGAAAAAGTTACAATCCGAAAAATCAGCTGGAATTAGCCCGAAAATCCAACTATTTCAGATTTGTCAGGCACAAAACTGAAAAATTTGGCCTTTTCGGGATTAAATCTGATCCGATTAAATCATGATTTTTTTTAATAATAAATAAGATCCAATTGTGGAAGCTAGTTTAGTCTGACTTTTTTTTATTAAAATTCAGACCCCCTTGTATGCTGAAGATTTAAACCATAACCTCCAGCCCATGCATGTGCAATAATTCTAAAGTGATTCTTTTGCATCGGAGATAACACAATTTCCTTTGCCTCCTACAGACATCCCAAGTTGAATGTACAGTTAACAGCAAAATGTATACATTTCATCTTCACACCAACCCCAGAAACTGACAAAGGCTACGTACATCTCTCATCTGACCTAGTGTGAAAACTAACACTTTGTCACTGATGTATACTTCCTTCAGTACAGCTAAAAAAAAACCCACTAAAAATAAAAGAGGGGGCTCACCTACGTCAGGAAAGTTGGGTGCAGTAGTTTCAGTTAAACAATGAGTGTAAATTTCCAATATGCATGTTTCTCTCTGCAGAGCATTTATATAAAGGGAAAATGATTTCAAGAACAAATTAAGCCCTACATTGACAACAAAGGGCTCATTTATCTTGGAAATGTTACCTATAAAGAATCAAGCATAACTGATAAACACGCTAGAGGTCATTTACTTTTCCCTCTGGCATAAAAATTCCAGTGCAATGCATGGCTTTGAATAACATAGAAGTTAGAGATATGTAGAGGACGTTTAGGGGTGGGAAGTGGGATGACTATGTGCAGGGTAGGCAGGGTAGGCAACCTGGGTAGGCTTGGGTTGGCCACAGATACATTGGGGGCGTGAGATTGATTGGGGCCTGCATCTGCAGACTGCAGTATTACTGCATATGGTTGGGCCTGGGCCCATTGTTGGCTGCACTGGAGGGGTTGAATTCCCCACCACAGATGTCAAATTTACTGGCCTATAATTGCAAGGCTGAGATCGCAATCCCTTTTAAAATATTGGAATGACATCAGCTTTTCTCCAATCCATAGGTACCATACCAGATGATAGCGAATCTGAGGAAATCAGAAATAGGGGCTGGTCTAAAACTGAACTAAGCTCTCATACAACCTGGGTTGTATGTCATCAGGCCATGGAGCCTTGTTTACATTAATTTTTATTAAAACTTTATGAATCATATCCTGAGTCAGCCACTGACTAGATTGAGCTGAGCCATAAGTGCAGCTGTGAAGTGAGCTTGGGAACTCAGGAAGAAAAGTACTGATTTAGCACATTTTCCTTTTCTGTGACAACCCTACTGGTAACATTATTTAAAGGTGCAACACTCTCAAGACGCATTTTTTAACTATTTATATATTTAAAAAACTTTTGGGGGTTAGTCTTAGCCTCCACCACAATGCATTCCTAATTTCCTTTCTTTACCTTCCAGATTGCTGTTTTACAACATTTATTATAGTGTTTATATTCATTAAATGCAGCTTCTGTCCCCACAGAAAATGCCTTTCTCTTCTTTCTTATTAACTTCTTCACTTCTATATTAAGCCACATAGGGTGATTCTTAGTGCTTCTACATTTACTCCTTAAGGTAATAAATTGAGAACAGTAACAATTTAACATCATTTTAAATGACAACCCTTTCTGTTCTGTGTTGTTAGCAGAAAACATAATGCCCCAATCAATGCTCTGAAGGGTAGCCCTCAAGGCACTAAAATTAGCTTTTCTGAAATTCATGGTTTTTGTTGCCCTAATGTATAATTTTTTTTGCACCAACTATATCACATTATGGTCACTATTACCCTGGGGTTCAATGACTTGCACATTTGCTGTACATTCTGGGTTATTAGAGATCACAATATCCAGAATAGCATTTTTTCTGGTTGGCTCCTCAACAAACTGTGCTACAAAATTGTCATGCAATAAGATTCAAGTCCCATTGCAGATGTAGCCAGTGGGTGGCTTGGCACCTCCAGAAGTTTGCTGCCATAGGTCTAGGCCTTTGTGTCAGCACATGCTCTCTCACTGCTGTCCACAATAGCCTGACAAGTACAGTAAGTCTATGCAGTTAAGGTCAATGTAAGTTGCAGAGAGCCCATCTTCAATAAGGATAGGCCCCATACATTGTCAAACTGCTTGATATGGTGGCTTAAAAAAATGTTTCTTTCCATTTATTCACAAGCTGAAGTATCAGCATTGCTTGTATGGTGTAGAAAGCAATTCATGATACAGTATAATCAATAAATGATACAGGCATTTGTTGAGTATTCATCCGATAAGTGAAAAATATGACAGATAATATTCATCATTATAAATACTAATATTCATACAGTGGAGCAGGTATGGGATCCGTTATATGGAAACCCACTATTCAGAAAGCTCTGAATTACAGAAAGGCCATCTCCCATAGACTCCATAATAATCAAATACCTTGTACTTGATCCAAACTAAATATTATTGGATTTATTTAATATAAACAGTGTTTAAAGAACAAGTAAACCTTTTTTTTTTCTATCTGTAAATTTGCTCTAAACAGCCCCCCAGATTAATGTACCTTAGTCCCTGCTGCAAGTCTGCTCTGGTTTCTGTGTTATCAGCAGCTTGTTTCCTCTTCTTCCTGGTGCAGAGTGAAGCCCCGCCCCTTAGCTTTCTGAGCTGACCTTATCTCTCAGACTAGTCTTGGAGATCATTTGCATAATGTGACATAGCAGAGAGCAGTGTGTTTAGCACCTTTTGCTTGGGGAAACTAGCTTACTAATGAAACACTGGCTCCCTCTTCCTCTCTATTGTGGAACAGCAGCAAATGGACTGCTCAGTAAACTAAGGGGCTGGGCTTCACTCTGCACCAGGAAGAAGGGGAAACAAGCTGCTGATAACACAGAAACCAGAGCAGACTTGCAGCAGGGACTAAGGTACATTAATCTGGGGAGCTGTTTAGAGCAAATTTACAGAAAGAAAAAGAAAAACATTTACTTTTCCTTTAATAGTAGACTTAAGGTATGTAGATCCAAATTATCAAAACATCCATTATCCAGAAAACCCCAGGTCCCAAGCATTCTGGATAACAGGTCCCATACCTGTATTTGCAAAAATTGTGCTATACCTGCTATTTATAATCAAAGCAGAAAATATTACTGCAAAGATGGGTTATTTTCACTTTATCTTTCTAACTGCCCTATAAAATATTGTGCATAGAGTACCCTATATTTAGTAATATATGTGACAGCTGTCATGGTGCTCCCCATTCAGAGGTAATATAGAATACGAAAATGTTGGTTTGTCATAAAATTCCATATTAGTCCATATTAGTTGCATGTGTAGATGTGTTGGCAACCTGAAACTTATGAGTGATGTCATCTACTTTTTTCCCTCGTGACAGATATAAATCAAACCTATATATAAAACCAAAATGCTGGGATTATTTTCTGATGTGCAAATGTCTACAATGTTTTTGATGTAGCTTTAATTATTTTCTTTGGCTGGCCTTTGCTCCTGATGAAAAGCTTAACAGCAGACGAAGAGGAAACTAAAGGATGGAAAAATAAACAATTTAATAATTGTTATGCAAGATACTATTTATCCCTAGGTATAAAATACCTCCAAATTCAGAAGTAACTATGGCAATGGAGATTCACTTATCCAATTGTGGCTATGGTAAATAAAACTTTTTATACCCAGTAGAGGAGCTTTAACCTACTGAGTTTTCTCAAGTCTGGATCTCCCTATTGCTCTGCTGCCACAAACCCCTCACTACCAACATTTTAACTGGCCCACATCTTCACTTGAACACTGTTTTGCACATCACAAAGAAGGGTACCACACTGGGAATTGTTTGACAGCTATTTAAAAGGACCACCAAGTTCTCAGTACTCACATAATTAGGGTTCAGGTGGAACTGCAGGCCATCAAAGATGCATCGATGAAAACTGGGCCAGTGTGGTCCCTAAATGACTTGCAATCACAGGCCCAAGCATTTGTGTCCTTCCCACAAATATGGACATGGGTATTCCATGACACTGGGATTCCTTCCCATGTTTTCTGCTGCCATTAAAACTGCAAAAAATATATAAATTCTGATCACCCTTATAAGGGCCAGATTTCAAGATGCCTGCACCCCTAGATCCCCTACCGCTTGAACACAACTGCACCTCATACCCCTTGCCCTGTGCTCGCACCCTCCCCAACCTCCATCCGGGCTGATCAAAGCTCCTCCTGCTGCTCCTCCCCATGGACCTTCTCCATGCCCACTTTTCCCTGCTTACCTCCTCCTTCCATGGTTGCACCGTCCCCAACCTCCCCCTCTGCTGCTTGAACTGCCCCATAGCCAACCTGCTTTCCCTAACGTCACACAGCGCACTCTTCCCCTGTCAGCTTTATGTTAAAAATTAACTCAACAGGGTTATTTTTCCACCAATATGGACGAATGCAGCCTAGTTTACAACGAATATAAGGTACTGTTTTAATATTTAAAAAGTCTTAGTTGTAATTTGGAGCTTTCTAGATAGTGAGCTTCTGGATAAGTGATCCCATACCTGTATTTGCTTCATTGGCCTTGTCTTTGCTTGAAAATTATATACAGTAGGCACCCAACACATACCCTGTACGCAACAGTAGACAAGCACTGACTCCATTTCCTCAGCTTTCATTGCTTTTTCTTTGCCTTCCATGTTTGAAATGCAAAAAGCATACATGTTTTGAGTATTTTCTAGAGAAACCAAAACCACTGCATGGGGGATTCCTAGTATTTTGTTTAGAATTTTCTGATTTAAAAGAAAACAAATAATGGTGGAAGTTAAGAGAGAAAGCGTAGCAAAGGCTATGACCACATCCTCCTTCATACAAGAAAGTGGATCAACTGATGTCACTCTAGGAAATCTGCCGACGTGGGTAACCACGCACACCAGTTTTTAAAACCTATAAATTATAAAAAAAAATTATTTCCCTCAATTACTCATTGCAAAAGCCACCTCACTATATCACACTTATCACACATACTTTATAACATATCCAGGTCGTTTCAATCATTGTATCCACACACCCACTCTTTCCTCTCCCCCAGTTTTCAGAAGTTTATATTGCTGTAACTATGCATTTCCAAATAAAGAGTGTTACAAGAAATGTTGGCACTTTCTGAAAGCACCACTAATCATCTAATTATTCAAAAAATAGCAATATTTAATATCAGGTCACTTAAAATGATACTATCATCAAAATATAGGAATGCCATATCTCTATTTTCCCCCATGCAATTTTAATTATGGAATTCCAATTCATATTATCATATCATTCCAATGCATATTAAGGAAATCATGCAATATTTTCTGGAAGTGAACTGGCATATAAAATGTGATATATTTATATTAGCCTCTGTGCAGGTTTTTAACACATGAATCAAGAATATAAGCAGAGAAAAGTTTCAGGTAGGTGTAGCCTCCCAAAATTTCAGCCAACCATCACATATGGTATGTGATTATAATATTCCACATACTGATAGACTCCCCAACTAAAAATGTCACTCTCCTCCATTGACAGAAGATGTTAGAATGGTTAGACAAAGAAGAGGCAACAAACCAGCCATCATTTTAAAACAACAGAATTATTTTAAACATATTGTATTGCCGTGTTGTAATGATAGCATACAAATAAGTATATAATGAACCCTTTATTCATTCTTTTATTCAGTCAACAGTCACTTTTACAATGGCAAAACTCCACCATTCATTTTCTGTTAGACAAGCACTGCAACATACCAAACCAAAGGTGGATCAAGCCTTAGGCAGACTTTCATACTATTGTTGCTAATTACATATGGCTAGTCCTTTTATTACTATTATGCTAATTCATTAACTTCCTGCTGTTATTGCTGTTTACTGTGCACTAAATAAATTCAATGACCCTGCCCAAATTTCATTAATTTTCATTTCATTACATCATATGTTTAACCACTCTGCAAATTCTACTTAATAATTAGTGATGGGCGAATTTATTCGCCAGGGGCGAATTCGCGGCGAATTCCCGCGATTCGCCGCTGGCGAATAAATTCGCGAAACTACCAAAAAAATTCGCCCAAAAAAATTCGCCGCGCAAAAACGAGTCGCGCGTCGTTTTGGACGCGACGCGCCGAAAACGACGCGCCGTGCGCCGAAAATGACGTGACGCATCAAAAACGACGCGACGCGTGTCAAAAATGACGCGCGACTCGTTTTGCGAATCGGCTAAAAATTTGCGAATTTCTCTGGAAATTCGCAAATTTTTCGGCGAAGCGAAACGCGGCCGTTTCGCCCATCACTATTAATAATCCATTTTTGTCTGTACTGTGTATATAAAGAAATCCTTCAAGTTCCACTTTTTATTTCACACCTTCCCCTTTCGTTGATTTAGAGGTTGTTCCACAGGTTTGTGGAAACGCATTACTCACTAATAGGGTATAAACATATCACATTGCAGTGATCCATTATTTCTTAATATAATATAAGCTGCCCCATATAGCTAACTATTTTTATACCTTGTACCTCACTTTTCCCCATCCCTGTTGATTGTAAGCACCTGCGAGCAGAACTCTCATTGTATGAGGCTGTCTGTATGTCTATTATTATGGACCATTGTGTACTGTGCTGCACAATATGTTATCTCTTTATAAGTAAAGGTAACATAGTAACATAGTAAGTTCGCTTGAAAAAAAGACATGCGTTCATAAAATTTTTAGTCTACAGATAACCTGCTAGTTGATCCAGAGGTAGGCTAAAACAACATTTGAATCCTCTCCAATTTTCCTCAGAGGGGGGAAATTCCTTCCTGACTCCAAGATGTTAATAAGACCATCCCTGTATCAACTTGTACTACGAGCTATCTTCCACAACCCTATTTTCCTTCCCTTGCTAAAAAGTCATCCAACCCCTTCTTAAATCTATCTAATACTGTACATCAGCCTGTACGACTGATTCAGGGAGAGAATTCCACATCTTCACAGTGCTTACTGTAAAAAAAACCCTTCCAAATGTTTTGTCGGATCCTCCTTTATTCTAATCGGAATGGGTGACCACGTGTCAGCTGGAAGGACCTACTGGTAAAATTATTATATGATCCCCTTATATATTTATGCATGGTTATCATATGATGCCTTAAGCTCCTCTTTATCAGAGCGAACCACCCCAACTTGGCTAGTCTTTCTTCATAGCTACAATTTTCCATACCTTTTACCAGCTTAGTTGCTCTTTTCTGTACCCTATAATACAGTAATGTCCCAAACTGTACGGCATATTCTAAGCCTTGCTAGTGCTCTATACAGTGGAAAAATGATCCCTCCCTCCTGCAAATAAACCATACTTTTGGATTTTGGGTAACAAGGATGGAAACATCTGTTTACTTCACCTACAAATCCATAGTAACATAGTAAGTTAGGTTGAAAAAAGACACAGTCCACCAAGTTCAACCTATTAGCTTTTTTTAACCTGCCTAACTGCTAGCTGAGCAGAGGAAAGCAAAAAAAAAACCCATGTGAAGGCCCTTTAATTTGCCTCAGAGTGGGCGAAAATTCCTTCATGACTCCAAAATCAACTTGATCAACTTGTACTATGAGCTAGCTTCCAAAATTAATAATATTCCCTCACTTGCTAAAAAGCCATTCAACCCCTTTTTAAAACTATCTGATGTATCAGCCAGTACAACTAATTCAGGGAGAGAATTACACATCTGCACAGTTTTCACTGTAAAAAAAAAACCCTTTCTGAATATTTTGGTGGAACCTCTTTTTTTCTAAACGGAATGGGTGACCTTGTGTCAGCAGGAACCTACTGGTAAATAAAGCATTAGAAAGATTATTATATATTATTATATTATAAATACTTGAGGCTGGTTGTTTTTATACGTTAGCAGATGGATTCAAAACTCAGCTGTGTCTGTCTGCACCCAAGCCAAGGTAATGTATCCGGGTGCAGAGACATTGAGCAGCTGAGGAGTGGATACTTGGCTTGTGTTTTTCCACAGGGTGAGATCTGCATTGTCCGGCATTAGCTTTAGAAGTTAATATTTCATATTAACTTCTAAGGCTATATTGGTCTGTGGTTAACAAGTGCCCTCTTCAGGACCACATTTTCCCACTTCATTGCTGTGATGATTTATATTCAAAAGGTGAGGAGTAGTTTTATGCTGTAGTGCTGAACAAAGAGTTGCATTAGATTTTTTGTATAAGTGGTTTGTTTCAAAGAGACTTTGCAGTTCTGACATTTTAAGGCACTTTAAGAGGTGACAAGATGCTTAGGCGTGTTATTTGAATATTCCTCATCAAATCTATGAAGCATCTGCCATATTAGGGAATCCTCATATGACCTCAGATTTTAACTGCTTCTCTTCTCCCTCTGCTCCATTTACAATAATGCTTTCATAAATGATGGGAATAGAGCCTTCCTGGATCAAAATTGTCCTTAAAATAGGGGGATGGGACAAAGTTAAGTTGCAATTCCAAATAATGGATCCGCACATACTTATTTCTGCAGTGGGGGAAATCCCCTTTCCTTTTATTCAACCACCAACTTCAACGTTTCGGGATAAGTTAAGTTGGCCATAGATTTACCGATATTATCGCGCAAAAGATCTTTCATACGATAATCTATACATGTGTGGTGGGAGGCAATTAACCAATATTGGTAAAAACACCTTTGAAGATCCCTGAACTTCATTACGTTAATGCAAAGGGAGCTAAAGGAATCTTTTTATTTTTACCCGCATATCTGACAATTCAGCTCTTAACATTGATAGAGTGGATGAAAGATGTTTCATATGACCAATGGTTGTGGAAAAGATCAAACTGTAGTGTGTTTGGCCACCTTTAGGGTGGAATCGAGTATCCTGGAAAAGGGAGGGTTTTGGAAAAGTTATTAGAGAGGGTACAGAGAAGGGCAACTAAGCTAGCAAAAGGTATGGAAAATCTTAGCTATGAGGAAAGATTGGCCAAATTGGGGCTGTGTATCTGGAGAAAAAGGCGCTTAAGGGGTTATATAATAACCATGAATAAATATATAAGGGAATTATATAATAATCTCTATAATGCTTTATTTACCAGTAGGTGTTTCCAGCTGACACAAGGTCACCCATTCCGATTAGAAGAAAAGAAGTTTTTTGAAGATGTGGAATTCTCTCCCTGAATCAGTTGCACAGGTCAACTCATTAGATAGCTTTAAAGGAAAAGGAATGGCATAAAAAAAAAATCCCATTTTTACTTTCTTTAATGAAAAATAAACCTATCTCCAATATACTTCAATTAAAAAATGTGTAACGTTTTTATAATAAACCTGACTGCATGCAGTGAAATGCTCCCTTCATTTGCTTCTGTGGATAGGAATTGTCAGACGGACCCTCATGGAAACAATCAAACTTATGAACAGCAGGGGGAGCCCCCACCTTACTTCCCAGCCATGCAGAACTTAAGCAGCTTTGTTTGGTTCCCTGTTTTGATAATTTATGATGATCGCGAAGCAGCCCCGATCACACTGAGCATGTGCACAGTCTTGCAAAGATTTATAACAAAGTAACAAGATGACCCCCTGTGGCCAACTGTGGAAGCATAAATCATTTATTTGATTAGGCTTGTGGTGCAGCAAGTTTATGTTTAGTATACAAAATACAGCATTTCATCAGTTAGACAGGTTAAAAAAGTTAAAAGGTTGAACATGATGGGCAGGTGTCTTTTTTCAACCTAACTTACTATGTCACTATTAGTGATGGGCGAATAAATTCGCGAAACTGGCAAAAACGCCAAAAACGACGCGCGACTCGTTTCGCGAATCGGGCGAAAAATTCGCGAATTTCTCTGGAAATTCGCAAATTTTTCGGCGAAACGCGGCCGTTTTGCCCATCACTAGTCACTATGTACTCCATCCACTCTTCAGAAACAGTGAGACTGGGAAGGACTAGATAGGTACGAGCATCATGGGGAGTACCATTTATCAAAGTCCAAATTTATCGCATTATTTTCTGAAAAATACTCACCTAAATGTTTTAAAATTCTATTTGTATTTTTATCTACAAGAATTATAAAATGTTACGGATTCTGGTAAAGTCTGTTTAACTTCAGAAAAATGTTGGTAGACTCACCTCTGCTGGTGATTTTTCCTCAACCAGCTAGGAATATAGTAGAAGAAGGGTCTGGGAAAGTAGAAATTTGGGCCTCAATTCTTTTTAGAAAAGTGAAGATATCAGATTACAGGGTCCTTTATAGTAAGAGATCAGTGGTAAACAGATTAATAGGGCCCCAAGGTAAATCCAGGGCCAGATTTTCCCTCAGCAGTGCCCAGAGGCCTCATGGCTCTACTGCCTGCTGCTTGCTAGCACCCCCCCCACACACACACACACACACACCCTATATAATGGTGGTGGTTTGGGGGAGATTAGTTGCGACAAATCTCCTCTTCTTCAGACAACTAATCTCCCTGAAATGCTTTCCTGCCGGCTAGAATGTGACCGACAGGATGGCATATGGATTGCTACGGTTTTCCGAAGTGTCCTTGTGAGGAAACTTTGGGCGACTTCAGAAAACAATGCGCTAAGCATGAAATCGCGCTGGCAATTCGAATTCGGCAGGAAGACATTTGGGGATATTAGTTGTTAGAAGAAGAGGAGATTTCTAACTTGGTGAAATCTCCCCAGAATCACCAGGTGTGCCACCACCCTAAACGATACTCTCATTTCCCTCCTTTGTACTTTCTTTCATTTAAAGATAAGCAGGAATCCTTTATACTGGGGGTTTATCTGTGCACTGGTAATCTGATAAAATATTTTTGTTTCCTCCCACAAGTGGTTAGACGAACCAGAAAGTTGTGGAAGCATACCTATATATAAATATGCACTAAATAAAGCACAAGTTGTTTCACAAAAATATAGAGTGTGGGTCCTTCTATAAAGATTGTATGATTAAGTATATATATATATATATATATTCCGTCAGCAGCTCCCCTTCAGGCTAAGAGCGCAGCCCAGGGAGAGAAGGGTTCGCACACGGCCAACATTGACAGCTGGGAGATGATTACACCTAGTGCTGGGCTAGTGGAAAAGAGAGGCATTCAGCTTTTTCTCCCTAAGGATCCGCTCGTTGCAGCAATCACTTTTCTTTGCGCTTCAGCGCTTGCCTGGTTGCTGTATCTAATGCTTCCGCTTCTGTAGTTCAGCCGACGCTTATCGCTCACAGCTTCTTCCCCACACCGAGGGACGGGGAGCCCCCCGAACATTGCCTTCCACTGCTGATCCTGTGAAGGAGATAAAGAAGAGGAGATCTATGTCAGTAGAGTAGCCAGTGGGAGAAATCGAGCCCAGCAGGACAGATGGTCGCCATGTCGCCTTTTCTGAACAGGACAGGAAGTGGAGTTTCTGTAAGTTATTTCTTGATAAAGGCTTTTCTTTTTGAAATTTTAATTTGTCTTGGTGTTTTTATTTCGTTGTATTCTAACAAATTTTTTCATAAAAATTTTTGATGTTACTGTTCCTTTAAATAGAAAACAGAAAATGACATTGATGTGTAATCTTTTCAGGACAATAGGTGTCAGGAATGGCACCCTAAATCCATAACCCATGCTAAGTTCCCTGGTCTTGGCTCTCACTTCTGCCTATAACTGCTGCCTTTCACCTCGGGAGGAGCCCTCAGCTAATTATTTGAGAGAGGAGCAAAGCAAAAGTTTCTGGATGAGCAAAGGGGCACGATCATCTCACCAATTATACTGGATTGATGAACGCCACCAGACACCACAGAGTGGAACAGGCAGGCCGGGCCAGCAGAATAATCAAGCAGTAAGGCAAGGGTCAGGATTGGAGATAATCAGAATAGTCACAAACAGGCAAAGGTCAGGATTGGAGAGAATCAGAGTAGTCAGGCAAAGCAAGGGTTAATATTAGTGATGGGCGAATTTGAGGCGAATAAATTCGCGAAACGCCAGAGAAAATTCGCCTGGCGAAAATATGCTGGCGCCAAAAAAAAAGAGATGCGTAAAAAAAAATGCGTTGTGCGTCGAGAACGAGACGCTGGAAATTCATGAATTTTTCGGCGAAGCTAAACGGGATACATTCTCCCATCACTAGTCAATATCAGAAGATCGATTAGGAATCACTAAGATTAAGCACCCAGGGACTCTACTAATAGAACTTAACAACGGGCAAGACTCTACTAATAGATCTTAACAACAGGCAACATGTTGTAGACTGAATTCCCCTTTTATAGTATTTGAAATTTGCGCCATTGAGCGCAACGTCATCACAACTCACACGCCATAGGGGAACGAGACGTGGAAGAGAAAGGAGCAGTGGGCGTCCACTCCGCTGAAGCGGTGGTGGACCCCGCTGCCGGCTAGATCACAAGGGTGAGTCCTTACAATAGGTTTCCAGATAACAGTTCATTCCTGTACATTCACTTTATGCTGTAATTAATAAACCACTAAAGGCTAATGTCGGACTATGCAGATCTCGCCCTTTTGAGAAACGCAAGCCATGTGCCTGCACTCGGATACATTGCCTTGGCTCGGGTGCAGACACACACTGCTGATTTCAGTTTTGAAATGGGAGATTTTACATTTTGTGCTGAAATCCGGCATGTCTTCCTCCATCTGAGTTGACCCAATGTATCCAGCTACACTGAGCAGCAGAGGAACAGCGGGGGGGGGGGGG
>CM044446.1:12885050-12941510 GCA_024363595.1 Xenopus borealis | reverse complement strand
GGGGGGGGGGGGGGAGAAACATAGGCCAAGATCCGCACTGTCTGGCACAAGCCTAATGAGTGCAGTTTTAATGAGGTACATGAGGGAGTGGATCCACTTTCAGGATCCAACAATTCAGACCTTGATAATGGTCCTCTCCCTTAACCCGAACCCAAATTAGGGTACAATAAGACATGACAAATATGAAATGTATTGCTAGGTGTTACATCTATGTTTCAAACTCTGGCTTCATAGACAGCCCTAAATTCTAAAATTGATGTCCTACTTTTTTTTAAATCAACTGCTGCTCAGTACAGACTTCAGAAAAAAATAGTCCTTTTATAGTAAAGAAGTTAAAATGTGGCTGTTGGGTGATGTGCTTCAGTCACAATCTGCTAAGAGCAGGATCTGAATATCTCTGCCTTTTGTAAAGTATCTGTGTCTGCACTGCAGGCATTAAAAAAATCTAGATTCTGTTATCTCTGTATACATCTCTCTGACAGTTCCTTTCTGTATAGGTTAATATCATTCTATCATTCATGCTTCTTTTTGAAAGTTCTTTTTCTTTTGTCTTTTTTCGGGACCTGTGGTTTTCTGGATAATGAATCTTTCTGTTATTTGGATCTTCATACCTTAAGTCTAGTAGAAAATCATGTAAACATGAAATAAACCCAATAGGCTGGTTTTGTTTCCAGTAAGGAATAATTATGTCTTAGTTTGGATCAAGTACAAGGTACAGGTATGGGAACCATTATCTGGAAACCTGTTATCCAGAAACCGCTGAAAAGTCATGTCCCATAGACTCCATTTTAACCAAACATTTTTAAAAATTATTTCATTTTTCTCTGCAATAATACATTGTACTTGATCCAAACTCATATAATAAGAAACAAAACGTATTGGGTTTATTTAGTGTTTATTTAGTGTTTGCATGCTAAACTTAAGGTATGAAGAGCCGAACTAAAGAAAGATCCGTTTTCTGGAAAGCCCTAGTTCCAGAGCATTCTGGATAACAGGTCCCATACCTGTATGTTCTGCGATCTGTTATCTGGAAACCATTATCCAGAAAGCTTTGAATTACAAAAAGTATCCCATATACTCCATTTTATCAAAATAATCCACATTTTTAAAAAATGATTTCCATTTTCCTCTGTAATAATAATAAAACAGTACCTTGACCTGATCCAAACTAAGATATAATCAATCCTTACTGGAAGCAAAACCAGCTTGTTGGGTTTATTTAATGTTTACATGATTTTTTAGTAGACAAGGGGTCCCCAACTGCCAGACAGTACTGAACTGGGCTGCCAAAATAAATGTGGCACTCCCTATTGGATGCCGGCAACCATAATTGGACACCAACCCTCCAACCCCCCTACCGATCCCCCCAACACTAAGGTACGAAGAGCCAAATAACAGAAAGATCCCTTATCCAGAGAGGTCCCGAGCATTCTGGATAACAGGTCCCATACCTGTACTGTACTAAAGAGCCAGCCACGCCAAAGTTTGACTGTGCTGTATTTGAACTCTTAGTTGTGCAAAAGTTAGTCAATAAACTTTTGGCAGTAAGCAATATACAGTAAGAATCTATATTTTTTTAGCACAATAACTTGAGAGCTCTCGTTTCAGTCCCATTGTATGCTGGAATGGTAAAGTAAACAATGACTGGAATTTCTTTCTGCTTTTCTTGCCAAATCTGAATAATGCTATTTTAGTGAGCCAAGTGTACAGGACCACTAACAGATTAATTGCTTCCTCCACGCCTTTTACTATATTAACTTCAGGATGGGTTTAACTGTTAACTGTCTTTTAGGTCTAACTCTCCACAAGCACATTTATGGGGCAAATTTACTATTATTCCCCATAATTAGCTCAACCAAATTCACAATTTGGTAAGTATTCGACTATCGAATGCTTATCGAATTGTTTAAGGCTATCATTTTGCTCGATATCCGATTTCTCTATGAATTTATACGATCCGATACTGATCGTTCGATTTCACGAAAAAATTGTGAAATTTCCTTTGAGAGTCCGAAAATTTTTTACGCTCTGATCGTACAAATGGTATTCCAGCAGGACTTAGTCTCTGAAGCCTACGAAGAGCTTCCCATAGGCTTCTATTGCAGTTCTGTAGGTTCAATCTGCCGAAGTAGGCAGTCGAATAAATTTAAAGTTTTGATTCCTTCGATCATTGAATGATCGAATTATCAAATATACGATCATTCGATCTATTCGATATTCGATTATCAAAGAGGCCAAATTCGATCGAACTTCGATCATTTCACGTTAAATTCGTAAATCAGCCCCATAGGGTAACTAGGAATTTTCATTTAGTACTTACTAATCAGTAGCAACAGAGAATGCCGCAATTTGTGCAATTTGTATGATTATAAAAAGCTGTGTTGGTAATTGGTTTGCATGGAGCTCTGTGGGTTAAATACATTTTGGATGTACGGGCATGGGACCTGCTGTCCAGAATGCTTGGGACCTGGGGTTTTCCATTATTGGGATCTTCATATTGAGTCTACTAGAAAATCATGTAAACATTAAATAAACCCAATAAGTTGGTTATGCTTCTGGTAAGGATTAATTATATCTTAGTTTGGATCAAGTGTAAGGTACTGTTTTATTATCACAGAGAAAAAAAATAGATTAAGTAGATAAAATGTAGTCTGTGGGAGACAACCTTTATGTAATCAGAGCTTTCTGTGTAACAGGTTTCGGAAAAATTGATCCAATACCTGTATATAAATATCTAAAATTTGGAATCTGTATTTATATAGAATAAAAAGATAATGTGCTTCCTTACAAGGGTAGTTCACCTAAAGTAATTTTTAGTTTATTGTAAAATGACATTTCTTATATTATATTTCTATATTTTAACTAGTTTTTTTTGTAAAATGATCTACAGTACTTTTCAGTTCTTACAGCTTGCAGTTTAAAGTAGAAGGAAAGCTACAGAGGCCGTTTATTGCCAATAGATTACCCACAATAGTGCAAGCTATATTTATTCTGCAAACACTATATTTATTCTGCAGAATGCTTTACCATACCTGAGCAAACTCAGGTTTGCTTTTCCATGCCAAGAGTAAATGTGGTTGCTGAAAGATATACAGTTGTGCTCATAAGTTTACATACCCTAGCTTGTTATTAGTGGGTGTTTATCAAAGGTCAATGACAACTTTTTGGCCACAACCATAAACGCTACATTTGGAGAGGAGTCAACAAGGCCTATGACGAAAGGTACACCATTCCTACTGTGAAACATGGTGGTGGATCTCTGAGGTTTTGGGGATGTGTGAGCTACAAAGGCACAGGAAATTTGGTCAGAATTGATGGCAAAATGAATGCAGTAAGTTATCAAAAACACTGGAGGAAAATTTGCACTCATTAGCCCGGAAGCTGCGCATTGGACGCATTTTGACATTCCAACAAGACAATGATCCAAAACACAGGGCCAAGTCGACCTGTCATTGACTACAGTAAAATAAAGTGAAGGTTGTGGAGTGGCCATCTCAGTCTCCTGCCCTCAATATCATTGAGCCACTCTGGGGAGACCTCAAACGTGAAGACAGCCCAAGAATTTATGGGAACTGGAGGCTTTTTGCCAGGAAGAATGGGCAAATTTACCATCTGAGAAGATAAAGAGCCTCATCCACAACAACCAAAAAATACTTAAAACTGTCATTGATGTTAAAGGGGGTAATACACTGTATTAAGAACTGGGGTGTGTAAACTTTTGGTCAGGGTCATTTGGGTAGTTTGTGTAGTGATTATGATTTAAAACAAGTAAACAAAGTTTTTTGACAATAAATGGCTTCAGCCAACCACTAACCATGAGTGAAAGAACGTTTTTGTGTTATCATTCATATTCTCTGAAAAATGTTTAAGAAATCATAAATTCTGCCAGGGTATGTAGACTTAAGGGCACAACTGTAAATTCCACCAATGTGGACAACATGATGGTGAATCCACAGTATAAATTGTAGCAGCTTTGAGAGAGCTGGTTGTTACCTGTGAGTTTGGGAATATAACAGATGAAATGCTAAGAGACCAAATAGTGGAAAAAACAAACTCATGTCGCATTAGAGAGAGCGGGATTTAACCCTTGCTAGCTAAATTGAAACAGCAGTGGCAGAGGCTTAAACTCTCAGTCAGGGAACTGCTGGGAATGTACAGATTGTGAATCCAGTACTGTGGCCTAATGCACAGTCACAGGCAAAATACGGTGCTAAGGAAAGGGATTCACTGCAAAACCGTGCAGAAAATACGAATAAAAAATACTGCTTCCGCTGTGGTTCAACACAACGCACTATAAATTATGCTACATGTCCTGCAAAAGCTGTACACTGCTGCAAATGTGGAAAGGTAGGACACTTTGCTAAAATCTGCCGTAGTTCTGCTAAACATGTTTATGAAGTCACTACTACTAATGTTAGAGTATTAATTGTGGATAAAGTTGGTACATTTATTCCAGAAAAGTTTATATTCACTGTCAATGTCAATACTGCTTCTGCTGACAATGGACACTCCATTAACCTGATGCTTGATACAGGTACAGCTGTTTCTATACTACCAAAGTATATTTTCTTGAAATACTTTGCAAAAGATATGCTTGGTCAGTTACTTAAAGGATCCAATACATGTGCTTGGTTGCTTGTCAGTGACTGTACAATTTTAATCAAATACTGCAAAATGTGAATTTTATATTGTGAGTAAGGGTACTGCTATACTTGGAAGGGATCTCTTTGCTGCATTTAACCTACAATTAGGTGATGGTCTCATTACTACAGCACCAGTGCCTGCCACACAGCCTGTGTCTAAAATGTCACCACAAAGCAGAACTTTGTGCACAAAGTTAAGTTGAGACTAGATATAAAACCAGTATGCCAGAAATTGAGGTGATTGCCCTACTCTATAATGTGATTGAAACATCAGAATACTCGAATGGGTTTCACCAATTGTTGTAGCAATGAAGAAAACTGGAGGTATACGATTGTGTGTTGATCTCCGTGAACCTAAAAAAGCAGTTGTTATGGATAATCATCCCTTGCCACACATAGAGGAAATATTTGCAGAACTCAGAGGAACAAAATTCTTTTCCACCCTGGATCTTCAGAGTGCTTATCATCAAGTATAACTGCATGAAGAAAGCAGAGACCACTGCATTTATCACTCAAGCTTGTACCTTATGGACTGGCTTCAGCACCGAGTTGTTTTCAAAGACTGATGTCATCTATATTCCGTGACATACCTGGTGTACAATGCTACTTGAATGATATAATTGTCTACACTCCAACTATGGATCTTCCTGACAAGTACCTAGAAAAGGTTCTGAAAGGCATTCATTCTGCAGGATTGAAACTGAACCTTTCCAAATGCCACTTCAGACAAACTCAGCTGTCATTTCTGGGTCATATAATTTCACAACAGGGATTATTGCCTGACCCTGACCATGTCAACGCTGTAACACAAGCACCTACTCCTGATTCCAACTGCAATAGGCCTGAAGAAAGTGAACCTATAAGGCATACTGATAGAACCAGAAAACTACCTGCATGGACCAAGGACTATGTGATTTGAAGAATGCATAATATTGCTTTAAGATGCATATTGTTTCTTATTACATTTATCAAAATGCTTTCCTAATATAGCGGGAATATGTGGTTTTTGTGCAAGGTGCCTGTAGGTGTCCCTGTGCACATGAGTTATACTGTGTATACTGTACATGGTAACTTCTGGACTGCTTTAAAAAAGTGATAGAGTTTATGTTACTGTTGTGTAATGGCTGCATGAACCTGCTAATAAAGCACTATTATACTCTAATCATCCTTAGCTATCAAAACACAACACGTTTATTTAATGTTTACGTGATTTTCTAGTAAACTTAAAGGAAGAATCAAAAAAACTATTTTGTAGGAAATTATAAGTAATATATGGTGTTGCTAAAATTAATACAATATCTCCTTTACTGGAGCTCCCTATATATGTTCACTGGTCCCTGTTTCAAATGAAGGGTGGCCGTGTCCTAACTGTCCCCGCCAGAAGCACTGCAAGAGGGGGACAGGCAATCACAGTCCTGCAGTCACACATTGGTTCCTGTCCTACAGTGCAGTGAGCTGAGTGCCGCAGGCTCCCATGCACAGCCTGGGAATTCAGGTAGTAGGATGTGGAAGAGAAGCCAGGGATAATTAGGGGTTTTACAGAAATATTTAATAATCAACCTGAAATACTACTACTACTACTACTACTACTACTACTTTTTTAAGCACAATTCTTTTTTATCTAAATGAGTATAACGCACTGGTACATTCTAATTTCTTACACAAAATGTCTCCGTTAAAGGGGAATCCACCCCCCCAAGGCGCTAACCCCCCCCCCCCTGTTATCCGGAAGCATTTTGAATAATAGGTCCCATACCTGTATTTCCCTTTTCTCGGTAATAATAATAAAACAGTAGCTTGTATTTGATCCAATCTAAAATGCAGTTAATTCTTATTGGAAGCAAAACCAGCCTATTGGGTTTATTTAATGTTTACATGATTTTCTAGTAGACTTAAGGTATGAATATCCAGTTTATGGATCCATTATCCAGAAAACCCAAAGTCCCAAGCATACTGTATAACAGGTCCCATAATTGTTTCTCACTGGAATACCACAGGTTAAAAATCTCTGCAATTGAGTAAAATACTAATATAAAAAAATAGGGGAATTCTATATAGACAGACAGAAGGAAAAGTCATCACACTAATACACTGAGTTATAAACATCTCAGATCACTATTTTTAGTTCAGGTTTCTGCAAAACATATTTGACTGGTGAGGGAAATTCAGGGTATACAGCAGTACAGGGAATATGGGGTCGATGATTTACTCAATGCATAGTCGTTTATAAACAGCAGCAAGAAAATGAATATAAAGTGAAAATAGTGATAATGTATACAGATGTTGAATCAATTATCTAAAACCATTAGAATTAGGTTTTTTTCTGGATAATAGGTCTTCTCAACCTTAAGGCTACTAAAGGGAATTAAACATCTAGCAGCATTATTTTGCAGTCAGTGTGAATTGATACTGAATGAGTTAAGTACAAGGTACTATTAATGAGATCCATTATCTAGAAACCCATTATCCAAAAAGATACTAATTACGGGAAGGCAGTCTCCCATAGACTCCACTTCAATAAAATAATTCAGATATTTAAAAAAAAAAAAAAAAACTTGTAGTTGATCCAAATTAAGTAATAATTAATCATTATTAGAGGCAACACAATCCTATGGGTTTTTTAAAATGTACTCGTAATATATTACAGAAAAAAGGTATAATATATTAATCCTACATATTCACTTATAAATGGTCTCGGGAATTCTGGATAATAGGTCCCATACCGTTACAATGTAAATAAGAGATTTCAACATCAGAGACTCCGTGTTCTTCATGGTTTATCTTAATAGAACAGCATAGCTTCTAACAAAAGACATACAATGCATGCATAATTCAGTGCCAATTTGTTGGTCACCAACCTGACATGCAGAATTAATATAGCTTGCCTTAGAAAAAAGTTAGGATAAAGGATAAGTAAACCTTGAAAACAATTTCATGTAAAATTGATGAGACTGCTATTCTCAGTACTTTAGTAATTTACAGTCATTATTTATTTTCTTTGAATTCCAAGATATTAAGGGATATATGTGCTGTTAATATGAATGAAATTTGTTCCAACAGCGCCACCTGTTGGTCAGTTACTGACCATTCTGACCACATCAGAGCAGCCTATTTCTTTCTCCTGACAACTTCCTTGACTACTTGGTGGTCAGAAACTGACCCACAGGTGGCGCTGTTGTAACAAAATTAATTCATATGTACCCATAATATCTAGGAATAAAAAGAAAATAAATATTAAATGTATATTGCACAATTGCTTAGAATAGCCCTCTCATCAATTTTAAATTCACTTATTTTTAAGGTTTACTTATCCTTTAAGAGGCTTGGATATCAAATATATAATTTGGATAGTGTGTTTAAAGATACTTGAGCTTCAAAACATGAAAAATGAAACATACCTCTATGTTCAACATGAGTTCAATAAAAAAAGACTAGAATAACATTTTCAGTCTTGTTGTGCATAAAATCAGAACGTATGCAGTACAGGGTATTGTTATCCAGAATGCTTGGGACCTGGGATTTTCCAAATAATGATATTTTAGTAGTTTTGGATCTTCTACTAGAAAATCATTAAATACACCCAATAAACTAGTTTTGTTTCCAATAATGATTAATTAATCAAGTCAGGGGTGTAACTATAGAGGAAGCAGACCCTGGAGTGCCCAGGAGGCCCAAATAATGAGCAATATCAACATTTATTGGTAAAACAGGGCAATCTCTGGATATGCTAGGGGCCCTAAAATGAATGTGCTGTTGGGTCAGCAACATTTAGTTATGCCGCTGACTCAAGTACAAGGTACTGTTTTATCATTACAGAGAAAAAGGAATTTTTTTTTTTTTTTTAAATTGGATTATTTGGATAAAATAAGAATCAATGGAAGACAGACTTTCTGTAACTGGGAGCTTTCTGTATAATGGATTTTCTGTATAATGGATCTCATACCTTTACATACTGTACTGAGTCAGGTGATTATAACTTGGAAACCGTTAGGGCCCTTACACACAGGCGTTTTGGACCTGCGCTCCCCTGCGTTGAGTTTGGCTGCGTTCAGCCACAGGGGAGCTCAGGTCTAGACGCACCTCATTCTTTTCAATGAGGTTGTACCCACGAGACGCGTGTAAGCGCCGAACGCAGGGGAGTGCAGGTCCAAAACGCCCGTGTGTAATAGCCCTTTGTGCACAAGTTAATCGTCTGACCCACAAGTGTACTGTGTGGGCGTCGGCAATTACCATTCCGGTAAACGGTGGGGGGAAATTCTGAGTTTTTAACCCACCAAACTGTAATTCACGCCATGGCAAGTACAGTATATGGTAGGAAATTTGTCAGTACTCATCTCTGTATCTGTTAACAATGATAAGGTGTCAGAACCACACACAGAGGGAAAATGGTTATGTTTTTGCAACGTGAAATATTCTATATTGGAGTATTGGAAACCTTGGAAACTGAGACTTTACTAGCAGAGCTTATTTACCCTTTTTTTGTCTTCATTATACATCATAGGATCCCAGGCTTATACTGATGCCTTTGCATGTTGCTTTATGAGCACAGAGCAGCTCAAAAGGATGGGTAATGGTGGCCATACACGATGTTGCCAAACGAGCGGATCTCTCCCCGATATGCCCACCTTGAGGTGGGCGATATCGGGCTGATCCGATCGTGGGTCCTAGGGCCCAACGTTCGGATCAGTATGGGTGGTCAGATCGCGGGACCGCATCAACGAACAGATGCGGCCGCGATCCGACGTGATTTTTAATCCTGCCCGATCGACATCTGCCCGACTTTCGGCCAGATATCGATCGGGAAAGCCCGTCGGAGGGCCCCCCACATGGGCAGATAAGCTGCCGACACAGTCTGTCGGCAGCTTTTATCTGCCCGTGCATGGCCAGATAAAGTCTGAAAGGTTCCCCTGTACTGCGTGCTTATTCAGAAAATAAGAGTTGGGGAAGCAATTTAGACATGTCTGAGAATTTGCTAAATAACTCAGATAATTGTAATGTATTAAATGACAGGCTATTTCACCTTGAATGTTTTTCCAATTTTAAATGTTTCTTTTTTTTCTGTGTTTAGATGACTTCCATAAGGGTTGCACTGTTGGGATGTGGGCACTGGCACAAGGAGATTAATTTTATGGATGTAACAAAGTTAATGTGGATATTTTCTAAGTGTTCTATATTATCCATTACATATAAATAAATGTGTGTGTGCATAAACATATATGTATTTATTTATACAATGAAGGTGGTCCACACAAATATCAGTATTTCTCAAAGTGCTTTATTCAATAAATTACACCAAAGTTTTGGCTCCAGCTTGGGGCCTTTTTCAAAGTGGATCTATGCACTTGGGCAGATAAAGTCAAGGTCAGAGGGAGCATTCGTTCAGATGATTTCAAAACCCATTCATTTGGCTTGGCACCAGTGGACTGGGGGAAGGCTAAAGGACCCCATACATGGGCCGATAAAAGCTGCCGACAGACCGAGTCGGCAGCTTATTGGCCCATGTGTGGGGCTATTTGACGGGCTTCCCCGATCGATATCTGAAAATCCTTTATTTAATCCATATTAAAAATCATGCCGTGTGGTATACTTGCTTGACGCGTTTCGGGCACAACTGTCCTTAATCACAGCACCTTGTACTTGATCCCAACTAAGATATAATTAATCCTTATTGGAAGCAAATCCAAACTATTGGGGTTATTTAATATTTACATGATTTTATAATAAACTTATGGTATGAAGATACAATTATGGAAAGAGCTGTTATCCATAAAACCCCAGGTCACAAACATTCTGGATAAAAGGTCCTATACCTGTATCATTTAGTCATCCTCCCCACTTCTGAGGCTGCCTTTTTCCATTGCTTCTCAAAGCTGAAATGTTGCATACATTGAAAATACCACCACCATTATTTTAGTGATTATGATGCCATTATGGTGCCTTTGTGTAAAGGTTACCAAGGTTTGGACCTTTAGTAACCAATCTTGGGCGGCAAAAAATTACCATATGTGGTTTAATTTTGTATTATTTATTAGTTGATGTCAAGTGTGTTGAGATAGGAATGCTATTAGGCAATTTCTGTTTATGTATACAGATGATATGAAGCATGAAGTATTGTCATGGGTCAAGACAGTAGGGGTGAAAAGGACAGCATAAGGACTGCATAAAAGGTACAAATTAACTAGGGTAAAATTCATTTACAAAATAGGGGTATATGTGAACATTATTTCTTTAACCTGTAAACAATATTTTCATTGAAGTTTATTTTTCATCCTTCGTTCTCCATATGTAGGTAAACTCTGCAGCCATTTTATGCCGCCGATATGTGAAATGCACAATGCTGCCTTTTTTTTTAGAAATTGCTCAGTTTTCAAACACCATGTCTAGATTTATATCAGTTGGCAGGTTTTCTGTGTATATTCCGGACCTAAAATTTAGCAAATCTCAGAATATCTGGTCCTGTTGAGAGAATGAACCCTGTGTGAACGTATTTATGCTCCTTCCATCAATATTTTTATTCGTGTAGCAAAATATCTAGGGAATGTGCACCCCCTTTTTTAATCTTACGCGGCCATATGGGGAAGAAAAATTCACAGTACAATCTGCTTCTGTGTTTCACAGCTTGGTTCCCTTGGGATGTGGAGCTTTGAGAAAAAGCTTAGTTTGTCTTAAAGGGGAATGAAACTGCAGCTTGATTTAGAGGAACTAATCAAGATATAAAATAATTGCCACAACCGAAGATTTTCGGAAAGTATCAAATATATATACATATATATATATATATATTTTTTTTTTCCTTTGCTGAGTTAATCATTTTGTTACCAGTTTGTTGACCCTTCACTCACTATAAGTATATACAGTATGACCTGTGGACAGCTCCATATTAAGGAGAAAATGAACCGTCTTTAAAAAATATGTCATGGGAGTGTATTATCTGTTTATTTAACTTAAAGAAAGACTGTCATGAAACACATCAATTAATAGTGCTGCTCCAGCAGAATTCTGCATAGAAATCCGAATCTCAAAAGAACTAACAGATTTTCTTGTATTCAATTTTGAAATCTGACATTGAGCTAGACATATTGTCAGTTTCCCAGCTGCACCCAGTCATGTGACTTGTGCCTGCACTTAAGGATGGAACTCTTTTCCTGCAGGCTGTTATTTCTCCTACTCAATGTAACTGAATCAGTCTCAGTGGGACTTGACTTTTACTATTGAGTGTTGTTCTTATATCTACCAGGGAGCTGTTATTTTGTGCTAGGGAGCTGCTAACTGGTTACCTTCCCATTGTTCTTTTATTAGACTGCTGGGAGGAAAGGGTGGGAGGTGATATCACTCTGAAGGTGGCCATACATGGTTAGATGTCGCCAAACGAGCGGATATGTCCCCGATATGCCCACCTTGAGGGGATCGGGGAAGCCCATCGGAGGGCCCCCCACACAGGCCGATAAGCTGTCGGCAGCTTTTATCTCCCCGTGTATGGCCACCTTGACTTGCAGTACAGCAGTAAAGAGTGACTGAAGTTTATCAGAGCACAAGTTACATGACTGGGGACAGCAGGATAACTGACAATATGTCTAGCTCCATGCCAGATTTCAAAATTGACTATAAAAAATCTGTTTGCTCTTTTGAAAAATGGATTTCATTGCACACTTCTGCTGGAGCAGCACTTTTATATCATGTGTTCCAAAGGCCTCCTTTCATCCACCTCTATACTGGGCTAATAAAAGAAGTGTAGTTGGTTGTAAAGAGTTATCTGATGAGCTTCAGGTTCTGGTTTCTGCAATTCCTGACACTAATGGGCCATTGTAAACAATGTCAACATGGCCAATGTTTGTTTTGAATCTTCTCCCTTGAATAGGGTTGCCACCTTTTCTTGAAAAAAAATACAGGCCTTCCTGTATATTTATCTTTTTTTCCTATTAATAACATTGGGATCAACCATCAAAAATATCAACCAGGCTGGTAAAATACTGGCCAGGTGGCAACCCTACCCTTGAATCAAAAACAGCTTTTAGTGCACGACAATATTATACTGGACCTTGCTTCTGCTTCTAATTGTATGATCCATATAATTGGTGCCTTAAAACACATCTTTTGTTGTGATGTATGCATTTATTTACAGCCATACATTGTGTAGGAGTTCCATATAGACATATACATTATACTGTCCCAGTTTTTCCCCACCTGTCTTGCCATCTGCCAAAGCACCCTTATGTTACCCACCCTGCCTGCATTTGCAAAGCAATGAACAAAGCGTTTTTGTCCAAAAATGTAGGCTACTTATTAAAGCAAAACAATTCTTTTTTTCATTAGAAAGCACAAATTTTTAAAGGATTTTTTTTTTTTTAGATCTGTTATTAGGCAGCCTGGCCGGGCATGTCGCCGGGTTGAGGGAGCGCAAGCTCAAGTTGGCACAGAATTGAAGCTGGCACATTCATGCAATGACACTGGAGCGTGTGTTGATGCTTGCGCGCGCATGCTTGCTGAAGAGAGGGAGAGAGGGGACCAGACCAGTGAGTCATAGATATCACATAAACCCAAAAAAAGTGTTGTTTTTTTTTAGCAAAATGAATATCTTGAGTTTTTTCCAGAACTGGTTTTATTGTGTTTTTTTTAATGATAAATAAGGTAACTTGGATCAGCCTGATGTATCCAATTACATGGGTGGGTGGACTAGACAGAGATCTGCCTGTTTGATCAAACTAAAGGATCCTACCTTGTACTGGTACCTTAATTGCATTTGATTAGTAAGATATTGGTCAAGAGCAGGCCTATTATTTAGATCTTTGTCTCATTGAATGCTATGGTTGCCACTTGGTTGGTATTTTACCAGCATGGCTGGTAAAAAATATGCTTGATGCAAATATTATTAAAATATTATTTTCACTTCAGTTGATTTCAGACAGATCACCAGAAATGGGAGTTAAAAAAAAACTCCCATTACCTCGAAATTTGACCTTTGATAACTGCTTATAAAAAACTTGAATTACCTCAAAATTAGAATAGTAAGTTATTAAGAACGTCCAAACTCGAATGAAACTTGAATCAAATTCATCTTTTTTTTCTCTGAAAAAAACCCTCAAAATGTCAGGAAGGCTATTAATGTCTTCAAATGATTCAACTGACCTCTGCCATTGATTTCTACATGAACTCAGCAGGTTGGTAGCGAATAATTCAATTCGAGTTGTTTCCAGGGTTCACGTATGATAAATCGATAATTCGACTTTGAGTTCTGATTATTCCTAACTTGAATTTATGAGTTTTACCAAAAATACTATTCAAAAATTTGATTTTTAATTCAAATTTACAATTCTAACCTTAATAAATCTGTCCCTAAATTATAAACTTCAATTTTGGGAAAAGGGTAAAAAAATAAAAGATGGAAAGCAATTGAAAAAAGCCAGCTTATGGCGAAAGATCTGAAAACAACTCAATGGAAAAAAAAAAGTGTTTGGAAGGTGAACAACCACTTTAATAGGGAAAATGATAAAAAATACAGGAAGGCCAGTATTTTTTCCAGAAAAGTTGGCAACGGTATTGATGACTGGAATTAGTTATTTTTCTTAGTGAAATATGTGCATGATATAAATGCAAAGACAGTAAATAAATGGCAGTATGAAACTATAGATAATATCAGAAAATGTGTTTATTTGGAATTGTGCATTTTGTTGATTTTTTTCCCCCCCTATTGAGCGAGCCATCTGTACCAGCCTTGTGCTTTCCTGCCTGGGATGGAAACAATAATATAAAATGCTATTTTATGTACTTAAGATGATACATTAATATATCATATTTTTTTATGGAATTACATTTTTAAAATAAAGTATTTTTTTTACTCTAGAAAAAAAAGTCTGACTCTTCCTCACCTTACTACAAATTTCTGTTCAGGTTGGCAAGCATTCAAACCCAAAATGTCAGACTTGTGGAGTGACCTTCCATTCTCCAGTTTGTTCTCTTTTTTTCCTAGTGTCACTGGTCAGTATATTTGACTCTTTATATATATATATATATATCGTCTTATATGTATTGGCCTCCATAAAATGATCATCTCTGTTTGGGATTGAAGATTTGTTTAAAGAACTAAACCCTAAAAAAATAGCCATGTTTTACATACTGAACCTATTAAACCAGCCTAGTTTCAGCTTGTCAATAGTAACAATGATCCAGGACTTCAAACTTGTCACAGGGGGTCACCATCTTGGAAAGTGTCTGTGACACTCACATGCTCAGTGGGCTCTGAGCAGCTGTTGAGAAGCTAAGCTTAGGGGTCATCACAAATTATCCAGCAGCAGAAAATGAGGTTGGCCTTTCATATAAGCTGATGCTACAGCACTGATTATAAAATTGTAATGCTAATTGCACTGGTTTCTGTGCTGCCATGTAGTAATTATCTGTATGCATTGCTAATCAACCTTAAACTGTGACATTTATCTTCTATGTGTACTGTATATTTTGAGTCAGTCCCTAAGCTCAGTAAGTGACAGCATGTTAAGTGAATCAGCAGAAAAAAAGTTGGGGAGCTACTGGGGCATTTTTGGAGACACAAATCTTCCCTGCTAAAGGGATGCGGTTGCCTTGGGCTGGTACATAAACCCAAACCCAAAAAGAGAAACACAAATCAATAAATACAATGAAATGATCTAGTCCTTCAGTGAAGTGCTAGATATAACATAATGGCTTACTTGCTAATATCAATCTCTAATGTATATGTCAAACAAATTAATCCTGATTAGATACAGTTGTCATTTATAAACTGACCACTTAAAACAGCCACATTCTGCTTACAGGTATGGGGACTGATATCCAAAATCCGCTGGACCTTGGGTTTTCTGAATAACAGACCATTCCCTAATTTAGATATTCATACCTTAAGTTTACCAGAAAATAATATAAACATGAAATAAGTCCAATAGGCTGGTTTTGCTTCCAATAATATTATTTTATCTTAGATGATAGATATCTTGGATCATGTGCAAGGTATTGTTTTATTATTACATAGAAAAGGAATTGAAAAAGAAAATAATAAAAAAAAATGTTTATTAATTTATTATTTATGTAATATTATTTGGATAAATTAGTCTATGGAAGACAGCCTTTATGTAATTTGGGTCTATCTGGATAGCTGGTTTCCGGGTAACAGATCCCATACCTGTATTTGACTGAACTCAGGAACAATTGTACCAAGGGCAGAAGGAGAATAGTTACATAAAGTATTCATTTGTTTCATCTATTGAACATACCACCTGCAATGTGTTACTTCTTGCTCCACAATGTAAACAATAGCCCCTGCATGTAGTGTAACACAAATACCAACATTTAAGATATTGTCCAAAAGTGTAGTATACAGGCTGGCTCACAGTATACTGCTCGTAATGCTCGTATACTGAACAAATAACACAGCAACTACGGTATCTCATTTAGTAAGCATAATTGAACCATTGTAGAGACAGGTATGGGATCCGTTATCTGGAGTTTAATCGAAATGCTCAACATTATTCTTTGTAATAAAAAAACGGTACCTAGTACTTGATCCAAACTAAGATATTGTTAATCTTTATGGGATTCAGAGCCAGCATTTTGGGTTTAATTTTTTTCTAGTAAACTTAAAGTATGAAGATCCAAGTTAGATCCGTATCCGGAAAACCACAGGTTGCGGACATTGGGGAAGCAAAACCAGCCTATTGGATATACAGTTATATGAAATAGTTTGGGGAAGAAGAACACTGCATTCCAAGAAAAATGCCTACTACCTACTGCGAATTTGGTGGAGGATCCATCATGCTGTGGGGCTGTGTGGCTAGTTCCCGGACTGGGACCCTTGTTTAAACTGAGGGTCAGATGAATTCAACCTAATATCAACAGATTAATTCACAAAGTTGAAGTTATGCAGGGTTTGGATTATCCAACAAGACAGTGACCCTAAAGAAACTTCAAAATCTACAAAGGCATTTATGCAGAGGGAGAAGTACAATATTCTGGAATGACCGTCACAGTCCCCCGATGTGAATATCATCAAAAATCTATGGGACGATTTGAAGCAGGCTGTCCATGCTCGACAGCAATCAAATTTAACTGAACAGGAGAGATTTTGTATGGACGAATGGTCAAAATTACCACCATTCAGAATCCAGACACTCATCAAAGGCTATAGGAGGCACCTAGAGGCTATTACATTTGCAAATGGAGGCTCAACTAAGTATTTATGCCCAAATTTATGCACGTCTAGTTTTGTTATGATGCATATTTTCTGTTAATCTAATAAACTTTATGTCACTGCTGAAATACTACTGTTTCTATAAGGCATGTTATATATTAAAAGGAAGTTGCTACATTGAAAGCTCAGCCACTGATAAACAAAACTCCAAAGAATTAAGAGGGGTTCCCAAACTTTTTCATATGACTGTATTTAATTTAAATGTTTTCACTAAATTACTTTCTACTAGACTTTCCAAATTTTGGAAACATCCATTATCAGGAAAACCCCAGATCCTGAGCATTCTGGAAAGCAGGGCCCAGACCTGTATATATATAACTATGATGGTACTTAAGAAGCCTAATCTAACTCTGGTTGTAGCTACAGGATAATATGTGAGTGCAGGTCTAGCATACAGGCCAGCACCCTAATTATGAGCTTCAGTATGTGCAGCTTGGCACAAACAATAACACAAGAAGACTTATTCAAACACTAATGCCATATTTAAATTCAAAAAGCAGTTGCAAATTGTATTATGAACAGTATTACGAAATACAGATTTTCCCATTTTTTTCAGGCCTATTATCCAGTGTTTTCTTAGTGGGCATTGTATCACTTAAAGCATACGCCCATATGCCACCCCCATACTGTTCAGAGCTTTTAGGTGTGCCATACAGAGAGAAAGCTAAAACTATTTGCAATCTTTACTCTATGGGTACAAAGTGTTACAGTTAAGGTCAACAGCCACTACTTGTAATGGCATAATGGCAAAGTGCATTATGGGGTTCTATAATGTTTACTTTGTCTGCACAAACTACCCCATTCCTTCTAATCATAATATTATCATTTAGATCCAATTGCCAGGTTGCTGGGGGCGGTTTAAAAGCATGATGTAATCTAAGGCTCCATTAACAAGATTCCACTTTGATTAATGAGAAATAAAAGCAAAGTCTGGGCACATGAATAGTTTCTATTTTGGGCACTATTGGTCCTTAAATTTGGATTACTGCATTCAAGGTTAGAGAGAAAATAGAGTATCACAGGATTACAACAGCTGGAGTCTGATAGTTAGACATGGCTTATACAGAAGGCCCCTGCAATATTGGTGTGGCTGTTGAAGCATCCCTTATAGTAGTTAGTAGAAAGCCAAACTGAACAGCTGTTGACATATTTTCCCAGGCTCACTTACAACTTTGGTTTGTGGACTGAAAAGCAATTAAAAGTACCAGAGCTCTGTGAGAACATCCCCAAATGTCTGGAAGCGATTAAGTGTCATTGGACACTAGGAAAAGGCAGAAATCAGCTGTAACAAGGAGGCAGCTGTACATAATGGCTAAACATTGGAGGTCTGTACTTAGCATTTCTCAACTCTATGTTCCCAGGAGTGAATATTTATTTAACTAGCCTTCTGAGGTGGTATCAAAACGACTTGTCCTTCAGAATGGGAAAATCTATAAAGATTGGCTGCATTACTGAGTTGAAGATCACTTTGGCCACTCCAGATGGGAACGCAAGATGTAGACAAAATTAAAGGGATATTGACACCATTACCTTGGTTCTGTTATTCCATCCCCATTATCTTTACAATTTTTTGACAATGCTACCCTGAAAAAACTTAACACATGCTGGAAGTAATTGTCATTGGACACTAGGAAAATACAGAAATCAGCTGTAAAAAGTAGGCAGCTGAACATTATGGCTGAACGTGTAATCAGCATTTCTCAATTTATGTTTTTAATGTCTCTCCAAGGTGGTATCAAAAAGAACAGTCCTCCGGAACATGTTTTACTTGGGAAAATCTAAAAAGATTGCCTGCCTTACTGAGTTGAAGATCATTTTGAGCACTCCAGATGGGAACCCAAGATGTAGACTACTTAAATTCAGACACTCTTTCCACTTTTCTGTTATTCCATCCCCAAAACCCAATATCTTGATAATTTACTCTGACAATACTTAACACACATAAACATTAAAGCAATAGCCTGACAACTTGGAGCATCCAAAGTTCTTTCCAGAAACAGTTTTGTTTTCACCATCTGTTAAATAATCTTATCATTAAGAACCCAGAACCCTAACCATCATGCTACTATACTGCTCATGTACAAACATTTTGTTATATTAAAGAGCTCATGTAGCTTATACAAGGGGTCTGACATTTTGGGGTGGTTTTTCTGTTCAGAAGTTATTGCATAGATGCTTTTTACTTGTGAGCCACATTCATATGTAAAAAGAGTTGAGGAGCTACACAAGCATGAAGAAAGTTCCTGTGGGTGCCAAATAAAGCATATGATTGGTATCCCTATGAGGACTGGGAGCCTACAGGAGGCTCTGTCCATAAATCTGTTTTTTATGGAACAAAAACTTGCCTCCAAACCAGGAATTTAAAAATAAGCACCTACTTTGAGGCCACTGGGAGCAACATCCATTGGGTTGGGGATCAACATGTTGCTCACAAGCCACTGGTTGGAGACCACTGGTATAATATCACAAAAGTTGTTCAGAAGTCAATGACATGCAATACTAACATGCAAAGTATAACACAAATATATTTTGGTTGTAATTCTTAATGGAATGGTACGTCTAAAGGAGAAAGATGTCAGCAACCATCCATAATGTGGTATCCATCAGAATGTTAATATTTTATGGAGAAACCCCAAGTTAAGTATTTAAATGGTATTAGAGAACCAAGTTAAGTATTTAAATGGTATTATAGAAGGTAGAGCTTGTGACTTATTTCATATTAAAGTATCTGTAATGGATTTATTATTAGTAGATATAAAGTAGAGAAAGGCATTGATGGTGCCCTTACTTTTTTCTTCTCTATAGTTTACAAAGTCAATATATTTCGCTTGTTCTTAGCTATATACAGAAATCTAACCTGCAGGGCAAAATCAGTGGGTAATGACGAAGTTCAAATTTAATGATGTTGTCATAAATTCCTGTAAAATAATGAAAATATAACAATTCATAATTCTCTATAATGCAAAAGTTAAAGGACATTCAATACATGCATTCTTATCAATTAATAAAAATGGTTATGTACTGTAGGTCACATTTCAGGAAAATACTGTATGTGATACTCTGTTTTCAGTTGCAATGACCAGTGCCAGGATGCCTGTCTCATCACCTCACCCATTCCTTGGACATTAATTTCCAAAAAGTTTCTGTGAACCAGCTTTAATCCAAATACCACCCAAAGCATTTTCATCTCCCTGTGTCACATGAGCCTAATACATCTGGGACAGATGGTAGGCAGATATGCTCCTCTACTGCTACTTATAGCATAGGGTTTAATCATATCCATGTTTAATTTTGTGTGGATCAACTAAGTTGCTGCTACTTGCATTCATGCATTTGCCCCTATACTGGGATAGCCTTAATATATTAGGATTGTAAAACTTGAGTTGATTCTCCTGAAATAGTATGTACTTTTCAAGGACAGAGACATCATAACATAGAATTTTGGTAAAATCATCATTTGTCCACTGTTTACGTAATATAACTGCAGTAATGTATGATTAAATTATTGTGTGCATAGGGCGCAATAATTTGGAAATAAACACAGCTTTCTTTAAAATGAAACCATAAAAAGTGAAAGTTTGACCTCACTGATGGGAAAACTATTTTTGTAAGTTCGGTGATGTGTGGCATGTGGCAAGCCACCTCTTTGTGCTTATAAAGGGCCTTTGTATGTTTGAGAATGTGTAATCACATTGAAGCTTTGTGAAGGTCATTGTGTGTTTGGCACAAAGATGACAGCACAGTAGAAGGTTTGTTCTATATCTGATGTCACTGTGTATCTTTAAAACGTGAATATCACCCTCTACATTCTTTCCTTAGTGCAACATTCCTGTTTTTTTCTCCCAAGCTTTTCCAAGATTGCTGTTATATTTTCTTGCACAATAAATATTTCTTGGATATCAGTAGCATCAAGAATAAAAGTATGGCTAATCAGATCTGGAGATTTTCTTATTTAAAAAAAGACATCTATTTCAAAGATATTTTCATGGTTTGGCAACAGGATTTAGATCCTCTTTAAAGATAACTTTGTATGGCAAAACCATGGGGCTTGTTATTATCTTATAACAGATTTTAAACTCCAGACATGAACAACAGAGTGTCAGGATCGCTGCCGCCTGGAGTCTTACCTGCAGCATCGGGCGGCGTGTCCTGCTACTCCGGTGTCGCTCCCAAGATGGTGGCGCCCATGGCTGCCACATGGGTAGCGGCGCCGGCATAATTAAGCCACTGCGCCATGATGGTTGTGCCGCACTGACGTCACGCACCTGTGCCGTTTTGGCACCAAATTCTATTATTTAACGGCGCCTTGGACGCCATTATGGCGCCAAATTATAGGAATCATTGTGCATGTTCCTGGGTGTTGTTATGTTCCTGTTTTCTGTGTTATTGACCCTGCCTGGACCTTGTTATTGTACTCTTGCTGCCTGCCTATAAAACCTTTACCTGGACTTTGACCCTGATTCTGCCTGATCCTTGCCTGTACCTTTGCTTTTGGACTTTGGCCCCTAAGCTTCCTCCTTGGTCCCAACTGCTTCCCTAGGGTGCCGATAGGCCTCCCCTGACACAGAGTTAGAAGTACCAGACTAGAAATATCACTGCAGTGTTGTAGAATTAAAAAGCAGTCATTATTGTTTTTTGTTTTTATGTTATGTCATCATGACAGGTGTGATGTCATGTTGCAGGCCAGTAAACATGTTCACTTTAATTCACCATGAAAAATTGAATCTTGTACCCATTTTTAAATCTGTTTTTTGAAGGGCTCCAGAATATGCAAATGCGTTAACTGTTATTGAGAGCTTTCCCCCAATCACCTGATTTTGCTCCACCAATCCTGGGGTAATCCATCTAACCTGCCATCATACTGAAAAATGTAATCAACACTTCACCTCAAAGGGTAGAATTCTCCAGATACATTTTCTAGTCTTGTCCACAGTCACTGCACAGTCATTAGCTGTGCACCATTCCATAGAATATTTGCCCAGGTATGTAAACTCTCATACAGTATGTACAGACACAGACAAATAAGGTTCCCCATATTATCTTCACACAATCATCATCTTCACCAAAGTTGGAGCTCTGACAAATATATGCTAGCCCACAAATAAGTGCAAGCATATGTATCTCATGAGGTGCACCTCATACCTCTTTTGTTGCCATATATTTGCTGACATGAATAATATTGATCTTTGACACATTAAACATCCTATTTATGCTGTTTCCATTCTTTTTATAATCATTTCCTCTTGATTTAAAGCACTCACCAAGTTAAAGGACCTGGATATCTTTCGGAAACTTATGAATATGCATTTAAATGATAGAAACCGAGGATCTGCATTTCTCACATGTTTTTGATGTATTTTTAAAGCTTCAGTGATGAACCTTGGGCTATTCTTTATTTTTATACCATAGGTAAGAGATAAAGAAACAGACTGTAGATGGGGAGACATCTGTTTTGGATACATTCCAAGCACTCGGTGCTAACATTAATATTAATGGAACTCATTTAAATATCAGTAACGAGAAATTTCTGCTGCAAATCACCCACTGGTAAGTGCCTGCAGGTAGCAGGACACGTTTAAGGCTCATGAAAAAAATGCAGGTTAACTGTACCCAGTTATCCAAAATTCACAATAAAAAGCAAAAAAAAAAGCAAAAGATAAGCAATTCAAACATTCAGCCCTGATAATAGTATCCTGTTATAAATATCATCCTCCTCCCCCCACTGTAGTAAAGAAGTAAAAGGAAATAATAATAAACAAACATACATGTTCGTGAACCTAATCAAATTATTTTTGCAACCAAGTGCAAATCAATTTGTTTGTCATATTCCAGCCGCAGTCTCACTTTGCACGGCAGACTGCGTCTTCTGTCTGAAATCAGTCTGTGTGTTATGTTTAGTATCCTGTTTTATTTATTGCATTCGGATAACACAATTTCATTTGAAACCAGGTGGCCTCCTAATTTCCATCTGTTATTCCTACGTCTGTGCCGGTAGCAGACCTTAGAAGTGAGCAGTTTCAAGCAGCATGTGTGATGCTGCGAAACATCTGTTCCTATCAGCATGTTACACTAACTTTTCTTTTTCTTTGTGGATATTAAAAGCTTATCTTTGCTTGTATAGTTCTGTGTCCTGCAAAAATACACAGAATCCCCTGTGACTGTAAATGACCCATCCACATAACTCCCACTGTTGCTCTATAAATATAGCCTGTGCTGCTTCCTATTACTATATTGTTACCTTATATTCAACACCATTATATTTATTTTTTTTAACATTGGTCACACTGTGATACAGTTACTAATGTAGCATGCAATGCTACCTTAGACATGAAAGACATAATGTAGTTTATTGTGAGGAAATACATGAGATACCCGTTGATCCACTGCTAATAAAATCCAAAATGGTGAGCTCCTGTGCACATCTTTGAAGACCTGAATCACTACCGTTATAGAGATTTTGGAACTTTAGGATTGTGCTGTATAGTTCACACAATCCTGGCATTTCTACCCATGTATGTTTTTAGGGTTTAGTTCTCCTTTAAGAGATATCAACCAAGAGAACTGCATAAAAAATGGTCTCCAACTAGTTGGACTCAAGGTGGTGAAGCTGTCTTGTGGGAATTTTATTGAGTTTAAGATAGTGCCCAAAGCTGTATCTACTGTATTTTTAGCAAGTGAGGGAAAGCATGGTTATGGAAGATAGCTCATAGTCAGTGTCGGACTGGCCCACAGGGATACCAGGAAAACTCCCGGTGGGCCCAGGTGTCAGTGGGCTCTCTTGCTTCTAACAATTTGGCCTATTTCATGTTCATTCCCTATTTCTTTATGTGGAAAAAGAGGCTTAGTAATGGAAGAATAGAGTATAGTAAGTAGATCTAAAAGAATAGGAGAATAAAGAGGTTAAGTGAGGAGAGAAGGATTAATACTTTGGAAAGTTGGGCCCCTGGTCTAAGGTTTTCAGGTAGGCCCCTGGAATCCCAGTCCGACACTGTTCAGAGCCATGACAAATGCTTCCTTTTCTTCTGCCATTCTATGGAAGTTTGGGGTGATAAAAATAATTGTAACTGATTGCATAGGTATTTGGTTGTAGTGAGGATGGGGACCTTCAGGCCTTTAGCCAAAACCAAGTATGGCAATTCCATTTTAAAATCTAATAGATTGAGAATGCCAATGCTTAAACAGTATTTGAGCACTGTGAAATATGTTAGGGCACTAAAAATAAAGCATGCCAAATACATACTGATTTATAATACAAATAGGTTTTATTTAAAGGGCAAGGAAAGTCTAAAATAGAATAAGGCTAGAAATGCTGTATTTTGTATACTTAACATAAACATGAACTTACTGCACCACAAGCTTAATCAAACAAATGATTTATGCTTTCAAAGTTGGCCACAGGGGGCTGTCATCTAGTAACTTTGTTATACATCTTTGCAAGACTAGACTACATACACATGCTCGATGTGGTCGGGGCTTCTTAGGGATCGTCATAAATGATAAAAAAAACAAAGCTGCTTGAGTTCTGCATGGCTAAGTAAGGCAGAGGCTCCCCCTGCTGTTCATAAGTATGATTGTTTCCCTGTCAGAAGTTAGGGACCGTCTGACAATTCCTATCCACAGCAGTAAATGAAGGGAGAATTTCACTGCATACAGTCAGCTTTCTTATAAAAATGGTACACATTTTTTAATTAACGTATATTGGAGATAGATTTTTTTTTCATTAAAGAAAGTAAAAATGGGATTTTATTTCTTTGCCTTTCCTTGCCCTTTAAGTAGTTTGAAACTGTATGTTATATGTAAAATAAGATTTTGTCACAAAGCAAAAGCTATGACAAAGCTTTGTGTCTTAAAATACACATATGGCCTTATAAATGAAATTTGTGGCAATGTGTTCCATGCAAAAAACTTTTATAAAATACTTTTATACCTTCCCCAACAGCAAACAAGGTAATGCTTTATGGCATAAGTGCACTGCCAGGCACAACATCGGCTTTTGTGTACAAATTGAGCAGAATGTTTTCAAGTATGCATTTTTATGCTGAATTATGTGCGTACGCACAGACTGTTTCTCTGCCTGCGTTTATAGGCAGAGGACAAACAACTTGGTTGGTTGGGTGGGTCAGGGATTGGTCTCTGTCAACAAGGATTCTTTTTAAATTGGGGCCCCACTGTACTTAGCAAATCACAAATATTTAAAATACCCAGAGAGCGTCAATATTACTTTTCAAGTCATCTGTGTAGTTTATTGCAATGAAGCATGCACAACATGTTTCGGCAAACTTGCCTTCATCAGGTGCATACTGTACTTAGTTGGTTGTGTCGATGGCCCCACAGAGGAAGAAGATTATTAACCTAGGCCCCCAGGATAAACATATCTCTTAAGTAGTGTAGCTGACTGTGGCCTGTTAGGCAGTATATGTCTGCATAATTCTGCTCCTGCTTCTGCTTCTATCTGCCTGTTCAACTTACACTCTACAGCAGTAAAAGGCTCTACCTGCACAGTGAAGGGTCAGAATGGTTTAAGAATATTATGCAATATGCCTACCATTAGGGGTCCTGGTTGACTACATTTTACCCCAGCCAACTGTGTCTAAAGTGCACAAAAGGCTTGCAATAATAATAATTTTAAAGAGTGAGAGATTCATTACAACGTGTTGAAGTAGAGCTCCAGAGAAGAACATTTTGAGAAATTTGAGCCAGTAACCACAATAGATCCAGTAACAATATAGATCCAGACAACTAGGGAATACATGTGCTAGATACTGCTTTAGGCTTATTCAGTTTTTTTTTATTTCACTTAAGGATTCATTACAATTTTCCCAGCAGGAGTAGTCAGAAATGTTCATGGTGAACTCCTGCCCAGACCTGGTAACATTTCTCTTTTATCCCTACTAGCTGTTTGGCAAATAGACAAACAGCAGCTGCCCAGTCAGTGCTAATGGAAAGAAAAGATCCAACTATTCCATTCTTCCCTATTAACAGAGGCATGAACGAAGACTTCTACCTAAAAACTGCTTTCTGCACAATGCAAGAACTAATTTTTCTTATACTATGTTTCAGAAGCTCTAAATTTAAAAAAGCCCCACCTGCTTGTGCTAGAGAGATGTAAAATGCACTCTTTGGTGTTTATTTAACCAGCACTTGTGTCTGGGGCACTGCTGCACTTTGTCTCTCACATTAATGAAAAATCTGGCACAAGGTGAGGGACACAGCAATGGTGGGCTGAAGGCAGCCCTGTACTTAACCAATGCCATTGGTAAGTTTTCAAAGAGAAGGAAAGGGATAATCACTGAGGATACTGAAATGGTGGTTGTGCCCAGTAATGGGAGATTTTTGGTAATTATACCTTTATTTCTCGTGTGCCTTCTGGTGCTCTCTAAACTATTTTTCTACATGACAAACAGCTTAGTTGGTGGTAGGGTTGCCACCTGGCAGTATTGCAGTAAAAATGAGGCATGATGCCATTTTTATTAATAAGGAAGAAAGATAAACATATTAGAAGGCAAGTATTGTGTCTGTCATGAAATCACTGTGTCTGTCATTGCTGTGCCTGTTATAAAATACTCAGGGGCTATCATTGTGTCTTTCATGAAATGCTTGGGGGCCAACACTGTATCTGTCATGAATTACTTGGGGGTCATCACTGTGCCTGTAATGAAACACTTGGGGGCCATCACTGTGTCTGTTATGAAATCCTTGGGGGGGGGCATCACTGTGTCTGTCATGAAATACTTGGGGCCATCACTGTTACTGTCATGAAATATTTGGAGGCCATCACTGTGTCTGTCATGAAATACTTTTGGGTCATCACTGTGCCTGTAATGAAACACTTGGGGGCCATCAATGTCTGTCATGAAATGATTGGGAGCCATCACTGTGTTTGTCATGAAATTCTTGGGAGCCATCACTGTGTCTGTCTTTGAAATACTTGGGGGCCATCACTGTGTATGTCATGAAATGCTTGGGGGCCATTACTGTTTCTGTCATGAAGTACTTGGGATCCATCACTGTGCCTGTAATCCTCTTCTCTAATGTCCTATGCATGAGCCCACTTGAACATATATGTGGCAGGCCAATCACATGTGTTCACACAAAAATCTTTAACAGTTAGAACTTTTGAAGGCAATACCGCTTCAAAAAATAAGAAAAGTCTCCTGTGTTTTTTTTTTTTACACTCTTTATGACTTTCCAGGGTACAGGATATGGTGTTACTGACATCAGATTGAGGAATATGTAGCTTCACTTTGGCAGTTCACGTGGTCTGAGGTGGCGAAGGAAACTCTGGCGAAAAAGGTAACGACCATGTGCCAGAGTGAGAAGTCGCCTGGCAACAGAGTGCCTGTTAGTGAATTGACGATGACCCTGCGGATGGGATTTCTGGCGAAAAGTGGCTAGCGTTTTGCCCTTAAATCTGCCCCGTTTTCTCTGGCCAAGAGAAAAACCACAGCCAGCAAGAAAATACAAGCATTTCCAGCTAGAATCCCACCTCAGCCATGTCACATTTCTCTTTTTTTTTTTTTCAAAACTGTATTTATTGAATTTCAACAAAAATAATCAGGAGGGGAGGAGGGTACAGAAAGTAAAAGGAGGGGGAAGGGAGGTCAGGGTGTACAAGCTTGTCACATACATAGAGTATCAACTGGGAACAGCAAGTTGTTTCTCTCGTGTTTACAGTCTAGCACTGATATTAACTCCTCTAATACCATTTATCACAGTATAATAACCATGTAGCTTTTCTTGACTTAACCTTTTTCACCTGAGTTTATGATATTCCAGCCAAGGTAACCACGTTGATCTATACTCATTCACTGTTACATGTAGAAGCCCGGTTATTTCCTCTAGCTTCCTGGTCTCTTCGACCACCTTTGTCCATTCACTTAGGTTGGGGGGATCTGGGGATTTCCACTTCTTGGGGATCAAAGCTATTGCAGCTCTCAGAAGGTGTTGTGATAATTTATCTGGAATTATCCGATTCATATTGCTTTCAAAGTGAAATAGTAATAGTGCATACTCATCATATCTGTATTTATAACCAGTAACTTTATGAATCGTGTTACAAATTTGCTGCCAATACTTTATAATCCTAGGGCATGAGAACCAGATATGTTTAAATGATCCCACCTCTACTCCACATCTCCAGCACTTGTCAGAAGAAGAAGGGAAGATTTTGTGCAGTTTAGCAGTTACGTAATACCATCTAGTAATAATTTTATATTTCATCTCCCTTAATCTTGAGGCCCTGGAGGATTTATGTATGTTTGTCATAATTTTCTTCCTTGTCGCTTCAGGCAGGGAAATCCCCAGATCTCTTTCCCATTGGTCAAAGTGTTTAAGCCCGGAGTATGGTTTGTTTGACTGTAATAGTTTATAAGTTATGGAAAGCGGTCTCAGAAAGGGAAGTTGGAGTTCCAAATAGTTCTCCCACACTGTGGGCTGTGTCGGGCAGGAATAATTGTTATAGCCTTTAGAGAGGAATGTGTGTAACTGGTTGTAACACCAGATATCTCTAGGGTGGCTGCCCCATCTCTTCTGTATGTCTCCCAGACTTATAACTTTCCCATTTTTGTAAAAGTTTCGTTTCCTTGTTATGAATTACCCCCCATCTGTCAAAGGCTCTGGGCTCTAGGCTAGGTGGGAAATCGGGGTTTCTTAGTAAAGGTTGTAGATATGGGAAGGGGTTACTTAGCTTAAATTTAGTGTTATGATTATGCCAAATGTCCAGTGTGGCCATTACCGTAGGATGGGCCATCACTACCTTTGGGATGTTCTGTTTCTGAGACCAGATAAGATTCCTCAGTGGAATATCTGTACTAGCTTGTTCAATGTTAATCCATGCTTTATCCTTACTTTTAAGGTACCAGTGATATATTCTCACCAAGTGGACTGCAATATAATAGAGGAACGCATCTGGCATTGCTAGACCACCTCTGTCCTTCGATAAGGTAAGTGTTTCCTGTTTAAGTCTCTGTAACATACATAGTAACATAGTAAGTTAGGCTGAAAAAAGACTCGCGTCCATCAAGTTCAACCTTTTTTTTTTTTTTTTAATTTTAATTTTAACTGCCTAACTGCTAGTTGATCCAGAGGAAGGCAAAAACCCCATCCTAAGCCTCTCCAATTTGCCTATTGTCCCAGATAAAGCAATTAAATAACCTCTTGACCTGAGTGAAAAACATCCTAGGAATTCTAATAGGTAACGTTTGTAGTAGATACAGTATTTGTGGCATTATTGTCATCTTGATGGCTTGGATTTTACCAAACCATGAAAGACCCAGGGATTTCCATGTGTCCAATTGGCTTGAAATTCTGCTCAGTAAGGGGGGGGAATTTGCTTGATATAGATCGGATAAGTTAGCAGTTACTAGGACTCCTAGGTATTTTATTTTATTGGGCGCCCATTTGAAGGGGAAATTCTGCGAGATATCTTTTACTGTTTTGTCTGACAGATTTATGTTCATCGCTTCAGGTTTGTTGAAATTAACTTTGAAGTTAGATAGATTACTGAAACGTGTTAATAGAGGCATTAGATTCGGGAGAGTAAGTTTGTCACATTTCTCTTACAGCAAGATCACTAATTAGGCTGCACATCTGCACGTCCAGGCCAGCCAACAACAAACTTCCTACTCTGTGAGAAAGTTAGTCCCACACACGATGAATTGCCAGCTGTTTCACAATACAATTCTAATTGGCTGCCTGTCATACACAACAGACACCATTGGCTATGTATAAAAAAATGAGCCAACCAGGACCCTGAACTCTGGGCCAATGGTAGTGTACATTGCATACTATGCTTAATCCATTCAGCCCGCCTCTCTGTGAGGCTAGAGTCTGTCACTGTTTCAGAGAGTGCAATCACTGAGCAGGCAGCTCTAACAGGAAGCAGGAGCTTCGGAGCTCAGTTGCAGGTATGTCAGCCCAACGCTAGTTTCATAAAGTTACTTTAGCAACAGTTTGAACTGAGGGGATTCTGGAATGTCCTTTGTGCCACTGTCCTCTCCTGACAGTTGTACAACTCTGTGTCCTGCAAGTTGTCCCTCTCTGCTTCTTTTGCTATGCTTACGTATATTTTATTATCTGCCTGCAAGGCTGAGGGGTGTGAAATAATAAACCAAAAAAAAGCATGTTGTTCCAACAGTCCCAGCCTTCCTACTGTAGCTCCTGCAATGTATGTCTGTCACCAAACATTGTAATTAAATTAGATTCATATTTCAATGAAGAGGTTTACATTCTGGGTAAAAAAAAGGTCGAAACAGTTAAAGGGGTGGATCACTTTTAAGTTAACTTTATGTATGTTACAGAATAGCCAATTCTAAGCAACTTTTCTATCGGTCCTCAATATTTATATAGTAACATAGTAATTTAGGTTGAAAAAAGATACACATAACCATCAAGTTCAACCTTCAAACTGTAATTTAACCTGACTAACTGCTAGTTGATCCAGAGGAAGCAAAAAAACCCAGTTTGAAGCCTCTCCAATTTGCCTCAGAGGGGGAATAATCCTTCCTGATTCCAAGAAGGCAATTGGACAAGTCCCTGGAGTACTATGAGCTATCTTCCATAACCCTGTATTCCCTCACTTGCTAAAAGTCATTCAACCCCTTCTTAAAGCTATCTAATGTATCAGCCTGTACAACTGATTCAGGGAGAGAATTCCACAGCTTCACAGCTCTCACCGTAAAAAAAACACCTTCCTAATATTTAGGCTGAACATCCTTTCTTCTATTTAGTTTTTATATTTGAATAATTTGCCTCTTCTTATGGATCATTCCAGCTTTCAAATGGGGGCCACTGACCCATCAAACAAACAAATGCCGTATAAGGCTGCACGTTTATTGTTATTGCTACATTTTATTATTCATCTATCTATCTATCTATCCAGGCCTCCCCTATTCATATTCCAGTTTCTTATTCAAATCAGTGCAAAATTGTTAGATTAATTTGGACAATAGTAACCAGATAGCTGGAACTGCAGACTGGACAGCTTTTGAAGAAAAAACTAAATGACTCAAAAACCACAAATAATTAAAAATGAAAATCAATTGCAAATTATCTTAGAATATCAATCTCTATATCATACTAACAGTTACTTTGAATTCCCCTTACAAAACTTTTTTCAGTTGAGCTACTTTCACATTGTTCGCCTGAAATACAGACTTTTTTCTATTGCTTTCCATCTTCTATTCTGTATTGTTTTTGCAGGTTTAATGTTCCTGTCTCTGGTGTTTGAATCTGGCAGTAATTCAGGTGCAGATTCTGAACGATTACAATTTGCTACATTTAGTTGATACATTTTTCAGCAGCATCACTGGAGTATTAGCAACTATTGTATCAATTCTATCAATTCAATCAATTCTAACAGCTGCCTGTAATTAAACTCAGGGATTCAGGCTTAGCAGGGACAAAGATAACAAATGCAGGGCGAGGCCAAGGGGTAGGCAGAGTAGGCACATGCCTAGGGTGCAAAGCTAGGGGGGCACCAGGCACGCACCTTCTCTGCCTATCCTATCCCCTAGAAATCGGTCCCTGGTCACTGTTGTTACTCGTCTTTTTGCACATGCACACATTTGCCCAACAACTACTGGCTACTACTGGCCAGGTCGCCTGGCCAGGTTGGCCAGGCACTGAACAAAAGTATCGGCTATTAGCAAATTAGAACAGAGTCTGCAACTTCCTTCCCAGAGCTGCTTTAGGGCTCTTACACACGAGCGTTTTTTACCTGTGCTCCCCTGCATTCCGTTCTGCTGTGTTCAGCTGCAGGGGAATGCAGGTATAGACGCCCTCAATGCTTTTCAATGGGTCTGTACTCACACAAACGCATGTAGGCGCTGAACGCAGGTTCAGACGCAACATGCTGCATTTTTCCTGCGCTCTGCACCTACATGCGTTCGTGTGAGTACAGCCCCATTGAAAAGCATTGAGTGCGTCTATACCTGCACTCCACTGCGGCTGAACACAGCAAAACGGAACGCAGGGGAGCGCAGGTAAAAACGTTTGTGTGTAAGAGCCCTTAGGGTAAGGTCACACAGGCAGATTTGGGGAGATTTAGTCACCTGGCAAATAATCGCCTCTTCTTGTGGGCAACAATCTCTGCCTTCCCGTGCCATACCGGTGGCTTGAATGAAAAGTCGCTAGCGGTATGGCACTTGTATGGCACTTCATTTCTTGTGAGGCAACTTCTGGTGACTTCAGAAAACAAATCCTCATGAGTGCCATGCCGCCAGCAACTTTTCATTCAAGCAGGTAGGAAGGCAGATTGGGGAGATTGTCGCCCTGAAGAAGAGGCGATTAGTCGCCAGGCGACTAAATCACCCCGATATGAAGGTAAAAAATTTAACTTTACCCTTCAGTATATTAAAAAAGTGTTCATAAATAGAAAATATTTAGTAATTGGAAAAGGTCTGTATTTTCTGGTGAACGATCTGAAACCGTCACCTGAAAAAAAGTGTTTGAAAGGTGAACAACCCCTTTACTGAAAACACTGAAAAGAAGCTCTATAATTAACCAGGAGCAGCTTTTTGTCACATGAGGTAAGGTTTTCAACTTGCCTTATGAAAAAAACAGCACTGTAAGCAGGAAACAAAGTAATATTCAGTTGCAGGCAGTACAGACACAGAACACTGTGGGCTACGATGAGGTCTGAATAGAATAAGTAATGAAAAGTATCAATAACATTAAGGGGCAAATTTACGAATTTCATGTGAAATGATCGAAGTTCGATCGGTATCGAATTCATCGAGAAATCTGATATCGAGCAAAATGATAGCCTAAAACAATTCGATAAGCATTCGATAGTCGAATACTTATCGAATTGCGAATTTGATCAAGCTAATTATGGGGAATAATAGTAAATTTGCCCATAAATGTGTAGCCTTACAGAGCATTTGTTTTTTGGATGCCTATTTGAAAGCTGGAAAGAGTCATAAGAAGAAGGGAAATAATTAAACCACTATAAAAAAAGTTGCTTAGAATTCTATAACATACTAAGAATTAACCTTGAGGTGAACCACCCCTTTAACTGGAATTTCAGTTTTATGAGTGTAGGGAGTGCAGTTGTACACAATTGATTCTGCCCCATCACCCCTCAAAATGCCCTGACTGCCTAGTACTATATTTAAAAATGTGTATACTGTAGTGTGTGCATACTCTGAATAATAATGGCTAAGGTGAAACTATAACAGAGTACATAAACCACAACTCATTGGGTGTTATGTAGTGAAAGTTGGAAAGATTGCTGCACATCTTATACCTTTAGCAACCAAGGAATGGGTGCCAAATAGATGCCTGGTTTTGAAGCTTGTATTTGAGCTTTCAACATGTGCAAGCCATGTGCCATGTACCAACATTTATATAGTTCATTGCTCCCTGCTGGAACACTGGGCACAGATTATATTATAAAAAAGATGGTCTTATAAAAAAGTTAGCACCCAACTAATCTAGACAAAGCAAACAAGGAAGGCATTAGATTCTCAGAAATGATGTATATAAAGAATCATAACTCCCTGGATCATACTTTACTCATTTTAAGCGATAACTATAATTACTGGATATTAAACCTTGCATTATACTCTACTGATTGCATGCAATAATGGCAACTACTGTATATAGCATCCTATACTCTAGTGAATTTATGCAACTATCGTAAATACTGGATTATACTCTGACCTTTATTTTATGTGTTACCAAGTGAAGTGCAAGTCATGCTTAGCCCAGCTTTACTTCTGGGTATGAAACACTGCAGGTGCTGGGCTGACACTACAGGGTGAAAGTTGTGCAAATTGTACAATGTAATTGTAGAAGATCAAAGGGGGCATGCATGTAATAGGTAGTCTTAGAGCAACACTGTGCTGATACAAGGTAAAGGGCACAGTTTTTTCTGGATCTTTACGTGCATTTTACAGGTTGATAAATAGTAAATTTGAATTCGAATTTTACAGTTTCACACATTCAAATTTTAATCCTCCTTTTCGAATGTAAATTCGAATGTGAGATTAATCACACCCAACCATTAAAACAGTCTTTATTCAAATATGTGCCACCTAAAGCCTGCCGAGTTCATGTACAAGTCGGTGGAGATGTTGTATGAAAAACTCGATTCGTACAAATCGAATAGGATTTGAATTTTGGGTCGGAACCATTCAATCAACTATTAGACATTCACATTTTTTCTTAGATAGCCTCCCAGTCGAATTAAAAAAAAAGCATGAATTCGAAATTCGATCAATGGGCCTCTATGTGTTGTGACACATTTGGAAAAGGCTGAATTTCAGATCATCCAGGTGTGATAAATCTCACCTGCGAATTTACATTCAAATGTTGAAATTCGAATTCACTATTCAATCCTTGATAATTGTGCCCCTTAGTACAATGGAATGTGAACACAACTTGGTGTATGTAGTTTCAATGCATTATTTAGATGTTACCTTTGTGACAGATTTAATCACATGCATATTTTTATACTTTTTAAGCCCTTTGCTAAGGGCACTATAGAGTAAAATCGTGCAGTGTAACATGAATGATCCTGCCTTGAAAACTAGTAGTATAAAGGTTACAGCCAAACATTACATTTTGTGACTTTGACATATATTTATTTATGTACTAAAAGGTTTAGTCAGTAACCATATCTGTCACAGGCTGTGTTCATTTTCCACTGTACAACCGTATCTGCACATTAAAATGCCAAGTTACCAGTACAGGTATAGCTATAGGTGCTGGCAAGCTTCACGGCAACATATATTTTTACATTTTCAGGGATGGGTAGATTGTTGGGGTACAGGAGTGCTGCAATCAGGAACCCCAGAGATGGACAACCATCTTTCATGGGTCAGGAACAGGGCTTGGCTAAATCATGGATGAAGTTTTGACATAATTGAGAAGTAACCAGGTTGGATTGGTGGGCATAACTGTAATTTTTTGTCAATTAGGGCCCAATTTTACTTTGAGCTCTCATTGACCCCATTTAGGAACAAGAAGTCAAAGCAAGTAGGTTCATCCGTGAGACCCAGTTAGTTTAAAGGGGCAAAATAAAAATGTAGCCGTTTTAATTGGTCATAATTTAATTAGTGGCCCACAACCGTTATGACAAATTAGACATACAGAAAGGGAATGATGGGTCCCACAACCTTTTAGTTATGACAAATTAGACATACAGAAAGGGAATAATGAAGCCTTACTCTTTATTTTACTCAGTTGAACTGTGTGCCCCATTTTTGCCTGTGTACACACACAAACTGCATTTTTAGAATGTTTTTTTCACAAGTCATTTGCGATTTACCCATTCAGAAAGGAAGTTGAATTTAGGTTGTAGGCTTTGATTGTGGACATTCAACTGGTCAATCAAATGCATGGTAGATCTCATGTTCATTTTGTTGTTAAAGCTTAGTTATTAATAGCAAAACAATAAGCTGATTCTGTAACAAAAAAAAGCTGTTGTTAAATATGCATAAACAAGATGAAGTGCAGGTTAAACCAAAATGTATTCAGTAGGCTGAGGGTAGGCATATGCGAATGTGGAAGGGCCAGGGTAATTGGGATGCAAGTCACAAAATATAATTGTCTGCCTTTTCCCCTGTCTTGACCCACGTTTAGATGCTGCCACTTTTGTTTTTAGTGCTGGAAGGTTGAATCTGTTAGTAGGTATGAGTGGGTGAAAATTAATGTACGTAAAGGGGCTTGGTACTGTATGTGTCCAACCAAAACTTGGGCAGGGCAGTAGGGATGTGCGAATATATCCCGTTTCACCAGAAAATTTGGCAATTTGCAGCAAAATTCTTGAAAATTTTCTAAACGAGCCGCGTTACTTGTTTTGACGCACGTCGCGTCATTTTCGGCGTGCGGCTTGCCAACAGGTCCAATTACTGGTTATCCAAAGGGTATTAGTCCATTTATTAGAACCAAATTGCAGCCCTGCTTCCATGGTAGTGAGTCGCCCATACCTATTAAAGAGTCACAGGCACAATGACATGAATGTATACTTCGAACAATAAATAACTTAGTACAGCAGAGTCTGAACAGCTGACTGCCTGTACCTGTCTGTAAGCAATCTGCATTATAAGACTGTGCTAAAATATGGCAGTGCAGTAATAACTCTTTCTATGACACAAATAAAATACATCATGAGCATACCTCCCAACATTTTGGAAACATAAAGAGGGACAAAAAAGCTGATGCGCGCAGCGCGGCAACATTTCTTTGGCGCACAACCATTTTTGGAGCCACATCCCCTAAAAACCATGTTGATTTTACAAAATTAGGCAGGTTATGTAAGTATGAACATATTTTGTTTCCAGTTATTATAGTTTTGCTAATGAAGGTAAATTTCCCTTTGGGCAAGAGTCTAAAGGTGGCCATAGACGCACAGATAATATCGTACGAAACGAATTTTCGTACAATATTCGGTGCGTGTATGGTGGGAAATTTGCCGACCGATATCGTCAGAAGATTAAGATATCGGTCGGCTGGTTGATCGGGCTGGACGGAAAATTTTGATCGGATGCCTTTGAAAGCACCCTGAACATCGGCCATTGTTAGTGCTGAATCGTCAGATACAAGTAGAATTCTATTGTTTCTACGTGTATATTTGACGATTCAGCTCTACACGTGCGTGTTGAAACGAACGATCTTTCTTGGAAAGATCTTTTCCGAGAAAGATCGTAATTGTTACGTCTATGGCTAGCTTAACTTTTACCTTTACTTTTTACATTGTTGCAGCCACAGTGCTAGAGAGGTACAGAACCATAAAAGAGGCAATATATTTAGACTTATGGGGGGGGGGGGGGGTTCTTCATTGAGGCATTGTCATTGTCAAATAATTCAAAATGGATTTTCATTCTAGTGTAGGTTTATATTCCCAGGCAGTGTGAATTCATATCTGTGTTTTTCTGCCCCTTTACTTTCAAGTTGTAGCACATTAGATTTTGACTTTGCCTGTGCTTTATCTTCGACATGATCCACTGTGTCAACAAGCCTCTGAATAATAAATGCTCCCTATTTCACACTCTGCCTGTAAAAGAGTTAATCATTTACTGGAAATATACGCCTGCTTATGATGACCTGTAATTCAAGCAATATGCTCCTCAAATGCTCTTCTTCACATAAACTTGCATCATACAGTCAAATAAGATATAAATGTGTGGCAATTCTGCAAAATGACATAATGTAAGATGAATTACAATGTCATGTGAACTAGTGATGCACCAAATCCACAGTGTGAACTAGGGATGCACCAATCCACTTTTATGAGATTTGGCCAAATTCTTCATGGAAAATTCAGCAGAATCCTGTACCTAATCCAAACCCTAAATTGTATATATAAATTAGGTGTTGCAAGGTTTAAAGGACAAAGAAAGGCTAAAATAGAAAAAGGCTAGAAATGCTGTGTTTTGTATACTAAACATAAACATGCACTTACTGCACCACAAGCCTAATCAAACAAATGATTTATGCTTTCAAAGTTGGCCACAGGGTGACACCATCTTGTAACTTTGTGAAACATCTTTGCAAGACCAAGACTGCGTACATGCTTAGTGTGGTCTTGGCTGCTTAGAGATCATCATAAATTATCAAAATAGGCAAACAAACAAAGCAGCTTGAGTTCTGCATTGCTGGGAAGTAAGGTGGGGGCTCCCCCTGCTGTTCATAAGTATGATTGTTTCCCTGAGGGACCGTCTGACAATTCCTAGCCACAGAAGTAAATGAAGGGAGAATTTCACTGCATACAGTCAGGTTTATTATAAAAACGTTAGACAATTTATAATTAAAGTATATTGGAGATAGTTTTCTTTTTTATTAAAGAAAGTAAAAATGGGATTTGATGTTTTTGCCTTCCCTTGTCCTTTAAAGAGAACAGTGCATGTTTTCATGCCCTTGTTTGTCTGTCAAACATGGTTTTCAGGATTTGGTTCAGCCAGGCATGTGGATTCAGTTGATCCGAGTCCTGAAAAAGGCCAAATCCCTTATCTTACTTCCCTTACTTAAGGCTGATGTTTGTGTTTATCCGATCTTTTATTCCTGAATTATTTTATTAAAATGTTCAGTAGGGGAGAGATATATTCCCGTAATTCAGAGTTTTCTGGATAATAAGTTTCCAACTAGCTGATCCCATACCTGTAATATTACTGTATGTTAAAATATGTACAGTGCTAGATATACATACAGTAAATACAGTACATCAAATAATGCCCCCACACAAAAATCAGACTTTCTGAACAAACAATTATCTCATGTACGTGGGTATTTTGTTGATACAGATGTTCATTCTGTGTGGCTGTCAGACACCAGCTCTGACTAAATGATAATGATCTGTTGTAATTACATGCCTGTGGCTCAGAACTGCCGCCACACAAGAAGTGTAATTCCAACCAAGTTGCCCAACCATAGCATACATTGCAAATATAAGTGTAATTGATGAACACAGCTGCAATATCGCTAAAAAGGTTACATTTATTGGCCTCATTCATTAACGCTGCTTATATTCATCGACCCTCTATAGCCATGCTGCCATTGTGTCTGGCATGAGTCTTCAGCTCCAAACACTTCCATGTAGTTTTGCTAACCGCCAGTTGGGCAAACTCACTAAAGCGTTGAAGTGGCCGTCACTAGCGAAAATTCCCCAGAAAACAGCAGAGACATCCCCAATCTACTAACAGGTGTAGAGGACAATTCACTAGTGAAAAAGTTCATTGCCAACAATTTTTTGCGCCCTTTCACCAGGCAAATTTTGGCTCAGGAGAAAGATTGTTACTCCGCAAATTCAATTAAGTGTGTATTCTACATGATGTTACCCCTTTTGCCAGAGTTTCCTGGCAAACTGATGAAGCTACATCCTCCTCAATCTTATGTCAGTGACGTCATATCCTGTATGACGAAAACCTGTAAAAATGAAGAAAAAATGTTGGTGTTTTTTCATATTTTAAAATGGGATTGTGTTTAAAAGTTGTAACCGTTAAATATTTTTGTTTTTATTTTCCATTTGAGGGTCATGCCACATATGTTTTAGGATGGGCCTATGTCTATGACATTACAGGATCTCTAATAAGTGGCCACTTCAAGCATTTGCACCAACATCTCTAATAAAGACATATAAATGAACTATATGTACCTGGCCTATTCAAATAAGTGTTTTAATGAAGTTTTGCTAGGCAGAAATGAACGTTATCGAAAGTTAGCTATGCTTGCACTGATGAATTTACACTGACGAAACTTTGCCGGCTTTCAGCTGCCGAGACGTAATTTTGCATTTTGATGAATAAGTGTATGCACTGCGAATGTCTGACGAAGTGGGCGAAGCATTTTAAGGTGAAAAATCGCACTTTAATGAATTTGTTCCTGAGAGTCTTAATTGCAATTGCTAGAACCAGTCTATAAATGATGGTCTACTGTTTTATTTTGTTAGAATTGGTTAAAGCTTAATTTTAAAAGGAGATTTTTGAATGCACTTCATTTTTCATAATTTGGGATTTTCTTTTTCTGACACTGATATGGTTAAATAGATTATTTTGTTGGTCTTTATACTCTCTGGTATTTTCAGCTGAGAAATGTGGCAAGTGTCCATTGATTTCTGGTTTTGGAAATAGCTCGAATTCCCTTGCAATTATAATTATTATTTTTTCGTTGGCCTTCCCAGAATATCTGCGCTTTGACTTAAAGCAGAATTTTCCTCTTCTTCATGGATTTGCTTTTTTTTGTGAGCCTTTTAATGGACAAAAAAAAATCTTAAATAATTCCTTTGTTCAATTTAGATACCCGAGGCTGTAAAAATAACTGTGATAACCGCAATGCACAGAAATAATGAATAAAACACACAGCATTCTACAGTCTGCCGGTGTGCACACTTTTTTTAATGGAAACCACTCAAGTCTATATTTAGGCTTCGAATAGAGACGTCTTTCATTTACCCATACAATGCACATCAAATTCTCCTCTTTTCTTGAAATAAGGTAAATTATGTGAGTGGTTATGTAGTAAACTGAATTAAACACTGTTGACATGATGTATTATTATGCTCATAATGTTCCCAGTCACAGATTAGTAATTGGGGTTCTAGATCTTGAGCAAGTCTTTGGCCAGTTGTTTTGCTAAAGCTTAAAGTAAAACTATATCCCTCAAACAATGCAGGTCTTTGCATAAAACATCTCATATGTAAAATCCTGCTTCATGTAAATAAACAATTTTCATAATAATATACTTTTTTTAGTAGTATGTGCCATTGGGTAATCATAAATAGAAAACTGCCATTTTAAAAAATAAGGGCTATCCCCTGGGATAGAGTTGCCACCTGGCCGGTATTTTACTGGCCTGGCCAGGATTTTTGAAAGTTGATCCCAATGTTATTAAAAAAGATAAATATATTGTAAGGCCAGTATTTTTTTCAAGAAAATGTGGAAACCCTACCCTGGGATCATATGATTCACAGTGAACACAAACATACCAAGCAAACTATACTTTTTAAGGTCACATGAGCCAAATAACAGACAGAGTTCTGTCTTTCGGTTCCACAATTCTTCCTGTCAGGGGCGCTCCACCAATGAGGTGAGTTGAGAAACTCACCTCAGGCGGCAGCGCCCCACTGGGTACCAGGGGCCGCTCCTGGTACTTTAAGAGCAGAACTTCCGGTTTTCAAACTAGAAATTCGGTTCTTCCAGCGCAGAGTGCAATTATGCACTCTGTGCTGGAGTCCTGGTCCTCTCTGCCGCCCTTGTGGACCCCCCCCGGCACAAAAAGGTGAGTACACGGGGTGACCCAGCAACATAAGCTGCCTCAGAGGGCAGTTACAGTATTTCTGGTCAGCAATGAAGCATAATAATAAACAGTTTACTGCAGTGCAGTGCTGGACTTTGATGATGGTCTAGGCAAGACTGCACTTGTCCTAGAACCCACCACCCCGCGTGAGCATAGATGCCAGAGCACTGGGGAGCGGCGCGTCTCCGGTGCTCCTCAGCAAGCAGCCGGGTGGAATGCCCCTAATAATTTGCCACCCTAGGCCCGGGCCTAAAGACAAAGTGTTTAATAAATAGGGGAGGTGGATTTGCTCTCTTACTAGTTTCTCATCTGCAGGTACCACTACAGTATTCCTCTTAATTTTTAATTTGCACTTTACAGGTCCCTTTGCATTTGGTGCCTCCCCATATTTCTGTGCTCTGACTTCATGTTTCTCTAACTTGATATACATACTCTAGAATTTACTCTTTCCAGACTTGTGGGTAAAGAAGGCAAGGGAATAAAAACAAAGCCTAAGACTAAAGAGAAAGGGTGCCTGGGTGCTGGGCCTGACACCCAGGTACCTTTTTTCTTTGCCCTTGGGCTTTCCTTTTATTCCCTATAACCCAGGAATAGGAACAGTTAATCATTGCAGCAGATAGTGACTTCAGCTTTTTTCCCCCCAAATCCTGGTTCTGCCACTAGGGTATTGGCTAGGCTACAGGAAGCTTCTTCCTCCATCTTAGCCAATCCTCTTGAGGCTGTACCAAGACTTAAATCTTGAACAGAAAATCATACCTCCAACTCTCCCGTGAGCATACAGAGATTTGATGGTGCTCCGGGGGATCATCAGAGATTTGGATATTTTTTTTTTTAAACCCAACCCTGACTTCTGCTTCTAAACAACTTTGTTCCTGACTTTTTTAGAGAGCTCCTTGGTCTTCATAGTGTGATGTCTCCTTAGTGGTGTTGCTGCCTCTGGGACCTTTCAGAATAAGTGTTTATTCTGACATTTCACCTGACACTTAGATTGCACACAGGTGGACTTAATTTCACTAATTATGTGACTTTTGAAGGTAATTGGTTGCACCAGGATTTTAGGGGCTTCATGACAAAGGGGGTGAATACATATGCACATGGCAATTTTTTGTTTTTTATTTTTTTTACAACTTAGACTATTTTGTGCAGATCCATCATATAAAATAAGATTAAGAAACATTTAAATAACAGGTTGGAATATTACAAAATAGGTAAAAAGCCAAGGAGGGTGTGAATACTTTGCAAGAGACTGTACCAAAGTTCAAATTTGTGTAATTTTAGAGATGTTTTTCAACCTCGACTAAACTCACATTTCACAACCACCAAATAAGAACATGAAAACCTCAAAATCTTAATTTTCACAATAATTTTCAAAACCTCAAAAAAGTTGCATAGGTACAGATTCCACTGACTTCTGCATGACCTCAGTTACAAGGGCATTATGGTTACATAAACACAGAATTGCTGATGAAGTAAGTCCAGGGTTGATAAATGTAAAGTTACATACCTAGATAGTTGTATTCAGAAATCTATTGCTATTGTAAAATGTATCATCCCCCCATTATCAATGACACAGTTAGATAAGTGAACTGCATACCTGTCAGGAATATTGACTTATACTTGGGAAGCTGTGGATAGATCTAAGAGCAATTCAGCTGATGATGATGATGGTGGCAAGAAAAGCTGACTCATTTTATTTGTTTGTGAGCAGATAAAAGTTTAACTTTTTGCATTTAATGGTGTTTTTTTTTTTTTACTTTTATTGCACTATAAATCCCTGGCAGGATTTCCTTCTTCTGACCTTTTTTCTCCTTGAGGGGTTCTTCGATTTTATATCGGTATGACATGCGTGGATAGACATTTGAAATGAGACATGGGACAAAGGGGAGGCATAGGACAAAGGAGAAGAAAGTAGATTGAAGCTGAGTATGTTATTGGAACTGTGTGTGTTTTAAAAAAAGGACCTGTTTTCTTCTGGGTGTTGCTTGCTTATTACACTTGTACGTATCACTTTAGGAAAACTCAGTAATGTAAAAAAGTATTTAAGGATGATAGTATGTAGCTAATATGTCTGAAAAACTAGGCTTCAGAAAAGGCATGAAAAGGGAAATATTAGAGCGAGAACTAAAGTATAACTAAAGAAGGAAGATACAGTAGAAATGTACATTGTTTAGGTCTTCTGTACCAGCCCAAGGAAACAACAGCCCTTTAGCAGGGAAGATTGTTGCCTCTGAAGATGCCCCAGTAGTTCCCCATATTCTTTTCTGCTGATTCACTGCACGTGCTCTGAGGTGCTCAGAGTCCACTGAGCAGACACTTTCCAAGATGGTGCCCCCCTGTGACAAGTTTGAAGTCCTGGATCATTGCTGCTATTAGGAAGCAATTTAGGCTTGTGCAATAAGTTCAGTATATAAAATATGGCATTTTTAGCCATATTTAAGTTTAAGGGATGCATGCACTTGTAATTGTTGATTTGAACCTTTATGCGTTCAAAGAATACTTCTATGACTTGAAATCTCCATATATTTAAGAGTAAGGGGATCATTAGCCGAAATATTTGCAACTCTTTTTATTCATTTTATTTTGGTCATGAGTTTACATCAAGGTCGCATTAAAACCAACAGTATTTCATTTATGGGTTAAGTATTTTATTCGGCATTCAGCAATATAGTCAGTCCCTAGCAAATCCTAATCAGTCTAACTAGAGAAATAACAAATCTTTTCTTTGGCTTGTCTGGTTTTTACATCTTTGAGGACTTGGATGTTGAGTCTGATTAAAGAAATCATTAACAGTTTGTCAACACATGGCAATCCCCGATTAACACGAGGTCAAAGGAAGGATTCCTTAGGGTTGATGCAATAATTCAATTTCAGTATGTTTACACATTTAACAAGCTCTGAGACCCCTGTCTTTGCACTTGCTATAGATTGCGGAATTCTGATTTACCTAGTGCTGTGTTTAACATCATTCACTGCAGTGTGAGAATCTTCTGCAAAACATCAGTTGGCTTGGCAAGAAAACTTTTCTTTGAGGTGCTAGTTTGGCCATATGGTGGGAACATACATTTCAATGGTTATATTTTTACTGGTGTCAGAAGAAAATCTATAAAAAGCAGACCAGAGAGGGGCGGTAATTTGCAGATGCAGGAAGCAAAGAGCTTGACCATCTGTCAGGTGATCTTGCAGTGGGACATGTAAAATAATGCTGATGAAGTGTCCTTGACTTGCAGAAAATTAAATTTATGCGTGTATGTATACATAGTTAACCACTTTAATACAACATATATATATGTATATATATATATATATATATATATATATATATATATATATATATATATATATATATATATATATATATATATATATATATATATAAAAAAGAACTTGTGGAGGAGCCAGCACTCTCGTCACATAGTACAACTTGCCTGGGTGCAGTGTCCATAGTTTAGATACATGTCTTCCAACAAAAAGGGTCCGCACTCTCAGGACTTAAAATAAATTTGTAGTTTATTAATAGCAAGGACTTTTAACGTTTCAGCCTCTCCGAGGCCTTTCTCAAAGTGACTAACATACACAGCAAAATGCCTTATATACCTGTAGTGGCGGGAACACTTGAAGTCCTTGCTATTAATAAACTACAAATTTATTTTAAGTCCTGAGAGTGCGGACCCTTTTTGTTGGAAGAGATATATATATATATATATATATATATATATACTGTATTAGGCAAGAAATAATTCATTTAAAGGGGCACTGCTTTAAAAAAAGATATCTAGTTGTGCTCTCATAAAGGACCTATTCCATGAACCAGGTTGAAGATCCCACTTGGACTACACCTGTTTGATTGTAACTGGTGTTGTCTTTAAGTTTAGTGTCCATTTGCTAAGCCCTGGACATCACCCAGTTACATACTAGCTTCAATGTAGTACTATAATATAGTATTTTGTGGTGAAAGCCTATAGTTGTCATGTATACTGTGATGTAATTCCAGACAATGTGATCATTAATCCCAATATTTAGGGCCATGTTAGGTGACAGAGTTGCATGTGGTCAGGTACCCATGGAAAACACCCAAAGTGATTGTGTTTTGGGCAAAAAGTTTGGCTCCAGTGTAATGTTACTTCTGGGTCACATTGACAGCTCTAAACTATTTGTAAACTATTTGGGGCTGGGTCATGTAGGGTAGCTGGTGCAAGTCAGGGTGCAGGTCAGTTTGTCTGGTTTGGGCAGGGGTCTGCCCAGGACTTTGCTGGACTCTTGCAAGTGTATCTGTGGTATATACCTTTACAAAAACAAGGGCATATAAGATGCAAATAATGATATGCTGTATATTTACAAGAAACATAGCTTGAAAAAAAACCAGGCCCATCTATTATAAAATTTAGTGTCTAAAACTAGATTATTTCCCTATTCCATGACAGCAATTGGACCAGTCTCTGGATCAGCTTTTTACTAAGAGATCTTTTCAATATACAGTACCTGTATTTCCTCACTTGCTAAAAAGCCATCCAATTCCCTCTTAAAGCTTTCTTATGTATCTGCCAGTACTTCACAAAGAGAATTCCACAACTTTACAGCACTGTAAAAAATGCTTTTCAATTATTATGATGGAATCTCATTATGAAATCTCAATGGATGCATTTCAAGTATTAGCAAGTTACATAGTTCTCTAATGTATTTATGAATTATACAGTAAACCAATAAGCCACAAACCATATTGACAGTTGCATTACTTGTGGGAGCAGATCCTCAGCATGCAGAGGACCCAGGACAAAAGGCTCCTTTTGCAAAGTGTAGGTGAGTGGCACATATCTAGACGGCAGTTCTAGATAATGCAGTACATAGGGGATGCAACTTAATTTATCTAAGCCCTCAAGCAAATAAAAAGCGGGTGTCTTTTATGACTAAGAAAATGGTCACCTACAAAATCCAACTACAAGCATAAACAAAAGCATGTGAAAAGGATGTGAAATGTTTCATTTGTGGAGGTCACCAAATAAAAGATTTTCATGTTTAGAACTTATAATGCTAGCTTAATATATATAGCAGTTTGTGTCTTAGGGTCAATTTTATGCAGATCATTTTTATTGCTGGTATGTTTTAATTTGCCCATCAGTGCCTTAGTTGGCGCCAGACCTAGGGCAGGAAAAGAGTTTCTATTAGTGTGCATTTGAATTCAAATACGTTTCTGGAGAGCTGAGTCCTAGTATATGGAATCTGAGATTCCATCTGCAGTGCACATACCTCAGACACCTTTGCTTGCTTTGACTCATCTGTGCACCATATGTTTCTGGAAAAATACCATTTAGTGAAATCTTGCACTAGTTTGTTGTAAATCAAAACACTGTTTTATACACATCAGTGTTCCTAAGTTGACATAAGTGGCTGTAAATTCCTAGAATTCTCAGGTACGCCTTTTAAACTGTTCTGTTTTACACAGACATTTGCATTCTTTGATTCAAAATTAGTGCCAGTGGGTTTTTTTCAAAAATATTTATATTGCAAACAGGCATATTTAAAGGAGAACTAAACCCTAAGCAGCTGATGAGAAGCTAAGCTTTGGAAAACATCAAGGAAAAAATGAGGTTGGTCTGTAATATAAGCTGATGCTGAAAGGCTGCTTATAAAATTCTGATGCTAGTTGCACTGGTTTCTGTGCTGCTGTGCAGTAATTATCCATATTTATTACTAATCAGTCTAATATTGCAACATTTCTATACTATGTGTATTGTATATTGTGAGTGGGTTCCCAATCTTAGTAAGAGACAGCAGCACAGAGAATGTGAATCAGTGAATCAGCAGAAAAGAAGATCGGGAGCAACTGGGGCATCTTTGGAGACACTGATCTTTACTGCTAAAGGGCTGTGGTTGCCTTGGGCTGGTATAGAAGCCCCAAAACATAATGTACAACATTTTCTAGCTACTTCTTTAGTTTAACTTTAAAGGGGAATAGGTAAAAAGTTAGGGCTGTACTTTCGTGTCTCTGTAACCTTCATCTTCCACTTCAAAATGCATATCCTCCTTCAGAATAAATGCTATGTGTCATGGTTTATGTTTATTTAAATACTAATTATAATACTAATACATTTCTCAAGACAAATGGAAGCTCTGCTCTTTCTCTGTCTCTGTCTTTTCTACTGGTTTTGACTCTTGAGACAATTGGGGCTCATTTATCAACACTGGGCAAATTTGCCCATGGGCAGTTACCTATAGCAACCAATCAGTGATTAGCTTTTTAAAGCCAGCTGCAAGTAGAACAATGAATGCAGCCTTTTGATTGGTTGCTATGGGTAACTGCCCATGGGCAAATTTGCCCAGTGTTAATAAATGACCCCCAATGTCCAAGACTCTTCTCTACAAACTGCCTTGCATTAATGTTTACAGGTTGGTTTAATCAACTGGCTCAATCATACCAATATACATTAATGTATGTTGAAAAGCTGCTTAATTATATTTTCTTTCATTGTGCAAAAAAAAAAATTATCTGGATTCCCTTGAAGAGCATTTGCACTGTATAAATCCAAATTTTCAGTGAGGTTAAAATTTTGCATGCCATTAATTTGTGGCTGGGTGGTGTGCAAATGTTGTGACAGCATGACGCATTTGTACATTTGGGGATTTCAATTTCTTGATATTAAGAAAATGGAGGAATCACAATTCTTATAGTTGTATCACATTTCTGACTCATATGACTCATATATGGAGTATTCTTATGGCAACAGAAATGACTATAGACATTATTATTATTATATTGCTGCTAGCTGGTGAAGCACTGCTCACTTTCCAAGTTGGACACTACACAATTGCTGCATGTCAAGTTTTCTTAATCTCTAAATCTGTCTTTGGTAACATGCGGACCACTTCCTCTTTCATTCAAAATTAGGTTCTTTTCATGTTGCTGAAATGAAACACAAAATACTGTCAGCTTGGCTAAAACCCCCAACATTTTTATTAGTAATCCATTGTATATTAAATTTTTTTTTTTTGATTATTCCACTTTGCAAAACCCTCTTTCTGCACGTTTATGACATTTATTGTGGGTGTTTCCTCAAGATCGTCTTACAGTTACAATAATAATGAAGCCATACTTAATAGCTACAGCTAACGTAGATATTTTGTGCAGCCTTTGAGCAGCTAAAAATGTTAATAGGCATTTGGGGTAGATGTGACACAAAATGTATTTCTTCTATTGACTTAAATGAGAAGGAAAGACATAGTCACTAGGGTGGGGGTTTCAAAATGAAATTTTCCCTTTATCCCAGATCCTCTCTCCCCATGTGTACATGTGCAGTAGCGTGAAAGCTGAATTTACAAGCAAAAATTTGGCTTTTCCCTCTATTGCACATGTGCACCAATCCAGTCCAAAGAACCAAGAAGAGTAGGAAGATTGCTACATGGTGCTCCTACAGTATTACTACAGACAGGTGCAGTTTAAGGCAAAGATGGAGCACAGGCTTGGCATTTTAGGTGAGCAATTACAATCACTGAGGTGGTGCCTACATTTTGGTACCCTTCAATGATTATGCCTTTATTTCTACTAACAAACATTTGGATACTGAATATCCAGCGCCACTAGATACATTTTCTGTTACCGGTGTCAGATCAGACAAATACTACTTGTTGATGAACTATTAAAGCCTTGTGACAAGTTCATAAATATTTGTTTACAGATGTTTTATTTTGTCTACACTGTGAAGATACTATTTAGGTTTCAGATTTGGTTAGGAATTTGGTTGTTGAGTAACATAGCAAGTTAGGCTAAAAAAAGACACACGTCCATGGAGTTCAACCTTTCAACTATTTTAACCTGCCTAACTGCTAGCTGATCCAGAAGAAGGAAAAAAACCTAACCCGAAGCCTATCCAATTTGCCTGGGCGGGGGTTCTTTCCTGACTCCAAAATGGCAATCGCACTAGTCCCTGCATCAACTTGTACTATGAGCTATCTTCCATAACCCTGTATTCCCTCACTTGCTAAAAAAGACATCCACCCCCTTTTTAAAGCTATCTAATGTATCAACCTGTACAATTCCGGGAGAAAATTCCACATCTTTGCAGCTCACACTGTAAAAACCACCTTCCGAATTTTTAGGTGGAACCTTATTAGGTTCCCATATAATTCTCTGCTAATTCAAAGCATACAGCATTAGGCTTGCCAGCTTTGAGTCCACCAGTCTTCGGAGAGGAAGGTAGGGCAGGTCACATGATGTTTGGAGTTGATGAAATTAGGAAAAAGATGCTGACATTTAGGGGCAGATGGTGTCATTAGGGGTAGAGGAAATGATGGAGGCTGAAACTAATGAATGCACATTACATGGCACTATAAATACCAGTTAAGAATCAGTCTGGCAGTATCAGTTTATATGACAGATGTAACTTTACTTGCATCTAATGTTTTGATTATTCCCCATTGTTTATAAGCTTGGAGTTGAGCCTCTTATGCCATATACAGCCCTGTTTAGGAGGCATAGACTCCAGTTCTGTAGCTGTGGCTTTATGGCTTCTTGTAACCACAGTAGATTGGAAAGTGATAAAGCATCTTGTGGCTAGCTTGGTAGTGAGAGAAATGGCAACACTAAAATTTGCACACTTCTGATATTTTTAGATATCAGACCTGTATTTAAGCCTGATTTCAGAGGCTTAAATGCACGTGAGTCAGTTTATTTCTCTTCTGAAATCACAGTAATGTATTCTTGCATTAGTTTGCACTCTGCTTGGTTACAATTCCACATAATAGAACATAAGCGGGTCTTTACAATGCCCTACACAGTGGGAAAGTGCAAATAGTTGCTGCCCACTTTGCACAATTTCAATATATATATATATATACCTGTTATAAACTCCACTGTCCATTATGTATTCCTTGCCCCACCTCTATGCCATTGCCAAAGCAATCACTTTCCATACTGCCTATGTGTATAATCACGTGTCAGTGTTTTAGCTCATGCACTGGGTTTTTCCTTTCGGCCCAAGCATGAGATTTAGGGTTAACACAAAGCTTGTGACTGCCTTCTTCTTGTAATTGTAGATTGCTAAAGACTGGAGAAAACAAGGTTACACTGGTTAGTTTAGGGCAAAGTTGTTGTTGTAATTTTTTTATAGGTCTTTAATAGAAAGAGATAAGAAATTGTTCCTTTGTCTATAAAGCAATGCCAAATGTTTTATTGTGGAAGATATATGTAACAAGCCATACCGACACTCCAATAATTGTTCTTCCTGTGTCTGCATGGGTTTTCTTGGAAAAAAAAATGAGCAGAGAACTGACCCGTTTGTAAGGTTCCAAGTCATCTTAGGTCTGGTCATCTTTGTCACATCTGTTTTTTTGTCATTCAAATTTTTTTTTTAATTACGTATGCCCATTTAGAGGCTAATCCATTGCTTACAGTGTCAATTTAGGTGCAATATCCAGTTGTCCTAATCCCTCTGGGTGTGCTGGGCATGAAAATAAGGGACAGCTCACACCAGAAATTCAAAGATGCTGACTGATCACTTTTTGATTTCACCCATTGGTTATGCTGGCGCCAATGACATGCAAGTAAGGGAAAGGGCATCCCAGCAAATTAAGGTTGTGTAGTTAATGACTGGTGCTTACAGTATGGTGCTTATGTGGGTGCTGAGAAGGGTGGTTTATTAAGGATGAATTTTTGTTAGTTTAAGGAGCTGGTTAAGCAGGGCGGCCCTTAATAATGTCCGTGGCTGAGCATCACGGGTGCTATAAAATGCAGAAGATAAGCTGTTCAAGCTTGCATTTTTTTCCCCACAGATTGTAGACACAGCACAGTTTATTCATTTAATTCATGTAGTTGCAGTCTGGATTTGTGCTGATGTGTACAGTTCTGTTTTTCAAAAAACATTTGCATGTTCCAGAATATGCACACAGCACCTCCCCTAGGCTTTTTTTCTTCTCTTTTCCAGTCCATCTGCACCCTTCTAGGCTTCCAGTAATGCTTACTCCCACATGAAAGGGCCTTTTAGCTTACCAAAAAAAAAAATTGAATCGTGTACAAATTGGAGAGTTACATAGCTCAGCACAAACATGGACTACGCTGCTGAACAAAAAGCTGAATAATTCAAAAACCACCAAAAATAAAAAAAAGGAAACCAATAACAACTGTCTACATTATACTAACAGGCACTTTAAAGGTGAGTTACACCTTTAATTTATGTATATTTAGTAGGTGCTGAGTTCTCTGCACCATCCCAACATAGTGGAGATAACTGAATAAATGTGTGAATTCTGTTTTTACCATACAGGAGATTACAGACTGTAGCTTGGCTAACAAGACCTAGATCTGACTGGCTCAATCACATAGTAGTTACATGCAATTACTATGTGATTGTGTATAACTACTATGTGATTGAGCCAGTCACATAGTAGTTACATGCAATTACTGACTTATACTGCTGTTTGGGTGTGGGTCCTGGCATTGAGACCTTACCAAGGCTGTGCTGAGACAGGCATATCTCTCCTATAGAGCAAGAATATTATTGTAATACCAAATAAGTCTCTGAGACTGGAGCTTCCATTGGATGGGTGGCGGTCGGCGCCCGTTTTATTAGACGTATTTAATTAAACCAAATAATCCTCTCCATACAATAATAAGCCGTACCAAATACCCAAATACCAGCCACTGCAGCCGTGAAGGAAGGCATATATGCATAGAAAACTCTGGAAACCTGTACCGAAAGGAAAGGACGCAATGAAATACCTGACAACTGCTGTCACAATAATAAACAAACACAACATCAATGCATAACGTATAAAGGCAATCATAACAGAATGCTACATAGCTCAAGATCTCAGATGCAAATTACAATGCCATGGAATAGCACTAGAATAAAAAATGGGAACTGTGGTTATACTAAAAACAAGTAGTTGTGGGTGGAAGGTGAGCTCCCGCCAGTGTCGGACTGGGACACCAGGGGCCCACCCAAAAACCTTAGACCAGGGGCCCACCATAGAACCTGAGACCAGGGGGCCACTCTCAGTACTAATATTCTTCATCTCCTCAATCAAACTCTATTCTCCTAGTTTCTTTTCTGTACATACTATAATCAGTTATTCCATCTATTTAGCCTCTTTGTGCTCATAGAAATAGGGAATGGCCATGAAAAAAGCCAAAAGTTTAACAGCATGAGGTCCCACTGACACCTTGGCCCACCGGGAGTTTTCCTGGTATTCTGGTGGGCCAGTCTGACACTGGCTCCCGCTGTGTTCGAGGTGCCCGAGGATACAAGAGGTAGGAAAAGGGGCTTCTACTATCTTATTTCTTAACCTCTCCCCAACTATGCTGGCCAGTCCCTGTGTAGGAACCCCAATGCCCATACTTGCTTCTTGCCAGAAACACCCACCCCCCCACCCCTATCACAGCCCCAGGCACCTTCACTAGCCCTTATGGTGGTGTAAAGCTTCAGGGCTACATTTGTTGTTGTATGTTATGTGTTATCTGAACTGGTTTATATAGGTATTGCATTGCAGGATTAATGGCATTTTTTCATTGCATTAGCGCTTATTGCTTGACAGTTTTCAAATAGATGAATGATAGAATGTTTCTTTAAACATACGATACGGGGCAATTTGAAAGCGTCTTGCATTTGTGCATCAATAGAGAACTCTTAATGCACATATCCTATTAGTCATCATTTCCCCTTTCTCTATAAATGGCCACATAATATATCAGGAATTCATTTTTTGGCAGAAATGTGTTTTTGTGTAATCGTTAAGTGTTACTTAAGTGAATTGCACATCATTTTATTTAAGCTGCAGTAGTATTAGCCGACGTTTTTAGCTTTCTGAAGGAGAGGAGTTCACCAGCGCATGTAAGGTTGTATTACAAAGAGGTGAAACTGTTCTATCTGCCCATCAGTGTTCTTAATCCATACTTAAATAGCTTGAACATTTCTGGTGAAGTAGTTATCACACTGGTAATGGAAATGTGGTCAGAGTAGTAAGACACATTTGAAATTCCATTATTTCAATGGTATTTTAATGGCTCAGACCAGATTAATGCTGGTTAGTAAAATATCAGTGACTCCTTCTCTCACTTTGCTAAACAGAAGTTATTTGTCTTCCTAAAGGGGCTTTATAAATACATGTTTTGCTGAATTCTGAATTATCATAAAATGTTAACCAGGAATTGCTATATTTTATATTAAAGCACAAGTTCACGATCTGACTTATTTAAGTAAACCTTTCCACACAGCACTTTGTAGATATCGATCGTTATTCCTTGTCCCAATGGAGGTAGCAGTCTTAAATTTCATATTACATTCATACAACACATTTTTCAGTAATGAATAAGAATCCAGGGCACCAAGAGGAAACCAACACAGAGCCATGGGGAATAATAAAACAGTATCTGCACTGCATGAGTCCATATTGGTGGCAAAACATGGCATAACATTAGGTTTATTTTAAAAACTTAGTTTTAAGTAGACTGAAGGTATAGTGATCCAAATTACAGAAATATCCCATATTTGGAAAACCCTAGGTCCCAGACATTCTGAATAAAAGTTCCCATACAGTGCAACTAAATATGTTAGAGATATATAAATACGTGTTAATAATATTAGGTTGAGTTTTTGTGCACACGGCTAGCAAAATATTAGAAGGAATGTTGCATTTGAGGATACTTTTATTTACAGTCTTAAACAAAAGGGAATAATACCAATGTTAGAGAATGTTCTTGTGGTATAAACTAGAGTACTGCCACCTCAAATGAGTTGACATGGAGGATAGCTAATAGTTCTGGCATGTTTTCATAGAATTTGCACTAAGCTTGTTGCCAAACTGAGCCAAGTTCACATCAAGTTGAGAATGATAACTGATCCATAATTTCCTGAATATCTCTTTCAGGGGACAGGCAGGAAATAATGTTTAAGCTGTAGTCTAGGATCTGACTGAGCCAGTGTGGTTTCAGGTTAGACTATGTCAGGAAGAAGCATTGGCATAAAGATCAGAACACAACAAACAAGACGTTTCAAATGACCTTATTTCCCACCAGAATCCAAAAACAGCTTCTTTGGATCAATAGCACTGACTTCCCAGGTGCATTAAGGTAATAATATAGATATTTTATTATTTAAGATGTTGTTGTTGTTGTAGGTGGCGCTTTTCTTTTGTAATCCATGCTAGGAATGTATTGCTATTTATTGACAGGTGATAACAACATATTGACATATTTACCGAAACAGCAGATCAATTATTATTTGTCAGAATGTGCTTTGAGCAGCAAAACATTACAATTTTTGAGTTCAGTTGAAGTGCCAAGCTCTAACAGCATACTGAATCATTACTCTATGAAAATCAAGGAGGATCACTAGTGTGGCTGTTTAATGGGGAGATTCTCCCATCTTTCAGAAAAAAGCATTTTGCTAGGGCTCTAACCGAGCATGTTGAGCATGTGAAAACACAATTTATGCATTTATATGCATTCCAACACAAATCATTGTTTGGGAGTTCCGAAATACGCTTTTTAGTCTATTTATTTTAGTCTAAATCAGCAAGATTTGGCTAAATTCAAGTGCCTGACTGAACAGAATCCAATCCTAAAAATCACTGGCTTTTTGCCCCACAAACAAGTAAGTTCAGAAACTTTTAGCCGCAAAAGCAGTGCACGGTTTTCTGTACCCCTTCCTTGCCCTGATTTGCATATAGGGCTGAATTCGGTTTGACATTTGACTTAATATTTCATCAAGGATTTGAGAATTGACGATTACCAAAATAATGGATTCATGGCTAACACTAGCTAGTCAGTTTACCATAAATACATAGGCAATCAAATTATAATAGCATTAGCAGGCCCGGATTTGTGGAAAGGCCACCTAGGCCCGGGCCTAGGGTGGCAGGATATTAGGGGGCGGCATGCTGCCCAGCCACACCCACATTGGTTCAGAAACACTAGGGATACGCAGGAGATACGATTTTTTTAAAATTTCCCATGCGTCAATCCTCATTGCACCAGTGAGGGGGGTGATGAACGGCAGTGGGCCTAAGGGCACCCACTATGTAAATCTAGCCCCAGGGTTAGACTGGGGGACCCGGGTCCCACTGGGACTGCATCCAGGGCCCCCCCTCCAACCTCCTCATCCCCTATCACCTACAGCGAAGCCGCCAGGCTCTGACATCACTGTGCATGCATGCTGGGCGCTGCGCGGCAGAAAATTTTTTATTTGAAATTAGATTGGGAGAGGAAGGGGGGTCTGGGCCGGCAGGGGACCATGAGGGTCGGGGCCCATCTGGTTTTTGCCAGTCCGACACTGGCCTTGAGCATTAGACATTAGGTAGTAGGACTTTCCAGCTGACGCGAGGTCACCCATTCCGATTAGAAGAAAAGAGGTTCCACCTAAATATTCGTAAGGGTTTTTTTTTTACAGTGAAAGCTGTGAAGATGTGGAATTCTCTCCCTGAATCGGTTGTACAGGCTGATACATTTTAAGAAGGGGTTGAATGGCTTTTTAGCAAGTGAGGGAATACAGGGTTATGGAAGATAGCTCAAGTACAAGTTGAGCCAAGGACTGGTCCAATTGCCATTTTGGAGTCAGGAAGGAATTCCCCCCCCCCCCCCGAGGCAAATTGGAGAGGCTTTAGATGGGGTTTTTTGCCTTCCTCTGGATCAACTCGCAGTTAGGCAGGTTCAAAGTTGAAAGATTGAACTTGATGCACGTGTGTCTTTTTTCAGCCTAACTTTCTATGTTACTATTATGTATTGTCTATATCTATATCATAGTTGGTTTTCCCTTTAAGATTTTAGTACAGGTACAGTAAATTTGATATATAACATCAGATAACATAAGAATGTCTTTATGCTAAACATATATTTGGGACTCAATTCTAAATTACTGTTTTTTTTTGTTTTGTTTAAGGCCTAGTTTTTTTAAAATCCCATTATTATTTTTACATCATTTAGTAGCTGCTTGTTAGAAGGCAACCCTTAATTATTAATTTTTCTTTTAATTGTGCCTTTTTTTTCCTTTTTTTTATACTAGAGCTTTGCATTTAGACCATTGGCTTTCTACATTTAAAGTAAAGGAAGTTGGGCATTTGCCACTCCAAGATGACTTTTTATTGCTTGTAGTCATTTAACAGGTTAAAATGGTTCTTGAAAGTCTAACCAATTCTCAGTGTGATCAAGGGGAATTCTACAACACCTACCTGCCATACGCAAATACGGCTCTCTCAGTCCCTGCGGTTAGACTGGTATAAGCATTTTCCTCCCAAGTCAGACAATCTCATATTACTATAGAGGTTACAAGAGTGTAACTCAAATTGTTTTATTAAGTAGGGCAGATGTTATGTTAATTATATACAAGACATTTAGTGGAATTTGGCGCTCACAATGTGTCTGGTGTCATCAGGCTTCTGTCCCAGAACAGCTGCCTGTCACAGATGGGGGGTGTGATAATTCCTGCAGCCCATCTTACTTTCCAAGACTATTTCTCAGATAACAAAACAGTGAATCGAAACACGCAGACTGATCTGTCCTTTCACAAGACTCACCCTAGGTCTTGGAAGGAGAAGAGTTTGCAACACTGAACGGAGATGTTGTTATTTGAATTGCAATGAGCATAATTCTGATAAGGGTTACTGTTAACTTCTAATTATACACTCAGGATCAGATCAGTTGTGTCCTAAAGAATATGGCAGAAAAGGTCATGGTTTAACACTTACTTCACTTACTGCAGAAGGTGTCCTGTGCGTTGGAAGAAGAAAACAAAATCACTATATGGCAAAAGTATATCTGAAATCTGAATCTCCAATATAATTGAAAAATAACTTTATTAATTCTTGCCTGGACGTATTAAATCACCTTAAAGAACAAGTAAATCTTTTTTTTTTCTATCTGTAAATTTGCTCTAAACAGCCCCC
>CM044446.1:12843275-12884360 GCA_024363595.1 Xenopus borealis | reverse complement strand
TCTCTGATGGCTGCATGAAAGGGTAAAATATTATTTAAGTCAATATAATACAAAATCTACTGTATGTATCTGTCATGAGCATTAGAATTACAGTATTTTCTTTTAGAGATCCATTTGTTCTGTTAAAATTGCAGTTTTGTGTGTCAATCTACCATTTCTTTTGCATCTTTTCATTATTTCACTAGTCAATGCTATTCATTCAGGGCTAAACGGAAACGCATTCTTATTTGTATTACAAACTGTGTACTTACTGTTCTAGGCTGGAAAGGGGGTTCAGCTCCTTCTTCCAGCAGCACCCAATCAATGGAGTCATAGAATGGGTGGCACCTGATGTTTCCTCGCAGCCCAAGGCGATCTTTATTAGGAGCTAAAGAATCAATGGACAAACAAAAAATAAATTCAAATCAACTACCATAAGTTGTGTTTGTTTTGAGCAATAGTGTATATTAGTGCATACAGTCTCTTTAAGAATAAAAAAGAGATACACTCTGATAAACATGTGAGATTCAGAAATCTTAAATTCAGTTTTAAACAAAGCAATGACGTAGAAATATATTTATGACTATTACAATATTTCTATCCTACTGTTGCTACCTACCTTTTTTAGAAGATCTCTCAGATCCATATCCAGCCTGATGATGGATTCAATGACTTTCTCTCTGTTTCTGTGGGTAAAGGGGATCATGCCAGTTGCCATTTTGTAGATGGTAATGCCCAATGACCACCAGTCCACCGCTGCGTTGTATTTTTTTCCTTCTAGCATCTTGAAAAGAAAAGAAAATAGTGCCTTCTAAGTATGTCTATTGGGGTAATATTGGCAACAGAGTTCAACAAATTCAGCTGCCCATTGAGTGAATGGAGTGCAGTGAGTAATGCATGTGACCAGTTGATTTCTCTCGCTTGGATCAGAACTGTGACATTTGCTAGTTCTTATTTAAAGCTGTATTGGTAGAAACCTTTAATAGAGCATCTATTGTTATATATGGGTTATGCCTGGCACAACAAGGCTGGCACTAGAGCTCTGTGTAAAGCGGAGAAAGCAATGGAAACATGTATGATATAAAGTAAAGTGATGCATTTAATCTTGTTCTCTCCACTTGTCCTCTTTGTACCAAAATCTATACTGACTGTGATAACTACGGCCTTGAAAATGAATGTTCATGTAGACATATGCACATATACAGAATTCAACTCTGTTATTGTTATTATTATTATTATTATTATTATTAATAATAATAATAATAATAATAATAAAAATAGTAGCAATAATGTGTTTAACAGTGGAACCTCCATTTCTTTGAATTTGTATTTTTGATACTTTTCTGTTGTCCTGGTCACATTCTCCTATACTTCTTGCTTTTACTGGGTTTCTACTATAATTGCAAAATACACTGTATTTCCATTCCTTACCTCCGGGGCCTTGTATATCAGGGTTCCGGCCCCCCCAGTGGTGGTGTCTCCTGGGAAGATGTACCGCTCTTCCAGGCCAAAATCGCATATTTTTACATGTCCCCGGTGGTCTAGGAGAACATTCAGGGGTTTGATGTCTCTGTAATATAAATATAAAATGGGTTACATAGAGATGAAAGCTGCTGATTTGCAGCACAACTTGTGTGTTGCTTCTGGTTTAGTTTTTACAGTAAAGACATTCTATACTGACCGGTGTATAATCCCCTTGCTATGAAGGAATTGCAGGCCACAGATCATCTCTGCAGAATGGAACCTTTATAACAGGAAAATAATGGTTAGCTCCATAAAGATTATCCTATAATACAATATATTTCTTTTATAAAAATTAGAATATTTTGAATTTGATACTTTCTACTTTCAAATTGTAAATAGTATATTATTCCATTCTTCTTATTGCAATTGGTATACAACTATCCATTCACATTGATTTTTTGTGAACATGTAAAGTAAATTACTGTTGATTGTCTGTGTGGGAGTTGCCATGCACCCAGCATGTAGGCATACCCCACCCATTAAACGCTAGCATCACTGATATGAAATGGATCTACCCCAGTATGGGATATTTACATATCCCGAATTGCAGGGCAAAAAGATGAAACAGCATTCATTACCGGAATTATTATCATTATCCAATTGTACACTATATGTGTCTAAATGAATTAATAAGTGGCTTATACATACTGAAAAGCATGCGTTACTCCTTGTTCTTTTTTCTGTTTTCTATTTTTGCAGTTTATGGGCTATAAGGGCCCAGACCAGGGTTGCCACCTGTCCAGTTGTCACCTGGACAGCCCTGTATTTGGAAGGGATGTCCTGGTTAATGGCATGGCGATTAGCCAATCACTGATCCCCACATCATAACCTTGCCCCTGAAATCACTGGACCTGCCCACGATGTTACAGGGTACAGCTCTCCATGTCACCTGCTCTGTCCCCTGTTTGGAGTATATCTATGGGAAAGGTGGCCAGACAGAGGCCATAGGTACAGCAGAGCTTACCTTATCCCACTGTGCACACTCATGCTGGGTATAAAGAGTTAGTCGGCCTCTGTGTTTCAGGCTCCAAAAGTTCCTTCCCAAAACCAAAATCCCTTCAACAGACCATAGATATAAAGTTATCAGAATCTGTCTGAACTCTATTGCCAAACCATAGATTGTATCACAAAGGCATGTCCGTTTTACTAAATGGGAAAAAGGATACAAAAGAAACATGATGATAATGTTTACTCTCTCTATCAACTGGAATCTTTCCTTCTCAACTAAAACTTGCATTTGTCATCCCCATTCTGAAAAAAAACCTCTCTTTTCATCCCTCCTCCTATCTAACATTAACCTGCTACACTCCCTACAATCTGGTTTTTGGCAATTACAGTCCATTAAAACTGTTCTAAGCAGACTAACTAAAGACCTTTTAACACAGGGGTGTCCAACCTTTTGGCTTAGTTACCTGGGCCAGATTAGAAAAAGAAAAATTGTCTAGGGCCACACATGAAATACACACACTTTTGATTTGTAAAAGTAAAGAAAATGCACAGAAAAGAACTACAATACCAGTTGGATAACCAAATGGAGCTATACAGTGCAATATAGATACTAAAAATACTTATTATACTACTAAAAACAGTTATCAATATTATCAATTATTATGATATTTCCTTGGGAACCAAGCCTTTCAAGCTGGGCTGCATTTATATCCATCCTGGGCCACAGGTTGGACATCCCTGTTTTAACAGATAAAGTAGGAGTTCCCACACTTCAGTTTTATCAATGGTGTCCCATTATGATCTACATCCATAAAAGCGTTGTTAGCATTCTGTTCCATGGAAAATATTACTTAAATACTGATTTCTAAGAAAATGTATATTGTTATATTTAACAAACAACATTTTTTTCTGTAACTTTACCATAATACATATCTGAATGAAAAGCATGAAACAGGAGGGTTATATAGACAAGCTGTTTGTTGGCAGTGTCTTTAGATTTAATGATCACCAGCTAAAGGTCTACTGGTAGATCCCGATCTATCTTTTGGGCTCCCCTGAGTTAAAGCCAACAACCACTTCTCACTACTAATATTGCTTGACCGCTCAGCTGCATTTGACACTATAGCTCATCATCTCCTCCTCCAGTCCATCCATTCACTTGGCTTTCACAACATGGCCAGTGTCGGACAGGGGGGCACACTGGGTCTGCAGCCTCAGGGGCCCCCACATCATCCCCAAGGCCCCTCAGTTGCAGAGCCCATTCTCCCCCATCCCAACTGCAACCTCCCCAACTCATAGTACTACTCACAATAATGGAATTGATATTTCTATTTCAGATGTGTATAAGTATTACTTTTTCTCAACTTGGTGAATGATTTGTTGGTTGCATTAATTAAGGAGGTTATTTCCTGACTATGCCTTTATACACTATCCGAAGTTCCTCAGTATAATTTCAGTATAAGTGGTGCAGCATATCAGAATTGGGTGCTGCATTCCTTATAGCAGCCAGATAGTGACTGACACTCCAAAATGGAAGTTGAAGAGATATTCATCTCAGAAGTTTCCCTGTACTAATCCTTCAGTTCCACATGGACCAGAGTTCCACAAATGAGTGGCTGTTAGGAGGTCTGTATTTAGTGGGTTGGTGTGGGCTGATTGGGCCTCTGTCCTGAAATGGCTGGGCCTATTTTAATTCTCAGTCCGGACCTGAATGAGATGCTTGCATATAAACAGGTGACTACAAAATCCAACCTGCTGATTGGGTGCTATGGGTTATTGCCCCTGGGCAAACTTAGTGCCTTTTATTACATAACCCCATAACAGTTCTAAGCTGCCACAGAATATAATATAAAACAATAACAAGAGGTACCATATTTAAATCACACGGTGCAGAGCAGTTTGCCTGGCATTACATAATACACATTGGTGATACACAATATGTTGAAAGGTTGAAGCCAGACAAGAGACCTTATTATAACATTTAGGATGTACAAGAACTTCTCAAGGAATACTATGTTCCGACTGCGAACGTTTTCACGAAACTGCTGCAAACATTTGCAGTGGAAAAATGATGATACAGAATATATATATAAAATTTAGATTATGCAAGAAGTTCTCAAAAAAACTTGCAAGGGCAACTAGGTTCCAGCTTAATTAGTTTTTCTGTGAACCACTGGTCTACTATATACCCCCCACACACAAAAAAACAATGGTTTTAATAAAGGAAATAAGTTAATTCTGGTCATTTCTGAGGCTGAGCAGTAGGAGACTCTTTCATAGTTACGTTTTTGTTGGTTGCAGATACCCAGGATATATGCTGTGTTGTACCAGTGGTTCTGACTGCTTCCACTCTTTTGTACAGTAAAGTACTTCAACAGAAGTTACAACAGTACTAGTCTTAGTTAGGAACGGATTTACATCATGGTTGCTCCTAGGCCCGTTGCCATTCATCGCCCCCCATCCCCTCCGTTTCATTTTTGCAAATGTTCTTCATTGGATCTGGAGCATTGGGGGTTGGCACATGGGTATTTTTAAAATCATATCTCCCGTGCATCCCCAGTGCTTCCAAACCAATGTGGCTGTGGGTGGGCAGCATGCTGGTCCATAAAATTCTTCCGCCCTAGGCCCGGGCCTTTGTGGCCTTTTCACAACTCTGGGCCTGGACTTAGTCGCTATTGTGTGGCTTGAGCAAAAGGAACCTTAAGTTGTGTATGCAGAGGGGAGTCCATTTGCTAATTTTTCATTAGAGTAAAAATGTCTACAATTGTGTAAAATGTGGTATCACGGTGTAGCATATTATTAGAAAGCCAAGTTTCTTAAAGTACAATTTCAAGCAACCAGCGAAATGTATGCTGTCCCCCCCCCCCCATTGTAGTGGGGTTCATCCAGCTTTGTTTGTATTCCACATCTGTTCCTTCAATAAGCAGTTGCTTCTTCTTGTTTGGATCAGTAAAAACTAGTACCACTTAAGGTCAAACTAAAATGCACCTGCCTTGTGACTTAAGGGATTCCAGAAATTGTGTAAGAGCTTCGGAATTTTGATAATTTTCTTCTTTTTGTATTAGAAACTATATATATATATATATATATATATATATATATATATATATATATATATATATATATATACACTGATCTCCTACATAAAACATGTACCATGTTTTTCAGACATCGAGGAGGTTATTTATCAGAGTCCGATTTTTTTTCTGATCAGACTTTTAAAGGGGGAAAAACTATTTTTTTTCATTGAAATAAAAAACTCCAGTAGTTTTAAAAGTCAGAATAAAAAAGTATCCAACTCAGACCTGCCAGTTCATGTAGAAGTCAATGGCAAATGTCCCATTGATATTCAAATTTGCACTGAGGTTTGTTCAATAATCCAAACATTTTGTGATTTTCGGGAGTCAAATCTGAAGAAATTGCATGTTTTGAGTATTAAATCCGAAAAAAGTTGCTGTTTTTGTCAAAATATTTGTGCGATTCGGATTTTTTACATGATTTATTGAGTTTTTTTGCCAGATAAGAAATTTTCTGAAAAATCTATCAATAAATAGGGATTATAATGTGTATGGATTTGGTCAGAGTAGTTTTCAGAAAACAGTGAGAACTTTTCGGATTTCGATAAATAACCCCATAAGTCTAAAAGGTGTTTAAAAAATGGTTTGCATGATGATTTAGCAACAGTGAAAAACTAGCTTAAATAGTTTTATTGGAATGGAAATAACCAATAATAATAAATTACCAAAATTCACATGAAAATGTTTTTTTTTAGAAAAACCACCAGTTGAGTCTATTTTATTGGTTTATCTTAAAGGGGTTGTTCACCATCAAAACTTTTTACAATTTAGTTGTTTTCAGATAAGTCACCATAAATAAAGACTTTTTGCAATCACTTTCTATTTTCTAATATTGAAGTGTAAAATTTACTTTTTCTCCTTCTAAAACAGCTTGGGGGGGGCGCTCTGTAACTGATCTAAATTTATGCATTTAATTTTTATCTTTGGCCCTGCTCAGTTGAATCCCTGACCTTCTTTAAATGCTTCAAAAGTGAAGACTGCACACTTCAAAAATTCATGTGTATAGGCCCTGTGTGTTTTGACCATTAAGGTCTTCATCAGCGTAAAAAATATACAAAAGAAAAAGGCAGAAAGATTGTAGTGTCTGTACAGGTTTTATACCTTCATAGATATGTGTTGTAGTGACTGTTCATGTCTGGAGCTTGGGTGTCTGACATCACTTCCGACTGACGTGCTTGAATGCAGAGAATCTCTACTCGCCACAGTGGAACGCATAACTTCCACCGAAGATGCATCTATCTGGAATGCAAATGCGTTTCAGCTTTGGTTAACCTTCTGTATATGTTACTGATTGTCCAGAACTTAACAAACTCATCACATAATTACATTTCTCATGAAAGAGTACACAAAAGAACAATAAACCTATGATTACTTCCCTAATATAAGGGAATATAATAACGAAATGGGTGCATTCATATGATTCTTTGTGTAAAACTCATATTATGTGCATAAGACTAAAGAAATATAGAATATAGAATTTTGCATTTCATTCCCTATTAATGGGAACAAGGGGGCTTAATAATGGAAGAATAGTGTATAGTACAGTATGTAGTGAAAAGAGAGTAGGAGAACATAAAGGTTGAGTGAGGAGAGGAGGTATAATAGTTTGGAAAGTGGGCCCTCAGCCTAAGGGTTTCTGGTGGGCCCCTGGGATCCCAGTCCGATTCTGCCTAAATACCTTCCCGTCAGATAGAATGTAAATCGCCGGCGAGATGGCACTCAGAACGCTTTGTTTTCTGAAGTTGCCTCATGAGGAAACTTCAGGCAACTTTGGAAAGCCAAAGCGATCAGAGATGTCATCTGCCAGTGATTTACATTCTAGCTGGCTGGAAGGCATTTAGAGGAGATTAGACACCTGAAGAAGAGGCGATTTGTCGCTGGGCGACTAATCCCCCAGTGCCGCCACCCTTAGAGTTCAGAATCTGTTCTTGGATTAGTGAGCTGCCAGACTGAGACACCAGAGACACAACCATTAAATTTTAAACTTCAGTTTTGAAAAAATGGAAAGCAATTGAAAAATGTTTTCGCCTAATGAAAAATGATTACAGGATATGTTTGTTAATGCAGATCCTAAGGTTCATTTATGAACACAGTCTAATTTAGGTTCAAATTGTCATGTTTCAACCCACAAAGCACATCTTTTTTTGATATTAGGTGCCAATTCTGTAGCAATCACTATGTTTTGTACACAATGCACTATTGTAGACTGAAATTACGAACAGTGCAGCGCAGAACATAGTTGACTGAATCCTTTCTTCCTGCAAAAATTTGGACAGGTGATAGTGTTCTGCGGATCTGTTAACCAGCCCTGACCATTAGCACCAGGGGAGATCCTGGGGAGTCCCCAACCCCACTAGGAATAGTTAGCTTAGTTCACATGTTACAGGTATTGGGCCTGTTATGCAGAATGCTCGAGACCTGGGTGTGGTGTTTATACAAATGGCCTGCAGGTGGCACTGTGCATACACAGGACTTTCTGTACAGCTTGAAAGTGAAAGTAAGACTTACTGCTGTTATGTAATGGCTGCATTAACCTGCTAATAAAGCACTGTTCTACTCTCCTAATCCTCGGCTACCAAACACAACACTGGGCTTTCCAGATAATGGATCTTTCTGTAATTTGGATCTTCATACCTTAAGTCTACCAGAAAATCATGTAAACATTAAATATACAGAAGAGACTGGTTCTGCTTCCGATAAAAATGTATTATATCTTAATTAGAGTTTATTGGAGATGGCTATTCTATAATTCCCTGCTTCCTGGATAACAGGTTTCTGGATAACGGATGCCATACCTATACTTAGAAATGCTGAGACCCAAAGTTCCTAATTCCGAGTTTAATTTGACATGTTTTCTGCAGGAAAGGTGAAAAGTGGCAATGCATGGGGTTAAAATGTAGGATTAATTAAAATTAACTACAAATCATCAGCAAAGTAAATCAATCATTTATGAACTCTTAAATTATCCTAAGAAGCAGTGACTATGAATTGAGATTCACGGTCTGGCCTGGAGATTATGGGTGACAAAGAGAGTGCTGAGAGCAGTATTGGCTGTAAATGGGCCAGTAGGGTTTCCCATGTCCAATCCATCAGGGTTTTATGACACGCTAAAATGAACTGCTGTCGTATCACCCAAATTAGTTCCATGAAATCTGTTTCGCACCAAAAGTGTCCACTTTTTTTATGAGATCTCTTGGAATATCGCCATAATATCCCTGATTGATGGGTTAACAGTCTGCGTTAGCAGGAGAGACAGTGTCACATTTCAAGAGCTCAGACGTCATATCCCCTTCCCCACTGGAGCTGTCCAGCTCATATTACTACCCAAGCAGAGAGTCAAAGAAAACAAATCAGCAAACATATGCTCTCCCATGTGTTGCATGGACCTAGCGAGGACAACTCTCTAACTAGGTATAAAGCAAGCTGTGTCTTGCAAGGAATTCACCTCTGTTTTCTTCCCTCCACCTTTAGACCATCATTTTCAGAAGAGATTTGCCAGAAAAAAAACAAGCCAAGAATCGCCTTCTCTTTGCAAAACACTTGACCAATTCCCAGAGGATTCTGCTTCTGGATTTAGAAAGGACCCTATAGGAACTGAAGAATTCATACCGGAATTTTACATCTGGGACACAGTCAGCTCAAAGAGAATGTGGGCACTGGGTTAAGATCATCCAAAGCTCGGAAGACTCGGCCCCAGAAACAACTTGAGAAAAGAAGGTAAGACCACTTAAGTTCTGACTTTATAAATGCATTCATATTGCAACCTTGTATTTCTTACTGGACATGCCTGTGCAAGCTGATACAGTACTTCGCTTGTAAATACCGATACTTGACAGAAAGCAGTTGTTGTCTAGGGAATCTTTCCTGCTATGTATCTGTTCTAAGGCATCTGATTACTCCTGCTTGATTTATAGCTCTGTAGTTATTATTATACATTATTTTTAAATCACTGACTTATCCACGAATGCTTTACAGAGATTATACATCATATACCTCAATCCCTGTCCCAATGTAGTTTACAATCTAAGGTACAACTTTTATCTGTGCATCATGGGACAAGGGATTGCTAGCATATACTTTAGCTCCAGTTGAGGTTAAACTACACTTCCCACCATCCTCTGCTGCTGGTGTAGTTTCCAGCAAAGCTATAAAAGACCATTTAGCAGATTTCTTCATATATACATTGCAAACAAAATAACACCCATTAATTGAAACAAGCTGCCGTGGGCCTTGCTTGCAGGTTTTCTGAACGCAATGCTTTTCACTGAGGCTTTTTTAAAAAGGGGAAAATTCTTGGAAGAACAGAACTTAGTCCTTAAAATATTAATAACTCATTATTTTTTGGTCCCTGCGGATATATTTGCAGCTGTTTGTGTTGTCCAAATATACATACACTGTGTGAGCACTGCACATTTTACTGGCCTCGCATGCTTTGGTCTAGGGGTTTACTTGTGTGCATGTTTTATTTCTTCGAGAAAATTTCCTCACTGACAGGACATCTGCCCTAAAGCACATTTGCTTTGAAGAAAATAAGTGTAAGTAAAAAGTTTGCTTTCTTCAAGTCTCTGAGTTAGAAAATCCTTCACATTCTTTCTGTGCTTGAATAGTGCTTTTATATAAATGAGCCAGAGCTTCCATGGACTCCCCTGACCGCTTGTGTGCTTTTATTTTTTAGTACAATTTCTATATTACAAAGCTCAAGACTTTCAGCAAAGTGACCAACTTGCAGAGGTCACCAGCCAAGCCCTGGCTCATGAACCTACCCACACTCTGTGGTATTGGTATGGCTCCTAAACAGTGCGCAGCACTCGTCAAAGCAGCACGTAAATCATTGTCATTTGTAGTGATAACCATTAAAAAATATAACTAACCCATGAAATCCCATTTGTTGCAAAACATATATGGGATCAGAAAGTTTCCTGGTGGGCAGGGAAAGTATAACCTAATGTATCTATTTTTTTTTAAATTCTTATGTACTCTTATGTGCAGGGCTTGGACAAATGTTGCATTCAATAAAAAAAAATAGGCCCCTTCCTATAAGGTACAGGTATGTGATACATTAATAAGAAATACACTATCCAAAATTAAGGAGTTAAGGAACGACTGTACCCCATAGACTCCATTTTATCCAACTAATATAACTTTTTTTACATTATTTTTTTTACCTGTAGTAATAAACCAGTACCAGAATAAGACATAATTAATCCTTGTTGGAAGTAAAACCAGCCTGTTGGGTTTATTTCATCATCATTTTCCCTTACACTTATAGACTTAGTGTAACCATGCAACATATACCCGCTTATATTGGTAATGCAGAAGCGAGATAGTGGGCCCTTTGTATAGGCATCTCGCAATGAAGGAGTTAAAAACATTGCCTTTGCATACAAAAATAGTGCATGCAGCGCCAATAAAAATACAGCGGAATGCAGAACAGCATAAACAGCACCAGGCTCATGAGCACAGCACCACTGGAACTGCTCATGCTTTCCTTCTGTTTTCAACAAATTCAGCATACTCTAAAACTACATCCACAAAAGTACAAGGGACCGTGTATAGAAGCTATATGAAGAAAACTTACTTTTAGCCAATTCTACACTTTTCTTAACTCCATTTAGCTCAATGAATCTGTAATAAATATAAGGTAAACAAGCCTGCCCATGAGTATCTCAGGAGTACACTGCCCTGACTGGTAAATATTGGTGACATTCTGGTGGTGTTGGATTTATTATCCAGAATGCTAGATGTTTCTTTAATATGTGGTTCATCTTGCCTTCCAATAAACATTAAAAACCCCAACAGGTTTGTTTTCTAATGCAGTAGGCAATTATGGCATGGGCCATTGCTTATTTTGGCTTATATTTTAATTTAAAAGCTATACTTCATGGGTTATTACATTATCTGATCCCATTAACTCTAGTGATTTGGTACCAGAAGAAAAGATACTTTTACTGTAATTCAATGTTCAGTACATTAGAAAAAGTGATGTAAATTGAATTTGAAATTTTTTTTGTCACTTTTCCATTGTAATAAATTTTTTGGCTGAAACCAGATACGTGTGAAAACCAGCCATATTGAGTTAGTGGGCTCTATACCTGCTTATTCAACACGAGTTTAATGAATATAGTTTACTTTTTGCCTGTTATTTCAATCTTAATAACATAATCTAAATATCTCAAAAAGAGAGATGTAAACTACTTCTAACAGTTTCCTGGTTGCAAGTAGCTAATCTGATTTCCAAGGCACAGCTAAGTCCACTGCATAATGGAATTCTACCTGTAATACAAAACAGTCACAGCAAAGGTTGAAGGGGGGGGGGTGATTATACAGCATTAATTATCTTTGTTTTAACATTTAGCAAATAATAGGGGGGTAGCAAAAACACTTTAATAAACTCCAGTTGGGCTTTTTTGGTCAAAATTCAAATTTTCCAGAGTTTTTTTTTTATACTCCATCTTAGACCTGCCAAGGTTGTATATAAGTCAATGTGAGCGGTCCCTATCCTGTTTGGAAGTTTCTGTGGTCCGCACTGGAATAAGCCCAAAAATTAAACTATTTTGGGCTTTTCAGGCAAAAATCGGAAAAATTTCCATAGAAATCTTGAAAAAATTGTATGATTGGGGTTTTCGCTCAAGTTTATAGAGTTTTCCCCCGACCAATTAATTTGGGATTTTTAAACAATAAATAATAATAGTTTGGTTGGAGAAATTCAGATTTTGATAAAGAACCCCCAAGGTGTGTACTGCCTATTTGTTTATGAAAAATCTGGTTTTTTTTTGTCTTGGTTCTGAGGTTAAACAGGGAAAACCGAGGTAATAGAACTAGCTTTATTGTACAAGTTACTGCAACTTGCAGCTAAATCTCCTGGATATTGATTTTTTTTGACCAGCTGCTAAAACAGTTTCTGGTAGAATACTGCAGGCAGTGAGTTTTCTGTTCCTGAAGATTCTGCCCAGAAGTAGAGAAGGTTTCGTGATGGTCTGGATTGTCTGGTTTGCATTTTATCTGGAAGCATTTTAGATGTCATTTGCTTCTGTGTAAACTACATTGTTTGATCTCTGAGAATGGCCTGACTTTGTTTTTTTCTTTTCTAAAAAGTAGTTACTTTGGCGTGACCGAGGTGTACCCTGTGAGCATAAGTTGCGATTATTCAAAAGTCTTTTTTGCTTATTTAACCTGAGGAGAGTCAAGTGCTCCCAACGAATATTTACTTAGAAGGCGCAGCCCCCCTTGAGCAGCAGTTATCTGGAATGGAAACAGAAACACAGTTCAAATTAGCAGTTTCTTTGTATTTTAAATCGTCTGGTAACAATTTTCTCATCACACTTGTGGTATGAATTATTTTTTCAGAGATGCTTCAATGTTCACATGAGTCCATGCCCCAGTGAAGCTCGCAGTCTGGCAATCAAATCACACACTATGGTCAATTAACCTGTCTGTATGTTTTTAAATTGTGTATAGAAGTTCACACCGATACCAGGAGAAAATACAAATCTTTGTGCCTTTGTACTATATTGAATTCAGGATGCTTTGCTGCACATCACAGAAACCAAACAAAGGAGCCGTTCTTTATGTGCATGGCCACCTTTAAAGTCATTTAAACTTGTGGTTCCTTTTTCAAAAGCAGCAGTGATAGAGTTTTGCTAAGAAATTAGTTGTCCATATATACATTCTAGTTGTAGGCTATGAAAAAATATGTTATGAAAAATTGAGGAATTAGAAGAAAAAGAGTGCAGGCAAATTAACACTGGCTGGCTTAGCGAAAGTTCGGTATAGGTATATGCACTTTTCTGTTATTCATCTGTTGCTAATGGCATTTCACAGCATCCAAGTTACCTTTTACGTTTGCTGAGCAAAACCTTTACCTTAACTAGTTTCATCTAGAACTGTGACAGCAATGTTCCATCAGATCAATCAGGATTACCCCCCTCATTTGTTTGAATTCAATCACATGGGCCAGTAAAAACACTCTTGGTTGGTCATTTGTGCCTAAAAAAAGTTGCTTCTAAGCAACAATTGCCGTTCCCATAAGTGTTCCAATGGTTCCAAACGAATGCCATTGAATCAATGAGGGGCTATTCCATGTAGTTTTTTTGTATACCATCTGCTGAGGTCAAAATAAGACAAAGAAATTGTCACGGTCGGCACCCTAAACCAGAACAGATGCTAAGCTCCCTGGTCTCGGCTCGGCTTCACCAGTAGTGTGACCGCCTTTGGCTTCGGGAGGAGCCCTCAGCTTACTCGGATGCCACCTGGACTTAACGAGAGGAGCAAGGTGAGGAGTTCTGGCAAGCAAAGGGGCACGACTGTTGTAAAAGACAGTAAGGCCGAAGGTCACGTACAACAGGATTAGGCAAGTTCGTAAACAGACAAGCTGGGTCGAGGCAGGCGGATAACAAGGATCGTCAGGCAGGCAAGGGTCAAAACCGGGTAATCAATCAGAGGGGTGAGACGGAATCGAAGTCGAAGTACAGGCAGGGGTCAGAATACGGATTTCAGAATAGTCAGGAACAAGCCGGGTCAAACACAGGAGATAATATAAGCAGGATACAAATCAGGCGCACAAAGGCTCAGAAGCACCAGGAAACAAGTCCTATCACGGGCAGTTTGCTACTGAAGGAGCCTTTTAAACCCTAATTTTCGCGCCAAAGGAGCGTCGATTACGTGTTTGCGTCAACTTCGACGCCGGCGTCAACTTCGACGCGCGTCAATAAATGGCGACGAGTCGCGAGCGCGCGCCCCTAAGATGGCGGAGAAGAACCACGAGGCGGGCGTCCCCGCCGATGGCGGCGCAACAGGCGTCCCTGTTGCCCGCCAGGTAAGCTGTTTTTCCTTACAGAAATGTCCTGATTTGCCTCATCCAGACCCTTGATTTGTGGAAAGACCACAAAGGCCCTGGTCTAGGACAGCAGAATTTTAGAGGGGTAGCATGGTGCCCAACCATACCTTCATTGTTTTGGAAGCACTGGTGATTCTCACGTGATACAATTGTTTTTAAAATTTCCAGTGCACCAATCCCCAGTTCTCCAGACCAAAGGAAAAGAAGGGGACTGGGTTGATGAAAATCAGCGAGCCTATGCTCTATTTAAAACCAGCCCTGGCCTCATCTGTCATTGCCTTTAGGGTCTCAGAAAGTTTTCACATCTGTTAAAAGGTAAATCCTGACCCTCTAAATCAGAGTTTCTTGACCTAATTCTTGGGGCTCCATAAAGTTAGCTTTTTGACACCATGATAGGCTGAATTTGATACATCATTTTAATATCTATTGGCTATTAGAGATGGTACATCTGCCTTCCTCTACTGACTGTTTCCAGCTTTCACATGTGGCTCACTGAACCTGGAAATTGAATTATTGCTCAGTGAGGCTACAGTTTTATTTTTATTGTTACTTTTTATTATCTATCTTTCTGTTTGGGCCTTTTCCTATTCATCTTCCAGTCTCTCAATCAAACCTCTGCATGGTTGCTAAGGTAAATTGTACCCTAGCACCCAAATAGCTTCATTGCTTGTTGGCTTGCTGTCTCTGCAGATTCTGCTGTTTCATTTTCTAGATGCCCCAAACAGCAACATGTAGCACCCACTTAGAAGACACAGCCTTGGAGTGCTATAGACAAAGATTAAATTCTGCTAAAAAATTATTTTGTACACTGCAAACACAAAATAGCGATAGATACTCTTCCAGACATTCAATAAAAGCCATAATCAAAATACTTTCCCATGTATAAAAAAGAAAGAGGCAATATCTGGCAGCAGAAAATGTTTTAAAAAAAAGCATTACAGTAGATTATAACATTCATAAAAAGGTCCTGTCTTTGGATTTCATTCCTTCATTACCATGTATAATATGCAACAAGTAGTCTAGCAGCTCTTGAATGGCGTTCAGGAAAGTAGCTAAACCCTTTTGAGCTGTCGGTTTCCATCTGGAAAAGCATTAAGTAGTAGAAGGCTGGTTTCGACACAACCACTTCTACACAAAAGCACTAATGCAAAGTTCACTAAAATCCCTAAATGGCACCAACATCGACAAAACAGACTTTGTCAAAGCCAGCCTTATTCAACTATGTGCCAAACTTTAACTCCTTTAACAAACTTTAACTAATACTTGACTTTCCCAGGGTTGTTTAATGACTTGTAGCTGTCTGGCTGGAAATTGCTTGTTGTAAAGTATGGTTGGCAATCCTCAGAGGGACTACCCGTCTAGCAACATGAATGCCTCTTGAAAGAGAACTTTTATTTTATTTGTATGTAGAATGTAGTGCTCTAACCTATTTATTCTCAATGTACATTCCTGGCCGGTGGTGTAACTAGATAAAACTGGGTCCCACAGCAAATTATTTTTCAGGCCCCCAAAATATTGGTAAAAACTGTATATGAATGTAGGGCCTCATGGGACCCCTATAACTTCTGGGCCCCTCTGCAGTCACAGGGTCTGCTTCCTCTGTAGTTATGCCCTGTTCCTGGCCATCTCCTGTGCTCTCTTAGAGCCAACTTTTTTGCTACACCAACCACTCCCAGTGCAGAAAACTCTCCAGTCCCAGCACTTAAGGGTAGGGACAGACAGGGAGATTCGGAGAGATTCTGTCGCCTGGCGTTTTTAGCAGGCGACAATCTCCCCGAATTTCCTTCTACCTGTCTGCCGCTAGTAAAAGGGACAAAGCGCAAGCGCCTGTGCACACGCTGCGTGGCGATTCCCGGAATCGCCCGAAGTTTCCTCACGAGGTATCTTCGGGCGATTCCGGGAATCGACGCGCAGCGTGTGCACAGGCGCTGGCACTTTGTCCCTTTTACTAGCGACAGACAGGGAGAAGGAAATTCGGGGAGATTGTCGCCTGCTAAAAACGCCAGGCGACAGAATCTCCCCGAATCTCCCTGTCTGTCCCTACCCTAAGGGCTAATGCCCAAACCTTTCTGCACATTTACCCTCTAATTGATTTAAACAAATAAGGTGTTTGTTAAACAGATGATCAGAATCAGATGCTTTCTGCTTTTTGACTACTATAGGTGGTTAGACCTGTAGCAAACGTTTTGTGGTAAGGTCCTAATTAGTAAACAAAGGGCTTGATTTATTACTATGTTTCTATGAGCAGTACCAGTTTATGTCACTTGTAAAACCGATAACAAGAGCTAGATTTATTTATTTATCAAATCATTTTCTGAGAAGGTAATCCCCACACTGCATGTTATTACTGCTCAGAGCACTGTATAGAAAATGAAGGTCCTCATCTGCTCAAAGCAGTCACCTGACAGCTTCAAAATAATGAATTCAGTTTGTTGATTTCTTCATTTTAAAGAAGTTTTGACAAACCCTTTAAAAGAGTGACTTGCTGGGAATATTTCTGGATGCCCTTTTTGATTTTTCAAAAATCATTTGGTTAATATTGTCCTCCATAAAACACCTGCATAATGTCTCGGTCAAGAAAAACAAACTCAGGCTAAAGGTACAATTTTACTTTTCTCTACCTGTCCTAGTCTGTTTGTGGAGTTTCTTTCCATTCCCAGCTTTGTTCCCGTGTGCAGCTGTACTTGCCAGGCAGGAATGTGAGAGCTTGGTGTCTTTATCCTCTCGCTCTTGTGTTTTCCAGAAATCTTTGTTTTAATACAAATATTCTTTGTCTGATATTTTACAAGCATTGGGTAAGGACTGCACTCTGCTCTGGCACTAAAACAATTACATTTAAGGCATTAACAAGGCACCACAAAGTCTGAATCAATACCAAGGGACATTCCTTTAATGTGGAAGGGCAACAGATCTGTGCCAGGTCAACTTTTCTAAGTACAGAATGGACTGGTTTTGGAGTCATTAGAATTAGCAAAGAAATAAATAAAAAACAGCAAAAACATCCATGCATCATCATGACTTTTATGTTAAAGTGATGCTAACATGGGCAAATAATAGATTGCATCTATTATAATAAAACCCATTATTAAAATTAGTATCCTTTATTTATGTAGCACCGGTATATTCTGCAGAGATGGCTTAATCATTCACATCAGTTTCTGCTTCTATGGAGCTGCAGAAACCTCTGAAATTACAAAATAACCTTTTAGATAAACAATGAAAATGTGTTTTAATGGTTTCTAATTTTCCTGTAATAATGAAAATGTTAATTTTACTTGATTGGAACTAAGCTAGAATAGGGGGCAGATTTCAAATGGTAAATTTTAGTCAAAACTCACAAATTTGAATTTAAAACTACCAACTCGAATTTGAATTCAAATGTGAGATTAATCTCGACCCTGGAAATAGTTCTAATTCGGCTATTCGCCACCTTAAACCTGCTAAATTCATGTAGAAGTCAATGGCAGAGGTCAGTTGAACCATTTGTTGTTAATTCCCTTGCTGACATTCATGGTTTTTTTCCGGAGGAAAACTCTATTCGAATTCGATTAGATTTTTAATTACATTTCTCAGGTTGTTCAAATATTAGATGTTACCCTTTTTTTCATAAATAATAATAAACCACACATTTCAAATTTATTTCAATTTGATTCTAGTTAAAAATAATTTCGACCTTTGATAAATAACCCCCTAAATCTATGTTTGTGGAAAACAATTTTTTAAAGAATGTTAAAAAATGTTGTAGCCTTAGGGTAATAGTCAAAATACATTTGTCTTCCTGGCGCCACTACTAATAAAGAATGCGTCCAATAAGGTACTTAGCATTAGTATTAGTGGTCGCGATAAGCAAAATGCCCTGTTTTGCCTTGCTGAAAAAATAGTGAAACTGCAGAAAGATTCACAAAATGGTGAAATCGCAATTTCACCAAAGTCAATGAGCATTTTTTTCTCAAGACAAATGTGCTTGGGCATTTTTCTTGCTCCAAATGTCATTGAAGTCAATGGGTGTTATTCTTGTTTTTTTTTTTGTTCCCTTCATGATGAAAACTTTTTTTTTTTTCATGTGAACCAAAACCCTAGCGGAGATTTGCCAAAATGTTTGCATACGTGACACCGCAAATTCAGCTGCAATCATCTCTATTTAGGGATAGTTATAGGGTGAAGGGAACTTTAACACAGAGCCCGTGCAGATCAATACAGTAGATTAGGTTAATAGACATTCAAGCCTGTTGCCTTGATGAATGAGTGGTATGGATTGCATTCATATTGCACACATATCATCACAGAGTCTGGTGGTTATTTGTAGAGGTGAAAAATCAGTCAGGAACCACAAATTTTATATTACAGGTATGGGGAGTGTTATCCAGAAGACTAGGACTTTCCAGATAATGGATCTTTCCATAATTTGGATCTTCATACCTTAGTCTACTAGAAAATCATGTAAACATTAAATAGACCCAATAGGTTGGTTCTGCTTCCCATAACAATTAATTATAACTAAGGATTAATTATATCTTAGTTTGGATCAAGTCACAAGGTACAGTTTTGTTATTACAGAGAAAAAGGAAATCATTTGTAAAAATGTGAATCATTTGGCTAAAATGGCATCTATGGGAGACTGCATTTTTGTAATTCAGACCCTTCTAGATAATGGGTTTCAGGATAATGGATCCCATACCTATAGTAGGAAGAATTGTGAGTGATGAAAACCATGAAAGCAAAGGTTTATAAAAGATTCATAAACTTGCTATCATTCTCTATAGACTATTGAAAGTTCCCATCTGGGAGCAGGAATGCTTTTGGGCAGTAAAGGCAGATGTGGAATGAAATGTGCAACACTGCCATTTCCCAAACGTATTTGTTCAGACGTGGCATAAGCAAATCAAGAGAAACAGAAAGATTATTTTAGTATTTCCTGTTATATGTGGCCTTGTATAAAGACATACACATCTGTATGACCTACATCATTAGCCATTTGAAGTGTAATGAAAAACAAAACATGCTGTTAAAATATATTTCTTATTCTTGTGGCATACAAGAACATTTATCATAAGAAATGTGTATCTGCATAAATATTTATCTGGTGTGAATTTGAATTATTTGGATGGAAAACCAGCCAGAAGACATTTTTGTTGCAGGAAAGGTTGTTGATATACTTTTTGCAACTATGTAGCTCTATGTAGCAACTGGGCCTTGTTCCATAAGAAGGCCTCTTGGGCATAAATACTCTCAAGAAAAAAAAAAAGTTGGAAAGGGCTGCATGAAGTGAGGGGTTGGGATGAAGTAAGGCCATAAATGTTTTGGGGTGATGAGGAAATGGCAGTGGACTATATTTATCTCTTGTTCAGTATAAGTCTAAAAACTTGGTAAATAAGCTGTGCAAAACAAAAGAATGTTTTCAATATAGTTTGCTAGCGAAAAATGTAATGTATAAAGGCTGGAGTGACTGGATGTCTAACATAATAGCTAGACCCCCACTTACTGCTTTGCAGCTCTCTTGATTTCCACGGATTGGTTACCAGGCAGTAACCAATCAGAGACTTGAGGAGGAGGAGCATATGGCTCATAACTGTTTGCTTTTGAATCTGCATGCTAAGGGTCAATAGCAAACGCACTGAACGTTTATGTCCCATGTGACTCTCCTTAAAGTCTAACTCAGAGTAGAGAAGTGAAAAGCACAAAGACATCCGTTCACTCCAGCCTTTATACACTCCTTTTTTGGCTAACAAACTTATATTACAATTTTATTTTTCACATTTGCGCAGTTTTTTATGTTTACACTTAACTGTGCAGGTGGCTTATCCACACCTTCCGAAGCAACCTGATGACCTTTGTCAGGTAAAGGATGTGGGATGTCAGTGTTAAGAGAAACAATTTATGCTCTTGGTATGCTTTGTTAATGAATAACCCGTAATAAAGAGGAAAAAGAAAACTGTTGAAAATGTCTCCTTTGTGTAATTACTAACTATTCCACATTTGAAACTGTCACATGAAACATCACGCTTAGCAGTTAGCATATCATATTTGCGTGTATAAATATAAGTCACTCCTATATTTACCTATGTGTTTGCCTTCTTAAAACTTACACCATTGAAGGGACTTGTATTTCAATAATATACAAAGCGTGTAAGCCACCAACACAATGGCCATTCATAAATTATCATACTGCAGCTTAGTTATATATACAGGATTTAGACTGGCTGCCTTACATAAAGAACATATGGTATGTTGTAATAAAACCAGATTACCAGTAAATTAATGGTCCTGGTATTTGTTCCATTGTAACAACAATACAGAAATTGTGACCTCATATGGGAATTTACTGGCATTATTTGAGTGATGGCTTGCTTTTCTGGCAAGATTTATTTTATATATATATATATATATATATATATATATATATATATATACATAAGACTATTATTAAGACTATTAGTCTCATCAGGATTTTGATACAAAATGTAAAGTCTCATTCTAGTATTTTCTGAAAATCTCTAAACGTTCAATACACCTTATCTAATGTACTAGTGAAACTCCATAGTGGACAGTTAGGATAAGGTTGGGGGACAAAACCAGGATACTTCTGGAAGCCCTGCTCGAAGGTTAGTTATTCTGTCATATGGGGTAACAATTACTTGCTGTAGTAGATATTCCTGCAACTATGCAATCTGGAGGGAACTGAAACTTGCTGTAGTACAGTGATCCCCAACCAGTAGCTCGTGAGCAACATGTCACTCTCCAACCCCTTGGATGTTGCTCCCAGTGGCCTCAAAGCAGGAGCTTATTTTTGAATTCCAGGCTTGGAGGAAGGTTTTGGTTGTATAAAAACCTGGTGTACTGCTAAACAGAGCCTCAATACAGGTTGCCAATCCACATAGGGGCTACCAAATGGCCAATAACAGCACATATTTGGCACCCCAAGAACAATTTTCATGCTAGTGTTGCTCCCCAACTCCTTTTTCTTCTGAATGTTGCTCACAGCCTCAAAAGGTTGGGGATCCCTGTTGTAGTAGATACTCCTGTAACTATGTATTCTGGAGTGAACTGTTACTTGCTGTAGTAGATATTCCTGCAGCTATGTAATCTGGGGTGAACAGCTACTTTCTGTAGTAGATATTGGTGCAGCTATGTATTCTGGGATGAACAGCTACTTGCTGTAGTAGATATTCCTGCAACTATGTAATCTGGAGTGAACAGTTACTTGCTCTAGTAAATATTCCCTTGACTATTTAATATATATTTGTATATCTTTGTAACTGTTGTATAACCTAGGGAGTGCTGTGATCAAATGTAGGACCTTAATAGGGATATCAAAGCAAAAAAAGTATGCTGGGTCATCTGAGCAGCTGTGCAATTAATTGTATTTAGAGCAGATATTTAATAACTGTTAAAAGATGACTAGCAAGCCTTGACCCCACCAGCCTAGATACTAGCTTAAAAAGCTTGTTTTTCTGTCTACAAACACACACAAATGTATTATATTTTTTAAATATATATTATATATATATATATATATATATATATATATATAAGAAATTTATATATAAAGGATGCATCTACATGTTAGCAGTTCTCAAATATCTTGGCTCATAGGCAAAAAAAAGAAAGAGAGAGAGAAAAAATGCATATTATATATAGAGCCTGGATCAGTTATTCTGGCTTGTGAATTGTGGAGGAATTCAGGCATTGAGCCCAGAAAAGGGGAGAGTTTCCTGGCTGTGCACAGTCCCTGCATTTCCTAGTCCCACAGGAGACAGAGGGAAAAAAATGTAGTTGCATTGAGCAGTTTGAAAGGGCAATAAAAGCATTTGTTTATCTTCAAGCTACTTAGCCTGTGAACAGTCACTGAGCAGGCCTCACCTTTTTTAAGTATTATTGTCACAAGCAATCCAATAACGTCTAGGTCCTATCTAAGTGCTCTTTCCACCACAAGGGAACGCACAAGGTAACACACCCTGGTCTTTTCTATCAGATTACTACACAGGTGCAACACAGCTTGATGCGAAATTGAGCAATTGCAATGAAAAAAAAAAACTCACAAAATAATGTATTTCATAAGTATAAACTCACTTTAATATGACAGACCAAAATCATCATTGGTGTCACCAATTATTTTCAAAATTAAATGGAACCATCTGCCAAATGATATTGATATTCTACATATCGTTCTTAGTTTCAGAACTTTGTGTTCTCTGAAATGAGGTGTTACCTCATTTATTTAATGGGGTACCATGGTACAACAGTAGCGAGTGCATCGTTTATTGGGACAAAAATGCACAAAGCAAAAAAATATTTTCAATTCGCTAAGTGTGTCTTCTTGCAGTTTAACTAGGAGCTTATGAACCTCAACATTGTTGTTCAAACACTAATGCCCACCAGTTTCTTAAGAGTTGTGACAGACAGGCAGATCTGGGGAGATTTAGTCGCTTGGCGTTAATCGCCTCTTCTGCGAGGCAACATTCTCCCCAAACTGCCTGCTCCGTGCCCGCCACCTGCATGAATGAAGAAACACCAGCACCAATGCACTCGCGGCATTTCGATTTCCGGAATCGCCCGAAGTTTCCTCGCGAGGCAGCGGGCAGGGAGCAGGCAGTTCGGGGAGATTGTCGCCTCGCCAAGCGACTAAATCTCCCTGACTGCCCCAACCCTAAGGCCACCAATGCTGCCCTATCTTATCTTTCACTCCTGTATAGGTATGGGATTCATTATTTGGAAACCGGTTATCAAGAAAGCTCAGATTATGGGAACATTTATCTCCCATAGACCCTGTTTTATACAGATATTTTAGATTTTTAAAAAATATTTCCTTTTTATCTGTAATAATTAAACAATACCTTGTATGTGTTCCAAACTATTTATATTTTTTTCTAGTAGACTTAAGGTATGATGGTCCAAATTAAGAAAAGATCCGTTTTCTGGAAATCCACAAGTCCACAGTGTTCTGGATAACATACCTGTATTGGGATTTTGTTGATGGTATCACTGGGGGGTTTTTTGTGGCGAAAGGTATAATTCTTTGTGTCCATGGGCCTCTTCAAGCCCAAGGCCCTGCAGTCTCTTGCCCTGACTTGCAATCTTGCTTTCTGTGTCCCTAACAGACAAAGCTTTGTTCATCTTAAAATTAACATATAGGGGCAAATTTACAAAATTCACGTGAATGGATCATAGTTCGAATATGATCGAATTACGATCATTTGATTTAATTGGATATTCGAATATACAAATTTGGCCTCTTCGATCATAGAATACCGAATTATCAAATAGATCGAATGATCGAATATTCGATCATTCGGTGATTGAAGGAATCAAAATTTTAAAATCCTTTGAATGCCTACTTCACCAGACTGAACCTACCGAATTGCAATAGAAGCCTATGGGAAACCCACCCCATAGGCTTCTTTGGCTAAGTCCTGCTCAAATACCATTTGTATGATCGAAGCGTTTGTTCGAATCGTACCAATTTTCCGGAGGCTAGAAGGACATTTCGTTTCGTGAAATCGAACGATCGGTATTCGATCGTACGATTTCATCGAGAAATCAAATATCGAGCAAAATAACAGCCTAAAACTATTCGGTAAGCATTCGATAAGCATTCGATAGTCGTAGGATTTTTTGGGGAATAATAGTAAATTTGCCCCTTAGTATGCTGTAGACAGCACAATCCTGTGACAATTTGTATTTAGTCTTAAATGTTTATTTTTTGTGGTTTTTTTAATGATTTAGATTTGTGTTCAGCAGCTCTCTACGCCCGTTTTCGATTGAATTCAAATTGTTAGAATCAAATGATCGCATTGTTCCAATTTTAAAAATAAAATGGGATTTTCCAGGACTTAGAAAAATGTACATGAAAGCTTCCAGGAGGTCCCCCATAGGCTACACTGCCAATTCAGCAACTGTAAGGTGGCGAATAGTTGAATGAACTTTTTTTAAAGGGTCAGTACTTCAAAATTCGAATTTTCGTTTTTTTTTCCAAGTGAAATCAAATTTTGGGCTATTCAATAGTCGAAATAGCCCAAAATTACTTTGCAATTCAAATTTTAAAAAGTAGTAAATGTGCCCCTTAAAGTAGGAAAGGGAAATTCTGCTATTTGTTGCCAACTTTTTTGTCGAATTCGACCCTTTTAAGATTTAAGAAAATCGAACATCGAATTTGTTGGATTTTACCGCTATTTCAGTTTTTGCTAAAATCGTACGATGGAATGATTTTACTAAAAAAAAAGTTAAATTTCGTTCAATTGACCCAACAATTCAAACGGTTTGAAGCGTTTGATCGTACGATTTAAATTCGAACATAAAAACGGGGGCTTCCCATAGGCTTCTATTGTAATTTGGTAGGTTCAATCTGGCAAATTGGCACATCGAAGAAAAATTTAAAGGGGAAGTACTTCGAACATCGAATGGTCAAATGATTGAATAGAATTTTATTTGACCTATTCGATTTGATCGAATTTTGCTAATTCGATGGTCGAAGTGGCCTAATCTGCATATTCGAGAAATCGAAATTTTTCAATTCGATCGAATTTCGAATCCTTCACACAAATTTAGTAAATCTGCCCCTTAAGGTATGGTGGTCCAATTTATGACAAGGCACCTTTTCTAGAAAACCCCAAATCCGTAACATGCTGGATAACAGGTCCCATACCTGTACCTTGTACTTGTTACTAATTAATATATCATTAATCCTATTGGGTTTGTTTAATGTTTAATTTAGTTTTTTATAGATTTAAGGTATGCTGATCCAAGTTATGACAAGGCACCTTATCTAGAAAACCACAAATCCGTAACATGCTACAGGTCCCATACCTGTAGTCCATTTCCTCTTTAGAGATATGTATAGAAAATTAAATGTTGTCCATTCTTTTATGCTCATTCTTATTTTTTTCATAACCAACATTAGCATGTGATTAACAGGGCAGATTTCCTAACTGCCTTTGATAATGATGTTGGTTAGACAATGTCTTGTGTGCACCTGTATATTAATGGCAGCGTTATTACAGTTTTTATCAAGCCTCCTTTTCCGATGTGGAAGTGCAATAAAAATTACCAGTACATTTAGATTGTTGAAAGAGTGCATTTATCTAACAGCCACATTGATTACACAAGTCATAAATATAAATCATCCTCATTTTCTTGGCCCTTGTCCTAGGCGCACTTAATAAATACTGGCTTCAAATCATCACTATGAATGGCTTCACACTCCACCTCATTAGCAACACAGAGGTCGGATGAACCCTGAATAGCTGTACTGGGGTTCCACTCTCCACTCTCTTGCACAGAGTAACCCTTTCACTGTCAAGGCTTTCTGCTGACACATAACACAGCAGGTTTGCTTGCGGCTTGTGGTATTTGTGGCTCAGCACATGATTATTAATTATAAATACATTAGGAAACTTCATGATGCCTAATTCACCAGTAGATCTCTTCTTCAACATTAAGGCATCTTTTCTGGTTAGAAGAAAGGAGGTATTCTCATGAGATGGGAAAAGTTTTTTTTTTTTTTTTACTTTTAGAGTGAATGCTGAGAAACTGTAGTAATATGTAGATACTGGTATGGTTCACCTTTAGCAAATCATTAAATTGAAGCGATATTTCACTTAGCCTTCATTTTTTCCCATTTTATAGCTATTGAAATGTTTGCGTTCTTCTTCTGACTCTTTCCAGATTTCAAGTGGGTATCATTGATCCCATCTAGAAACAAATCTAGAAAGGCTACTTTTTATTACTCATATTTGTATTCAGACCCTCTCCTATTCATATGCGTCTCTTATTCAAATGAATGCATTGTTACAGATATCTGAAACTGGACAGCTGCTGATTAAAAAGCTAAATAACTAAAAAAAAAAAAACACATATAAGAAAAAATTTAAACCAATTGCAAATTGTTTTAGAATATCACTGTCTACACCAGTGATCCCCAACCAGTGGCTCACAAGCAAAATATTACTCCCCAATCCTTTGGATATTGCTCTCAGTGGCCTCAAAGCAGGTGCTTATTTTTGAATTCCCTGCTTGGGGGTAAGTTTTGGTTGCGTGAAAACCAGGTGTACTGCCAAACAGAGCCTCTTGTAGGCTGCCAATCCCCATAGGGGTTACCAATAGTCAACCACAGCCCATATTTGGAACCCCATGAACTTTTTTCTACAACTTTTTTTTACATTTAAATGTGGCCCACGGGAAAAGAAAGGATGGGGATCTCTGCTCTACATCATACTAAAAGTTACTTTAAAGATGAATAATCTCTGGTTACAATTATGACTAGCCCTATTGCTGGAGCTGGTTGCTTTCAGCCACTAACACATTTCTTGATTAAGTATCCGCGGTGGGGGGGGGTTTACATCCTCTTTCTGAACAAAAGAAGAAAATATGTAATTTTTCTATGTAAAAGCATGTGACTGTTTGCTCACAATTTCTGTTAGTTCGGAAGGGTATATTTTTCACTTTGTCTTCCGACATATGTCCATTTCCTGCAGAAATGACAATTCTTTTAAGAGAAACGTGGTCTAGGGGTTTATCTATCTGTTGGAAGCAGTGTCTTTAGGTATTGTTTTGTGGGTCAGTGATAGTTATAAGGTTCCTACAGGTTTTGTTCTCAAATACAGTGATTTTGTCCTCCATAATGAGTGAATATTTGGTTAGGATATTGCAATACCATAAAATATTAGGTTATTATTAAGCACCTGAATGAAGCTGTGTGTTGCTGAAGAACACTGATATCTGCTGTTTCTGGTAGATTCAGAGCCGGGCGTGAACCATCAGGCACCCTAGGTGGCCCGGCCGTTCTTGGCGCCCACTGGGAGCATTTGCGCATGTGCGAAAACATGCTTGCATGCACAAAAACACACTTGCATGGGAGCCAAGAATGGCCGCGCTCGCAGACAACGGCCACAGCAGGAACGGACAAACAATTGGCCAGAGCAGGGATGGACTACGAGGTATAAAAAGTACGTGCCTGGCGCCCCCCAAGCTTTGCGTCCAATGCACGTGCCTACTCTGCCTACCCCTTGGCCCAGGGTAGATCATCATAGGAGCTGAACTTAACCGTTGACCTTTGTCTCTAGTTTATTGGAAGTCTGGGGGGGTTGCAATTTTAGATCCATGTCCAGAGTTCTTTTAAAGACATCATCTTACAGGTGTATACAAAGCAACTGTTTTTTTTACAGTAAAGGTGACGATAGCCAGATCTTGGCACATACTGGTCCTAGGGCCAATCATCAGATAATCCATTGGTGCCAATGGAGACCCATCAGGCAAGGACTGCATCAATGAGCAGAGGTGATTTTCATCTGTTTAAACCTGTCTGATTGATATCTGGCTGATTTTTAGCCTGATATCAGTGAGGCAGGCCTGTCAGTGGGCTCCATATACAGAGCAATACGTTGGGTTTAAGATGGTCATCTACCCAAATGTACTGGTAACAAATAATTTGCATAAGCTTAATTATTGTCACAAATAACTCCCACCAGATCAGCCTTCTGGGAACTGTTCTTGATGTATTTTTGTTGTTTAAATACAATACTGTGTTTTTGTAAGTGAAATCTTCCACTTTCTTAAAGTGGTAGACCCTGATGCTCTACCACTCTACCACAGGCCACACGAAAATGAAATCTCTGCACCCCTGCTGTGGGGGTCTATGTTAAGAAAATATTGTTCCCACCTTTGCCCCAGCCATTGGGACATGTAAGCACTCTAGGCACTTTCCGGATAAACTTCCCACCAGGTTTCTCATTTAAAGCCCTTTATAGTGTAAAGTTTTGTTTATTTAGCTCTCAGCAAAAACAGTAGCCGAAGTTAACATAGAGACAGATACATTTTCATGTGACCTCTGCAGAATATGTTGACTTAACTTTTTATCCCTTATAAAATGTATAAAAATAATTTAATGTGTGGCCATGAAATGAATACTGCTCTGCTGGGATATACTGTATTGTATTGAAGTTCCATAGCCATCCTTGCTGAGGATTCCTAACAAACCTAAATCATGTATATTCTGCAATAAAGGTGTGGGATCTGTTATCCGGAAACCTGTTATCTAGAAAGCTACATATTGGGTTTGTTTATGGGTTGATTTATTAAGGGTTGAATTGAAATTCAAATTAAAAATTTCTAATTTTTTATGTTCAAAACTGTCAAATTTGACTATGGAGTTATCCAAACAATTTGACTTTTTAAAAATATTTGAATTGGATTTTTTCGAGATTTATCATACTCTGGCACTTTAAGAATTGGACTAATTGCCACCTAATGCCTGCCGAATTGCTGTTTAAGTCAGTGAGAGAGGTCAGAAAACATTTTTTACTTCCTTGTTTTGTAACAAAAAGTCATGCGATTTCCCTCCCCGACCCTAATTTGAATATGCAAATTAGGATTTGGATTCGGCAGAATCCTGGCCGAATCTCAAATCGAATCCTGGATTTGGTGCATCCCTAGTTTAAGCCCCTCCTTCTTTGCAATTAAAAGTTTCAGTAATTAAATGACCTATGGCTATAAAGTGCTGACAAATTCTCCTGGTATGACAGTGATGGGTAAAATCCATTGTAGAACAGCAAATAAATGCGCTACATTTCTGTGAAGTTTACGCCATTTGTTGCAGTCTGTAGCGTGCAGATTTTCTCATGGCAAGAAGGGAGACAAAGTGTTGAGCATTAGCCTGTGAAAAATATGACATTTGTCCTATGCCCTGGACTTCTCGTGTGGCATTGGAATTGACTTGTACAGCCTGATAAGGATACAATGTTTTACTAGCAGCAGCTGCATGAACTTTATCCAGAATACTTGGGCCTGGGGTTTTCGGATAAGGGGGGCTTTATGTAATTTGGATCACCATACTTTAAAGGAGAATTCAACCAGTTTTAGAAAAAAACCTTACAACCCTATTTAACAAAAGTAACTTAAAGCAACTGGATTTTTGTTAAATATACCATGACCTGGATGAATGAGAATCTTCATAGTCTTACAACCCTACCCTGGCTAGACCCCTCTCCTCCCCCCAGCCTAGCTCCCCCCTGGGCAAATGCCCCTAATTCTTTACTTACCCCTCCGTGCAGATTCTGGCCTCAGGAGTTCATACATGGGAGCCATCTTCTTTTTTCGTTCTTCTTCAGAATCAGACCAGCATTTTTGGCGCATGTATAGTTGTAGTAAATTTCCACTCCTGAATGACTGCGCATGTGCTGAAATATTTTCGGGACCGGACATTTACTACAGCTGCGCTGAAACTCCGTACAGAATCTGAAGAAGAATGAAAAAAGAAGATGGCGCCCATGAACACCTGAAGCCAGAATCTGCATGGAGGTGTAAGTAAAAAATTAGGAGCATTTGCCCGGGGGCAGCTAGGCTGGGGGGAGGAGGGAGGGGGTAGGATTTTTTCTAGAATGGGTTGAATTCTTCTTTAAGGGAATTATTTATCAATAACCAAAGTGTTTTAATAAAAAAAAAGTCTGACCAAACTAGAATCCACAATTGGACCTTATTTATTATTTAAAAAGAATGATTTGGGATTTTTTTCCCAAAAAGCCGGAATATTATGGATTTTTGGAATTTTTGGAATTTTCAAAGCAAAAATCCATAATTTTTTGGCTAATTCCAACGCAGATCACAGAAACTTCCAAATAGAATAGGGACCTCTCCCACTGACTTATATACAACCTCGGTAGGTCTGAGATGCTGAATTTACAGATTCCATACTAAATAATAAATCTCGAAAAAGTTTTTTTCACCACTAAAAATTCTGATTTTATTGTAAAAAAAAAACTTGACTTTAATAACCCCCTAAAAGTATTCTATATAGTATACTATATAACAACAGGATTCTTTTGCCTCCAGTATGTATTCCTGCAGTTTAGTTACCAACACGTACAGTACAAGCTTCTGTTTTATTATAACATAGAAAAAGCAAATTTTGATTGAAATAGAGTTTATGTGAGATTGCCTTCCAGTAATTCGGAGGTTTCTGGATAAAGTATCCCATACCTGTGTAGGGTAGCCACCCGGCCGGTATTTTACCGGCCTAGCCGGTAAAACACCTGCCAAGGCCGGTGCCGGTATTACAAATACCGGCAACGTAGCTGCCAGTAAATTTGTAATACCCCTTAAAAATGGCCCTTGCCTTGCCTTAAATCTAATAAAAACGTACTTTTCTCGCGTCTTCAGCCGATTGCTCATGTGGCTCCGCCCCCTTTGACGTCACGCCCCTTTTGACGTCACATCACGCCCCCTTTTGGCCCCGCCGGCCGGTATAAAAATGTTCAAAAGGTGGCAACCCTATACCTGTGCAACATTAAATAGCAATATTGATTTACAGCTGCAACTTATTCTACATTCAATATCAAAACAATGAAGATCAGCTATAAAAACAAACTGTGTGAAATACGACCACCCTCAATCCAAACCCAATGACCTGAGGAATCGGATTCCCTACCTGGTGTTAATAACTTGTTAATATTGCTTATTCTTCTACTGCCACTAAAAAGTGCCACTGTTACGCAGAGTGTTCATTGCCCTGTTTCTTCCTATTGAAGAAAAAAAGAAAATGATTAAAAGCAGTTTTACTGGACTGGCTGGTCACTGGGGGGAAAATAAGCTTGTGCATAGATTTAGGGTAAGGACACACGAGACGATTTGTCGCCAGCGTTTTTAAAAAGCAAATCGCGGCGACATGTCGCTCGTTTTGTCTCAGCACAAAACCATATGAAAAACGCCAGCTACTGTGCACACAGCGCGTTTGTGAATCGCCTGTAGCTCCAAAACGCACTGAGACCCTTTTCCGAGCGATTCATCAGAAATAGCATGTACTTAGAAAAGCACTGAAATCTCCTAGACACGCACACACATACAGATAAGTAGCAGCGATTGTATTCAAATTACACTGCGCAGGAATACAAAGACGCTAGGTTACATAGGGAAGCACAAACGCTCGAGGAGAGACGCCGAGACAACACGCCGAACAAAACTCGGACGAAAACACGCTCGAAGATGCAGTTTTTGAAGCACTTTTTTGATACGGACAGGAGCACGTACCGCACAGAGCAATGGGATACAAATCGCTCTGTGCCAATTGTCGCTGGGAATCGCCTGTTCGAAAAAGACGATCGCCTTGTCGCCGCGATTTGCTTTTTAAAAACGCTGGCGACAAAACGCCTCGTGTGTCCTTACCCTTAGAGCTGCTACTCATTTTATTTACTTATCATAGAACTGCAGTAAACACTGTTCTAGTGGGAAACTTAAAGATAACCGCCTACACTGACTTGTACTTTGTATGAAGACTTATCTTGATACTAACTGATAAACAGATTTCCCTGGAAGAGAGGGACTGGCACCGGATGGTTAATCTGAAGGAATTGAGGGTTTTCCTTTTAAGGAGATAGCTTTGACAAGGGGTGTTGAGCAATGTGCCCTTTAAAAATGCAAGTGCAAATGACAACGTATTTTAACCTTAATTTTGTGTCAATTGCAGTTCTTCTAGGCTTCTGCTGGGTCTGGATGCATGCAGATCCAGGCACACATGCACCCAACGTCTCTATGCTGGGTCAGCGCTCCGGTGAAATCTCTGGATCTGCATGCCTTGCCTGCCTTCTTCTCCCAACAGTTGGGCCTGACCTGACCCAGCAGCACAAATAAAAAGTAATATTAAAAGAAAATAGAAAATATAATTGGAAAAAGCTAGATGGACCCCACTGGGGCCTTTGGCTATAGCTAGGTTTGCCACCTTTCTTGGAAAAAAATACCGGCCTTCCTATATATTTAACTTTTTTCCCTATTAATAACTTTGGGATCAACCATACTTTTTACCGGCTAGGCCGGTAAAAACACGGTCAGGTGGAAACCCTAGCTATAGCCTAGGGTAGCCTGTGCATTAATCCGCCCCTGGAGCTTGCACTTTGCAAATCAGCTACAATTTGCAAATAGATTTTTCAGAGTTTTTTTTTATTAAATTGAACTTCCCCTTCCATGTAATAAATGATAGCACTATATCTCTGTGATCCACTTATTTATATTTCTCTGACACACTACGTCAGGTGATATTGAGACTTTCCTTGGTTTCCTTGGACAAGATAAGGGCTGCAATGGACTGCAAGCTGTCCTGAGTCCTGTAAGCTGTCAGCTGAACAGCCTTATATTATATTATTATAATACACAAAAGCCATGAATATCTTGATAATTTATATCAGTGAGTAGTGATGTCATCAGTTATAAACGGTGATTAGTTATGTCATTTTGTCACGACTCACTAAAAGTTATATGTATTATAATAAAGTACCCCATGTTGTAAAATATGACGTCACCTTAGAGTTCCATGACCTGTATAAAAACACTTTGGCCTCCTGTTTTTATACTGTCGCAAAACGACTCTGTAACTTATAATATCCTTATAAGCGCACTTTATTCACTATAAAGATAAAATAATTATGACTTTAGCCATTCAGCCAGGTACATACCTCCCAACATTTTGGAAATTGAAAGAGGGACAAAAATATTTTTTGACTTATTACCATGTTTATTTTACAGAATTTCTGTGATTTTTATGTGTTATTACAGTTTTGCTAATGAAGGTGAATTGGCCTTTAAGCTGTAGGTCATAGTTTCCTGAAGAGACCTGCTTATCTTAAATTGTTACAATTGTTTCTGTGTTTCTCTTAAATTGTTACAAAATATCTAAGTGCACCTGCCATGTATTCTGGGCTCTCTGCCAAAAGCCAATAAAGTTAGAAGCTTTGTATCTGATTGTGGCAGTCTGGAGATCAAAGAGAAAGCCGGGACATTTCAGTAACAAGCCTGGGACTGTGGGTTGAGCTGTCAAAATCAAGGACTGGCCTGCTGAAAATGGGACGCTTGGGTGTTATGCAGATAGTTACATAGTGACCCAAAACATTTAAGCTAGGCAGCTAGTAAATTCTCTCCACAAATCCAAGGTATGCAAACTAAAACCAAGGCTGCATTCTGCTTTCCAGCTGTTCCAACTGTAAGAAGTTTCTGGGAGTTGTAGTTCAGTAACCCCCCTGGGTGGATACAGGTTTAGTTTCCCTGCAGTAAACAAATGTCCCTCTCTGACAGGATGGACCTTGTCTTGCTAAAGCCCTTTGGGAAAGCTAAGTTTAAGTGTGCTTCCTGATTGCCCCCACAGCAGTGCCATTCTGAAATGCCACACATCTTAAATTGCAGCAGAGAGGAAGGTCGACCTGCTGACTCATTTCACTGGCATGCGGCGCTCCAGGGCATTTGCACATCTCAAAGTAAAAGAGAAATCTTCCAAGCAGCCTCCTTCAGTTGTAGCAATTTTTCTTAAACCGAGCAGGGGGGGTTTTGAAGAAGTGGTGTCAGAAAAGCTGTCTGGCAATATAATAGACCATTCATCTGCTTTTCGTCAGCACTTCTAGATTAAATTATAAAAGCAAGTTAGTCAGAAATAGCATTGACATGTTTTGCAGAGTCTGCTTTTTTAGTTTTTTAGCTCTTTTATTGTTTTCAGGCTTTTCCCATTTGTTTATTGTGACTTATAGCTGTAATGATGTTTAAGGGACACGGATAACAAAGAGGTTTCTTTTATACAACTATGTATTCCCGTGGTTCCAAGTACAGTGCACAGCAGGGTCCAATTCAGAGTGCCAACCACTTGTACTTACCGCTGGTAGGAAATAGGTTGGATACGGGATGTTGAAACCCAAATCAATTTAACACTTTCCTTCTTATGAATGGGAGAATCAATGGTGCAAATCAGTGTAACACTTTCCTTCCCATGAAGTGAAGAAGACATTGGCTCAGAAGTAGAATCCTGGCCAGCGGCTAGGGTTCCTAGGTTATCTGTTAAACTATGCAGTATAGAACGTTTTGTGTTTTGCATATAAAATTGACTCTGTGTCAAGGTTTGATGCTTTGCTTTTGGTTTCCATTGCTTGCATGTGAGTTTGCTTAGTGTGGAATTGAGGCAGGTAACTAAAATATAAAATTTTATTGCTCTCTGCATGGGATTCTTTATCTAGACCGTCTCCCATAGATTTCATTATAATCAAATAATCCAATTTTTTTTTAATTATTTCTTTTTTCTCTTAAATAATAAAACAGAACCCAATTTAAATAAAATTAATCCTTATTGGAGGCAAAACCAGTTTATTGGGTTTATTTAATGTTTACATGATTTTCTAGTGCCGATGAAACTGCCAACTTAGGGGCAAATTCACTAACCTGTGAACTTGCAACAGCGAGGGCTTCGCTAGTGCTCGCCGCACTTCGCCAGGTGTCATTTCGGCAGTGCTATGCAAATTCAATAAAAAGCGAATCTATATGACTTTGCCTGGCGTAAGGGTGCGAAGTTGCGCTAGTCTATCTACTTCGCTAACGAATTTTCACCAGGGACACTGTTAGTAAACTGCCGAAGTTGCGAAATGACGTCACATTGGCGAATAAGCGCTATCGTTAGACACTACGCACTTGTGAATTTGCCCCTTAGTCTTACTCGGCAGCTTATTGGCCTGTGTGTGGGGCTGAAAGTCAGGTAGATGTTGATTGGGCAGGGTAAAACATCCTGACGGATTGGGGCCGCATCTGTTCATTGATGTGGTCCCGCGATTTGACCACCCGTATTGATTTGATTGTTGGGCCCTAGGGCCCATGATCGGATCAGCCAAATATTGGCCACCTCAATTTGGTCATATCGCGGAGAGATCCGCTCGTTTGGCGACATCAACAAATGAGCAGATCTCTACATCTATGGCCACCTTTAGGCTATGAAGATCTAAATTACAGAAAGATCTGTTTTATGGTAAACCCCAGGTCCCAAGCATTCTGGATAGCAGGTCTCCCATCCCTGTATAACCTGTGCAGACACCATAGCACATACATCTGAATTTGTGTATGTTATGTGTGGAAATATTAGGCAAATCATTTTTAGTGCAAGATAAGATCATTACGTGCAGGGAAAAGCAATAGGAAATGACTATGTGACAAAAACATCTATTGTGCTAAGGAACAATCCCAAAACAGAAATATCTGAAATTTAGGGAGATAACCATAATGAAATGTAAGGGTGTCTTAAGGCAGTGTTTTCCAGGTTAAATCAGTAGACAAAAGAAAAAGTTGCCCAATGATCTTTTAAGGAAGCATACATTGATTGTCTGTAGGAAAGGATACAGCTTAATTTTTTTTCTAGGTGAAAGTGAGAAATAAATGCAGTGCTTGGGCTTTGATTCATTCTTGCATCTACAACTACTAGGGGGTTATTTATCAAAGGTCGAATTTTAGAGTAATGTGAATTTTTTTTAAACGCTAATTTGTATGGTATGTTATTCATGAAAAAATGTGAAAATCAAAACTTCAATCAAATAGTCCCGACCCGAAAACTCGATTTTGAATTTTCTCCTCTGATGAAAACCCTGACCTTTGTTTGACGCGCGTCAAATCTTTTGACCTTGGCAGAATGTTTGCTCATCACTACTCATCACTATTAACAACTTCAAATAGTTCAATGTACATCCATTCACTTCTATGTGACTTCTACACTGACTTCTACATGAACTCGACAGGTTTTAGGTGGAGAATAATCGAATTAGAACTGTTTCCAGGGCCAAGGTGTTGATTCATTTACTCTAAATCAACTTAATTATCTCTACAGCAGTGATTTTCAACCTTGTGCCTCCAGCTGTTAAGGAACTACAAGTCCCACAATGCAATGAAGGAGTCTGACAGCCACAGTCAGGCAAATGCATTGTGGGACTTGTAGTTTCTTAACAGCTGGAGGCACAAGGTTGAAAATCACTGCTCTACAGAACGTCATTGTTTTTGGATTACTAATTATGAAAAAATTCATATTTTTTTTAAATACAAGTATGGGACCTGTTACCACATTTTCCTTATTTGGATCGTCATACCTTAAATCTACTAGAAAATCATGTAAACCTTGAATACACCCAATAGGTTGGTCTTGCTTCCATTAAGGGTTAATTATACTGTATCTTAGTTTGGATGAAGTACATGCTACTGTTTTATCATTACAGAGAAAAAGCAATTCAGTTTTAAAAATGTGGAGGAGAGTCAGGGTCCATGCAAGTCTTAATGTAGAGTTGTAGACCATCATTGGTCTTATAGTAAGTAGATATTTAAAGAAGACTTCACAACAGTAAGGAAAGCCCGCTCCACAATTACTCTTAACAACACTGCCTTTACAGTTCTGTCTGGTTGCTAGATCAGCTGAAAACCCAGATGGCTTAAAACAGGTCTGTCTAGTTCCCAACGTAAGAAGTTGAATTAAAAGCTTGTAGTCTCACGGGAGGGCTTTTGACACAGAACTTTTCATCGAAATAAAAAAAAAAGTCTAATACTAGAGAGAACTCACATATTACATTTTCCATGATTCTTTAAGTCGCATTTGAGGCACAGAATACGTAAGGCATAATAAATCTTAGATTTAATCTGCATTGATTCCGCCTGCAACAATCTACCCATAGGTCAATATCCATGGGGCCTAATTTCCAAAACTGGTGCTAAATTGCCCTAGTTCATTCACCAGTGGCAACCAATCGTCTTCTTTTCTTTGCAAACTGTAAGTGCAATTAAAAGCCTATGTTGTATATATATATATATATATATGTATATATATATATATTAGGGATGCACCGAATCCACTATTTTGGATTGGGCCGAACCCCCGAATCCTACCTGAAAGATTTGTCCGAATACCGAACCGAATCCGAAACCTAATTTCCATATGCAAATTAAGGGTGGGAAGGGGAAAACATTTTTTACTTCCTTGATTTGTCCCAAAAAGTCATGTTATCTCCCTCCCTGGCCCTAATTTGCATATGCAAATTAGGATTCGGATTCAGTTCGGCCAGGAAGAAGGATTCGGCCGAATCCGAATCCTGCTGAAAAAGGCCGAATCCTGAACCGAATCCTGAATTCGGTGCATCCCTAATATATATATATATATATATATATATATTTATATATATATATATATATATATATATATACCATATAATACCATTTGGATTTTGTAATTATAGGCCACAATCTGCCACTGGGGTGCCTCTCTCACACCACAGTGGCAGATTGTGGCTACTGGAGTGTTTAAATCGCACAAAGTGTGTAATACGTCCTGCAGTATCCACAAAGTGCTTTCATCACAAAACAAGATCTGGTCGACAGTCATAGGTGAGGGGCTTCCTCTTTCCATCAATCCTTTCATTTTTGGTCAGCACTAATGGAAAATAGATGTTTGCCATAAATTGGCACTCCATGCACAGCCCTTTGACACAAGCTGTGTTTACTTTTCCTTTAGAGCCTAGACTCTGCCACCTGCTTAGCAAAACAGGATGTGAAATATACAAAGGAAATCTGCTTGTCTAAGAATGCTGCTTCCTGCCAAATACTAATTTTCTATATACAGGTATGGCACTTGTTATCCAGAATGCTCTGGACCTGGAGATTTCTATAATTTGGATCTTTGTACCTTAAGTCTGCTTAAATAAGATGTAGACATGAATTAAACCCAGTAGGACTGGTTTGCCTTCAATAAAGATTAAGTTGGGATCAAGTGCATGGTACTGTTTTTATTATTACAGAAAAAGACAAATCATTTGTAAAAAGAAAACTGGATTATTTGGATACAATGGAAAGTGAAAACTCTTTCACTCTTCACCGGTTTTGACCGGGACAGTCCTGTTTTAGAAGGACCATCCAGGTTAAGACTGCCTGGTTTTCCAAATTAGGATGGCAGGATTCCCTGAGATTGATGCGGCGGTCAGCCAATCAACGACCACCATGTCATAATTCCTTCCCTCTGTCACACCCTCGCTACATCACGACCCGCCTACCCATTTGGAATTAAGCTCCCCATAGACGCAAAGATCTTTCTAAGCCGAACGACCGATCTCAGCAAAGTCTGACCAATCTGTCAAATTATCGTGCGGTTAGTGGGATTCGAACAATCGTACATCTTATGATTTTTCATCCGACATCGGTCTGAAGATTGATCGGCCAGGTGAAAAAATCTGTATGGGTCCCCGTGCAATCTACCTATGTTTGCAGGGCCAAGCAGGCAGCGACCCTTCAGTTTTGATGGAAATATCGCCTGAAATGGTCTTTTTAGTTGATGGACCCATCATACATTTAAACGATCGTTTTGAGACAATCATGGTCTCATGATAACCATTGGATCTTTTAAAAATCTTTACGTCTATAGCCAGCTTTAGTCTGGAGGAAAAGTGGCAATTTGGAAAGCCAAGCTGGATTCCATGCGACATGGCGTATCGATCGGCCAATTAATTGATCACCATGTGATCACCATGTCATAGTCCTGCCTCCTACATCATGTCACGCCTATGCTATGTCACACACCGCCTCCTGCTATGTCACGCCCCACCTCCTCACCCAGAGTTATTCGAGAAGAAAGGTGACTCTGGGATAACAGATTTGCAGATAATGGATGCCATACTGGTACCTTATTAAAATATAATCATTCACAAAAAGTCATTTGTTTCTTTAAAGTTTGGATAGAAGAAGCTTTCTTTGTATACACAGTTTACTTAAACTCGTAGGTCGCATTCTTCCTCAACCTACAGAGGATGATTGGTGTCGTACATTGCAATCGCAGACAGATTAGCAAAATCATTATGACTAACCATTCTTGTGTAATAGATGTGGCAACAGACTATTCTGAACTGTGCTTTCAAAATAGCTGCACTCCATTTACTGGCGAGGCTTCTGTGGGTCATTTTCTTACATATATATTGTACTGATTCTGAGCCTCTGTGACTAATTGTAAAGAAGTAATGTCAACACCCTGTATTGAGGGAATTAAATGCAGGAGGTAGTGTTAGTGCTTTTTGCTTATACTAGTGGATTGTAGTGTTATTTCACTCCAGCCTCTGCTGGTTGCTCAACTGTAAAGTCCTACATCCCATGACTGCTGCTGAGAGGTAGTTTAATCCATAGCTGGATACTGAGAGGTTGAAAAACGGGATTTTCTGGAGCGATGGAGGGTGATATCTACCAAAAGAAGGTTTTTACATATATAAACATGTATAAGTCTGACTCTTTTTGGGGAGAAGTCCCTAAAAACTCATTATTCTCTCTCAATATTCTGGGGGATAAAAATCAGTCTCTCTGTCAGGCGGCATTGCCTGTAGTAATGATCATACATGGTAATGGCAAAATTGTATTTCAAGTCTGTTGATGCTGCCATACTGATTGCTCTAATGAAAATAGATGAAAATACACACACACATTTTATATTTGGTTTCTTGTTGATTTTACTCAATTGGTGCAAGTTTTTCCAAATCTCATCTCCTGAAATGGCCATCAGGAATTTGTAAGTGTTATATAAGGGATCAAAAGATATATAAGGGATCGATGCTAATACTGAACGTGACGACCAGACAACAACAAAAAAAAGTAGCCAGACCTGTTGAGTGCCTCAAGCAGTTAATCCAGTGTTAATAGTAGTTCCTGTGCACAATTTTCATTGCAATGGCAAGAAAATCTTGCAAGTACAGGGTTAAAATTTCAGGTTCTGTGGCTTTATTTAGTAATATGTATTTACTATTATGGCTCCTAGTTGTGAACGGGTTACAGTATTGGACTGGCCCACTGGGATACCAGGAAAACTCCCGGTGGGCCCAGGTGTCAGTGGTTCCCCCTGCTGCTGAACATTTGGCCTATTTCATGGCCATTCCATATTTCTATGAGAACCAAGAGGCTAAATAGATGGAATAATAGATTATAGTATGAAAAGAAAAGAGAATAGGAGAATAGAGGGTGAGGAGAGGACGAATAATAGTACTGAGAGTTGGCCCTTGGTCTAATATTTTTGGTGGCCCCCTGGTGTCCCAGTCTGTCACTGACGGGTTGGGTCTACCGCTGGTTCCCACACTGTCCAAAATCCTGCTGCTTGTGTCTGTGTGTTCCAGTTCCAGCTCATAAAGGAAGGTGATATTGCTTGCCGTAGGTCATGTTTACTTTGGGAATGAATTACATTTAAGCAATTCAGAGTCACGTGTCTGTCTGAGACGGCTGAGGGACAGGCAGCAGCAGCAACACTCTGTTGATACAGACAGCAGTCTGAACTGGCTGACCGAAACTCCTAAAGCAACGACGGAGGTAAAGCCATTGACAAAAATCTGATTCTTTTTTTTTTTATAATAGGAAAAGCTGTGTCACAGTGGGGAAAGTGCAATGGATTCAGGCAAAAATTCAGAGTGAGCTAAGCACTGTCAAATGTTGCCTGAGCTTTTATAGTATGTATATTAAAAGTGAAAAGCCACTCAGCTACAGGGGGACTTTATTCTGTTAAACAGGGTAACTGCAAATACACAACTCTACAACTTATATAGTTATTTGGTGATCTAGATCTAGTGCAGAGTCCTGTAACCACATATTAGCTATTTCATTATTCTGATTAAAACTTATAAATGATAACTACTGACTTGTCTCTGTAAGTAAGTAGACTGGGGCACATACTACTTGACACCTTTGTGAACTGGCAACAGTGGGGTTAGGGCATTGTTCCCCCATAGTGGGGCGGGGCTTTTGCTTAGGGCATTTTGGGGGAGCATTGTTCCCCCATAGTGGAGGGGGGATTTTGCTGAGGGCATTTTTGGGGAGCATTGTTCCCCCATAGTGGAGGGGGGATTTTGCTTAGGGCATTTTTGGGGAGCATTGTTCCCCCATAGTGGAAGGGGGCTTTTGCTAAGGGCATTTTTGGGGAGCATTGTTCCCCCATTGTGGAGGGGG
>CM044446.1:12805526-12831032 GCA_024363595.1 Xenopus borealis | reverse complement strand
GGGACAGATATTTCTAAAAGGTGGAATTTGTTTGAGCAAAAATGTCACCCACCAGTATTGACATACTGGGCGTTTTTGTCTCAAAAGTGTAGCCAAGCGTTTCTCAAATAAAACGTACAATGAAAAAAAACCCACACACAATACAAAATAATTATGATTTTAGGTCACAAGTATTTGACTTTGTCAAGTAAATTTTTTAATGAGATTTCAGCACATTAATTGGGTGAATGCTCTTGTTTTATATGCACCACTGGTGAATTTGATATGTAAAAGTCACCTTTTGGACAAAAAATTCAATAGGGAAAAATTAAGATATAAATGTGGTCATTGTGTAAAAAGGTAATCGTTAACACGATGTGTGCACATATATAGATAGAGAGATAGATAGAGAGATAGATAGATAAACACTGTTTGTTTTTTCTCTTGGATGAAACAGTTTACGTTGTGGCAACATTTCAGCCTCCTTGGCCTCTGCTTGAAAATTGCATAGAACATTCTGTGTGTGCTTATGGTAACAATAAACTTATTGGCACAAATGTAGTTTGCAAAGTGCAATATTGGACGTAGTGGCCGTGTTTTTACCCATAATGAAGTTATAAACCAGTGGCGTAACTAGATATTACTGGGCCCCACAGGAAATTATTTTTCAGACCCCCAAAATGTTTAGTGGATGATTCATTTTAACAATATTTATTAAAAATGTAGCCATGCAGCCACAGGGTCTCCCCATAATTTCAGAGTCATTGTAATCAACAGGAACAGTTGTTTCTCATACAACCATTCTGTTTTGATAGAGGACAAGGAAAGTCTAAAAATTAATAAGGCTAAAAATGCCATGTTTTATATACTGAACATATTGCACCCTCCTAAACTTTCAGCTTGTCAATAGCAGCAATGATCCAGGACTTCAAACTTGTCACAGGGGTAGAGTCCTGCAGCGGGTTGGGTACCTGCAAAATCCTGTGGTACCCTGCGGGTTGCTCGTAGAATTTCTGGGTGCGGGTATAGAAGCGGGCTGGTGGTTCTGCAGGTTGGCGGGTCGCGGATCCTCGCTATACGATTTTTACTCCTTTTTCTTAACATTTCTACTACTGATGATGTCACATCCGGTTTACAATGACAGCACTTCCTGTTTTACTCCTTTTTTTTCTGATTGTGGGCACTTCCGATTATGTCACTTCCGGTTTACAATGACAGCACTTCCTGATTCTTGATGGTCAGCGGGTTGTGGGTTCGGGTTGCGGATAGCGGGTTGCGGGTACGGTTCGGGTCGCGGGTAAGAATGCGGGTCGCTAGTCCGGGTTGCGGTTTGTGGGTACGGGTCGGGTACGGGTCCCAAAAAATTGACCCGCGCAGGACTCTAACAGGTGGTCACCATCTTGGAAAGTGTCTGCGACACTCACATGCTCAGTGGGCTCTGAGCAGCTAAGCTTAGGGGTTGTTGCAAATTATCAAACAGAAAATGAGGTTCCCCTGTAATATAAGCAGATGCTACAGGGATTATTATTAAATTCTGATGCTAATTGCATTGATTTCTATGCTGCCATGTAGTAATTATCTGTATTAAGGACTAATCAGCCTTATAGTGTGACATTTCTATTCTATGTGGTCTGTATATTTTGAGTCGGTCTCTAAGCTCAGTAAGTGACAGCAGCACAGAGCATATGCAATAATTCAGCAGAAACGAAGATGGGGAGCTACTGGGGCATCTACGGGGGAGACACAGATATTTACTGCTAAAGGGCTGTGGTTGCCTTGGGCTGGTACACAAGCACAAAATATCATGTACAACATTTCTAGCCTACTTCTTTAGTTTCACTTTCCTTTCCTTTAAGCAGTATAGACAGTACTGTATATTGCACGGTATAACTCATGTGCACAATGACATCTACAGGGCATTTGTATAAACACCATATATTCCCCCTGTGAATTCAACCCTGTGGCACTAAAACCCCTTCCCTCCCGTATCCTTTGGTAGTATCGAAACAGCTGAAACTGTATCAAGTATCAGGTTAATGGAATGTCCCTTTTCAGCAGAACCAGTATTGACATTGACAGTAAATATAAACTTGTCTGGAATAAATGTACCAGCTTTATCCACACTTAATACTGTAACATTTGTAGTAGTGACTTCATGAACATGTTAAGCAGAACTACGGCAGAGTTTCCTACTTTTGCAGGGCATGTAGCATAACTTGTAGTGTGTTGTGTTGAACCACAGCAGAAGCAGGATTTTTAATTTGTATTTTCTGCACAGTTTTGCAGTGAATGCCTTTCTTTAGCACTGTATTTTGCCTGTGACTGTGCATTATTAGGCCACAGTACTGGATTCACAATCTGTCCTTTCCCTGACTGAGAGTTTTAGTCTCTGCCACTGCTGTTTCAATTTGGATAGCAACTGTAATAGCCTTTGCAAGGATTAAATCTTACACTAGGAGCAGTCTTTCTCTAATGCAAGGCTAGTTTTTTCCACTATTTGGTCTCTTAGCATTTCATCTGTTAGATTCCCAAACACAGGTAACAACCAGCTCTCTCAAAGCTGCTACAAATTGTTCTGTGCATTCACCATTACACTGTCCACATTGGCGGAATTTATATCTTTCAGCAACCACATTTACTTTTGGCACAAAAAAGTTCTTTATAGCAGTAAGAGCAGTTTCATAAGTCTCATCAGGTAATGGTAATGTATAGAATATACACTGCCCCTCAGGCAGTGAATAAGTAAAGCACGCTTTCTTAGCAGCAGAAATCTCCCTCTTGGACAGCAGCAATAATGTAATTTTGAAACATACGGATCCAAACAGTAAAAGGTATCTTGTTGCCAATTGGTTGTGTTTTGGTGCTTTATTACCAGGCTCATGCAGCCATTACACAACAGTAAGATCAACTCTAGCACCTTAAGCAGTATAGACAGTACTGTGTATGCACAGTATAACTCATGTGCACAGTGACATCTACCGGACATTTGTATAAACACTACACATTCCTCAAAATTTATGTTGATGTGCTTTCATATATCAGTCTTTTGGAGTCACTTCAGCGCACCCTGTCAAATCCAACAATTCTTTAGGTGCACATCTGCTTTTCCTGTTGAGATAAAGCATGTTGGGAGCCCTGGAGCTACCGACCCTGTTTCAATAGAAGCACTTGCACTTCACAACAGGAGGAAATTAGCCAAGAGCACCTATGCACAAGTAACTTTAATGAATGGGAGTTATTAAACAACTGACTGCAGGCAATGTATTGACCCCAAAACTGCCCTTTTGAACCCTACGTGACCCCTCAAGTGTTTGATATAATGTATTTTAAAAATGCTACTTTTTTTTATAAAAATACTCTCCAATTAAAAGAGACGGTAATGTTAACGCTAAATAAGCTTTATCAGAAAGGTCTATATGAATATACTAGTAAACCCTCAAAGTAATGATGCTCGGAGTCCTCTGTCAAACGAAACACAGCATATCTAATTTTTGGGGGGGGGGGCATTTTTGGACGAATATGGCCATATTAGAAAACAGGCGTATTCAATCAAATTGAATTGTTGGATCGATGCGCAAAATCTTTTGAATTCCTAGGACTAGAAACATTTTCAGGAGGGGTTCTAGGAGGTCCCCCCCCCCCAAGGCAAAGATGGCTAATCGACAGCTTTAAGTGTCAAAGTCGAAGGATATTAAAGGGCCAGTACTTTGAAAAATTTTACTTTTTTCTGTTTGAATCTAATTTTGGCCTATTCGATAGCCGGAGCAGCCCAAAATTACTTTGAAATTGACATTCAAAAAAAATGTCAGAACTTGTTCTGCTTTTTGATGGCTTTGAATTCCAAGACTTTCACTCTGAAAGGGGATATAAATAAATATCCCTGTTACCTGGTGGGAAAGAAATATTGAGACAACTGGAAACAATCATTTATTTACCCGTTGCTCACTAGCCTCCCCCCCCCCCCTTAACAGGAGGGACTACTTAAGCTCCAGCACCCCCTAATGGTCAAAAAATCCAGATCCCAAGATGGTTGCAAACCAACAAGATCGTTGTTTACTTTGCTTAAATATGCCGTTATCCCAAGTGGCCAATGCTAATTTAGATATGATAGGTCTATGTGTCTGTGTATGGATGGCCCATTAATCCATTCCACTGCATTTATGTACATTGACTATCATTGGACTGAAATCCAATCTACAGATGCTTTTGTAAATGAAAAGGGGGGCAGGTCCTATGCATGTGGATGGTGACATAGGACAACTATAAAATGATTTTACAAAATAATTGTTTTCACAGAAGCCAAGGAAAAACCTACTGGTTAGTTTTCGCATTTGAACAAGCCTTGGTTCCATTTCTAAACTTCAAGGCACACAAATCTGTGCCTTTTGAACCCACATTCTACTCTTCTTACAGCTAAGATAGATAGATAGATAGATAGATAGATAGATAGATAGATAGATAGATAGATAGATGGATGGATGGATGGATGGATGGATGGATGGATGGATGGATGGATGGATGGATAGATAGATAGATAGATAGATAGATAGATAGATAGATAGATGATAAATAGATAGATAGATAGATAGATGATAAATAGATAGATAGATAGATAGATAGATGATAAATAGATAGATAGATAGATAGATAGATAGATAGATGATAAATAGATAGATAGATAGATAGATAGATAGATAGATAGATAGATAGATAGATAGATAGCTAGATAGATAGATAGATAGATAGATAGATAGATAGATAGATAGATACGGATATATAGATCGATACAGATGGATGGAATCGGAATGTCAAAAACTTGAAAAATTCTAGTTTTTTTTATCACAAAATCCAAATTGGAAAAAAAATTGATTTTTATTGAGATTTATAATACCCCAAGGATGAATCCATCAAGGTCTGAATCCATCATGAATACTCCATCTTCAACCTGTCAAGGTCTTGTAGAAGTCAATAGTAGATGTCCTATTTGCAGATATTATTATGGTCAGTGCTGGGTTTCGTATGATAATCCAAACATTTCTACTGATTCCTCCGATTTCACAAAAAATTCAGCCATTTCAGGCGTCAGAAAAAAATTCTGATTTTTCACGAGACAATCCGAAAAAGTTGTGTTTTTTTCACAATCTGATTTTTTTCATGGTTTTTTTTATGATAAATAAGGATAAATCATGGATTCTAGTTTAAAACATCAGATTTGGATTTTGAGAAAAGGAAAATGTTTCTTTGCAGTCCATCCACTTGGCGGTTTATTTTATTTATGCTTACCTAAAGGAGAGAGAATAGCTTATTGTCTTAAAGTTTACCAAATACATTCATAAAATGGTTCTAATTATTTTCTTATTCATTGTCCCTTGGGGTTTCTTTTTTGGTCCTCTGCATGAAAGGCTCATTGTGCCAAGAATAATATGTGCAAACTCTTTTGTTTTAATCAAGTAGAAGGATGCTTGTTATATCTTGACAAGCCGTGAGCATGCTTGGCCCTATGTGCAGCTCCTCATCCCCTCTCCGACTTAAAACCCTGGGTATGAAGGCTCCATTACTTTAATTAGGTCTGATGGGTTGTGATAGCGAATGCTAATCTAGGTCATTGCATATGTAAATGTGCAGCTGTACACTTGGAGCATGCCAAGGCATATCAGCTAAGGTGTCCAGTCATCACCAAGCATCAAAATCCAACATAGCAGGGATAACTGCACTGAGCAGCCTGTCTGCATGACACCCAACTCTAAAATATGCACATCAGTGGTCAATGCCATAGAAAATCTTAAACTAGAAGGGAGTAAACATGTTAACAAGATCCCATCATAGTCTAGGTGATCTCATCTGAACTATTGCACTAGGACTTTTATATACCATTTACTTTATGGAAGAGCAGCATTTAAAGGCATATTCTACAGACTGATTTGGTGTTTTTTAACCAGTGCAGGTACAGGACCTGTTACAATATTGGTTACTTAATGCAGATTTTACAGTCATTTGACCACTGGAGGGCAGTGTTTCTTTATACAGCAAGCTTAGTTGAAGGCTCAGTTGGCCTCAAGCAAGCATTCAAGCAACCGATAGGGCAGCTCACATAAATATTGTTCAATCAATTGTGCAGGTTTAGATCTCCGCATTAAAATATGTTTAAGCAATCATTTAGACTAGGGAAACATTAGTGGGAAAATAATCTTCACATTTTTAGAAAAGGCATTGTAGGTATCACATTGTCAGGTCTATTATTTTCTAGGGACCATCACAATCGCAGAGAAGCTGCAACACTTTCTTGAAATAGACTAAATCCTTTTTTTACATAGACTATAAATAGATTTCATTTAAATACAGTACATTTATTGCATGTAATACATTTTAGCAGCTTGGGAGCCCAGTGCATCTTTTACTTGCTGCTGTATACGGTCACTACTAATCTCTAGCAAAATTATGCATATATATCCACTTTGTATCAGTTACATAATAATTGTAGACCCCAATCTACATTACTAGTGATGTATGGGCCATCCAACACCTGCGGGTTTACTTGCAGGTGTTGGGCCAACTTGCAGGTTGGGTGGGTTTGAGCCAACTTCCACACACTTTTTGTGGGACATAGGTGTGTTGAACTCTTCTTCCACTCTTCCCCCAGCTTTCAGCTCTAGCAGCCTCCATTTATAAGCTCACGGCGGCTCCAACCCCGCCTCCTTCTGTGACATCAGAGGGTTGAGCGCAGGTCTATAAATGGTTGCACCAGCCGGGTTCGGTCAGGTGCGTTTTGGGAGCGGGAGGGTTAGGTTCTGGTCCGGGTCAACTATCTACTATAAACCCATATTCAGTGATAAGATTGTGTTTCTTTTAGAAGATGGTAGAATCTATTGAACTCATTATGGGTAAACCATTCAACAGGAGGGTGATAAAGTGGGGTTTATATGCTTTGGGGCTGCCTGTTAGGTTCGCTCTGGCACTTTATCCTGTTAAGGATTTCTGTGCCTTAGTAAACCACAGAAGCACAGTTTTAGGCAGGGCAAGGTCATGCTCGTGATGCTAATGCAGCCTTTAGATCTATTTATGTGTAGTTATAAAAGCTATTTGAATAATTTTAATATGCAAGTATCATAATCCTAAATTAAGTTTTGAGTTACAGTACTTGTGTTAGATATCTTAATCCTATTAATGGTTAGGTTGAGTTCATATACGTCAGGGGCGTCCAACCTTTTGGCTTCCCTGGTCCACATTGGAAAAATAAAAAATTTCTGGGGCCACACCTGAAATACACAAACACTTGTGATTTGTAAAAGTAAAGAAAATGAACAGAAAAGAACTACAATACCAGTTGGATAACCAGATGGAGCTATACTTTGGAATATGGGACATCTGGATATTAAATAGACTTATTATATTATTATTAATACTACTAAATTGGCAATAGGCAGAGTCCCCCCTCCTGCCTACTCCTATATCCTTTGCAACATAACGTTTCCTTGGGAACCAAGCATTTCAAGCTGGGCCGCATCCATATACATCCTGGGCCACATGCGGCCCTCGGGCCACAGGTTGGACACCCCTCATATATATACGTAGACACACATCTTAGGTAGCGTTTTAGTTAGCATTGACTAATCAGCGCAAGGAAAACACATGGGAATTGTATACCAATGATGTTTACATGGATTTTGGTAGTACATTTTATTAACTGTGCAGGTTAGGGTTAGTACTGAGTCCAGATTCCACTAAGACATTCACCGTTAATTACTAGCACCAGCCAGATTTATACATGGGCAGTAGCATTAGCTTTCTTAAATGGTTTTCTAACATTTACAGGTTAAGATGTCGGCTTCTTTATTTTCAGCCCACTCCCTTATCTCACATATGGACATTGTTACTAATTAGCAGTCAGAAAGAGACTCGATCCATATTTCATTAGTTGCATTTTGAAACTATTGTTATGAAGCCGCATTGATTATGGACTGTGGTCCTTGTATTTGAATGGCACAATTACACTTAGCTGTTTGAGTGCAGGGTCTGATTTTGGGTTTGTATGGGTCTTGGAAAGACTGTTAGATAACAGAGTATATTCTTCAGCAGTGAGAGGATTTTTTCCTCTTTATTTGCAAGGAATGGTCACTAGCAACAAGGTTGTGAAGAAGAAAAGAGCCCTGCAGATATATGACTGCATTCATTAGAGGGCAGTGAAAGATCTCAGTGACACTGTGACATTTTATTCTTGGCCAGAGCTGCTAATTAGTCATATTTATAATTGCATGTGCCAGGTTCTTAAAGATCCCAGTCTGAACAACCCCGTAACCCATGGGTATATCATGGCTTAGAGTGGGCTGTATCCCACTCTGTCAATGACAGGGTTAAAACAACTAACATAAACCGGTTGTTCTCTACTGCTACATGTTTCTAACCCATTCTTTTGGCAAATGCCATCAGAGTTAAAGTGTGCACAAATTGTTCTTTGGGTGCATCATGGCCTGCAAATCCTGGTTCTTTTAATTAACGGCAAGACTAAATACCAGTTTCCATTCAAGCACACGCTATCATTAAACTTTCTCATCCGAAAAATGGGATGTAAAAATAGAAAAAACTTGCCGAAGGTGGAAAACTCATTTATGAAGGATACATTTTCATATAGATGACGTGCCTCGCCAAAGAGAGATAACAGTGTTGTTTCTGACCTGCGGGTGAAGCAAGGCATTGTCACTGGTCATAAGGATCTTTATCACCATGTCAGTTATACGTGACCTCCAGACATGTCAGGCTAACCTTACTGACTTTTGATTGCTAGAACCAAGTTTAGATACGGTTTAATGTACGATAGAATCTGTAGGTTGTGCTAGCAATTAGGGGAATAGATGTAGACCAGGGTGATGCTTTAGTCAGCTTCACTCTGGGCTGATGGATGGGAAATAGAAGCACCTTGGATGAAACAACAGCTGAACAATGAGTAATGGTTAAGTGATGGCCACTGCATGGAAGGCTGGTTACACAAAAATGCTGGCAAGGGTGAATGACTGATTGGAGATGAGAAATACAGTTAGGATTTTGTCCCATAAATGTGTCATGATGATTGCAACATGATTTAGGCTTGACTTGCTATGACTAGAAAGAAACAGAAAAGTTTCAGGTTTGATTTTCACTGTCTGGTAATGTTCACCAGCTCTCTCAATTATTCTGCTGCTCTAGCATCATCTTTGTTATTGGCATTGCCCTTTTGCTCAGTTCAAGATGTATTGAAGGAGTGCTTGTAAGGCCAACAATTTAAAAGGGATTTTACACTTGCGGGTGCTAAATGTTAGGCACCAAAAACCGCATCGGTCTGGGTCTCTTCTAGCGAGCTCCACGGAGAGATCAGCCCAAAACCACACCGGTCCGGGGTTCTTCTAGCAAGCTCCGCAGAGATATCAACTTCCTGCTTCATCTCGTCATCTCAGGGCTGCACGCTAGAGCGGAAAGCCAAACTGTAACGAAAAAGTCAGCTATTTTGCTGTACTGCACATGCAATTTCCATGTGACATTTGAAAATTAAAGCAGTAGGAAGTTGATCTCTCCATTGTGTTCGCTAGAAGAACCCCCGGACCAGTGCGGTTTTCGGCTGATAGGAGCACCGGCCAGGGGTATCAGGTCGGTAAAAGTAGTCACTTGGGGATGCCTAACATTTAGCATCCCCCAAGTGTAAAAATCCCTTTCCTTCTCCATTAAGCAATACTCTGATTTAAAATAATTTCTAAATTTGAATTCTACTTTAAAGGCTTTGTTCTCCTGAGTAAACTGTCAGTATGATGTAGAGAGTGATATTCTGATAGCAACCATGCATTGGTTTGAATAAGAGACAGGGCTATGAATAGGAGAGGACTTAATAGAAGGATAAGTAATACAAAATAGCAATAACAATACATCTGTAGCCTTACAAAGCAGTCAGTGACCCCCATTTAAAAGCTGTAAAGAGTCAGAAGAAGAAGGCAAATAATTCAAAAACTATAAAAAATAAATAATGAAGGCCAATTTAAATATTGCTAAGAACAGGCTATTCTATAACATACTAAAAGTTTACTTAATGGTGAACAACCACTTTAAAGCAGTGCCTGCTCTTCTCTCAAATTTTGGCATTGAAAGAAACAGAGATGTTATGCAAGTATTTGTATATTCTGGAATTAAAGGAAAAATGCTGCATTTGGGCTAAAAGCTGGCATTTCCATTCCTTTTGTATATTGCCCTTGATCTTTAACACGAAGTGTAAATGTAATTTATAAATATTTGATTTGGATATGCCAGATATAGGGGTGCCAAACTAGCTGCCTGTAACCACATCTTGTGCCACGTCTCATGTGGGGTGCTGGGAACCACAACAGTTGAATGGTAGTAGGTTATAAAAATCTGTGAAGCAATTCATATATTGCACATGGAATTTATTGTTTTATTTCTCTTATTTTCAGAGACACATGACTTCCTATCCCTACCGGTGTACATTAGCAGACTTCAAGATAGAGAAGAAGATTGGACGGGGGCAATTCAGTGAGGTCTACAGAGCCATCTGCCACTTGGACAGAAAGCCTGTAGCCCTGAAAAAAGTTCAGGTACTCAAAGCTTTGAAACAAACTGTCTTGTCCTTCCTCACCGAAGGCAGCATGTAACTGTGCCATTGCTGTGTTGCTTTTTTAAAGGGGAACTAAACCCCCCATCACATTTTAGTTGACTTAGGAGGTCTAATGCACACCAGTTACATTTGCACTGGCCTTTTCAGAAAAGCTGCTAATTTTGACTCGCCCAGTGGTGAAAAGTTACAGCTCTCAATTCTTTCAAAGGAGTCCTCTACCATTTTTGGTAATGGAAGACATTCATAAAAAAACACCAATCATTTTTAACATTATTTGCAAATCTAACTGCAGCCAAAACATTGTTTATATATCCCATTTCACTCCCTGGGTCTGATGTGTATATAATAACAGCGATATTCAGTCCTTTGCTACCTGTGTGTGAGATTTCCAGGTTATTTCAAAGTGGCCTGGGGCTGCAGAAGATCCATCTGCCCCATTTTAATCCACCCTGTGGCCACGTCCCTAAACCATCCGGGTCATTAGACATGGCTTCAGCTGACAGAAGAACTTTGGGGTGATTTTTTCTTATTTGCCTAATGATCATTCTCCATTTGAATCAATGCACATGATTCAAAAATTATGTTTTCCTATTATATATGGACATCTACAGTTTATTGCTGCCAGGGATTAGTTAAATTCTTTAATAGTTTTAAATTTAAAATTATCCTTCTGTTAGATCTGGTGTGATCATGGTATTTACACTTCAAACACAGCTTCTGCATATGCTGCTGGTCGGTATTTAGAAATGTGCTAAATCAAGAAGATGTGGTGTAAATATATCTGCCACATTGTTAGAATCCTATAAATCTGAAATATGTAACCAAGAATCTGTAAGAAAGTATGTTTGCTATGGTTTCAGAACCTGGTATTATTTTATTTGTGTATGAATTACAGCATTTGTCTAAAGGGCTATGTCTCTCTAGAAAGGGATTATAATGCCAGTAACTTTACTGAGATCTCTTCTGTTTAGAACTTTGGATATTAGACCTGTGATCTAAGGTTTTGGGAAATGAATCTGAATAATTTTATTAAAATGGAGTAATTTGGAGCTTTCCGGATAACAGATCCTGTACCTGTTTTTAATACTGAAGGATAACAGTGAAAAATCATGGGGGGTGAAAGCAAGGAAATGGTGCCCTGTTTGCCAGCTCATTACTGCAATAATTCAAGATACGAGCATGTGACTGTCAGCACTCTTTCCTCTTCCCCAGCAGTTGTATCGAACATTTCAAAACGGAGCTGTTACCAGTTCTTCTTGATGACCACAGTCCATCTGCTAATCCCATATGAGTAGTTTACAAGCTGTTTTCACCTCACTGTAATGCATGTAAAAATCTGATCACATTTACCAGAAGCCTGCAGAAGGCTTTTAAACCAGATCTCCCTTCGGCTTTTTATAAAGTGGCTTTTCAGAGTGTGAGGATGATTGAAATGGGAACCTTAGTCCTTTTATATAGTGAGGGCAGTTTTACAGAAGGGCACGTCCTGGATGGCTCTTGCTGTAACAATGAGAGGGTTTGGTCAAGCAAGAACAAATTCTAATACTTAGCACTGCCTGTCTTTGCCTTCCTCTTCAGGGGAAAAATCAGAAGAAAATAAAGAAGAAATAAACATTAATATATTGCTTAAACTATGTAATCAAATTAAGCCATAGAGATCATTTAAAGGAGAAACTCACCTTTGCATTAACTTTTAGGAAGAGACTGGGATTGTTTATGTATGTAAGTATGTATAACTTTATTTGTAAAGCGCTGTTAAGGAGCCGCAGCGCTGTACAGTGCATAAAAGTACAATATATATAAAAGTATACATGGGGGAGACCAATCACATAATAAATATATACAGAATCATAGGACAAAGCGGTTAAGTGCTATGTGGTAAGAGACATAGTGGGAAGGAGGTCCCTGCCCCGTAGAGCTTACAGTCTAAGTGGATGGGAGGTTAGCATACAGGTACAAATTGGAGATGAAAAAGTGCACATGGTAAGGCATAGACAGTAGGCACAGGACTAGGCTACTGTTCTAGTGCTCCAAAAGGTGGGCTCTTAGGTTTTTTTTTAAGAGATTGGGAGAGGATTCCTTAAGGAGGAATTCAGGTATGGAATTCCAGATGTAAGGAGCAGCAAGATAGAAGGGTCTGAGATGAGAGGTGGCAGTGAATGTGGGTGGTGTAAAGAGAAGGTGACTCTGAGAAGAGCGGAGAAGAACGACAGGGAACGTATAGCGAGACAAGAGAAGAGATGTACTGAGGAGCACGGAGTGAAGGGCTTTGAATGTTAGTAGAAGGATTTTATATGCTATCCTTTGCTTAACAGGCAGCCATTCTAGGGATTTTAGTTGGGGTTGAGCAGATTCTCTTTTAGGAGAGAGTAGAAGAATCCTGGTAGCAGAGTTTAAGATTGATTGGAGGGGAGAGAGATGGGAGTCAGGAAGACCAGTTAGGAGGAGATTGCAGTAGTCTAAAGCTGGCCATAGACGCAAAGATTTTTGAAAGATCCAATGGTTATCTTGAGACCACGATTGTCTCAAAACGATCGTTTAATGTCAGATTTGTCCATCAACTAAAAAGACCATTTCAGGCGATATTGCCAGCAAAACTGAAGGATCTCAGCCTGCTTTGCCCTGCAACATAGGTAGATTGCATGGGGACCGATAAAGATTTTCTAACCTGGCCGATCAATCTTCAGACCAATGTCGGACGAAAAATCGTAAGATGAACGATCGTTTGTATCCCACTAACCGCACGATAATTTGACAGATTGGTCGGACTTCAGCAAAATCGGTCGTTCGGGAGCGAAAGATCGTTGCGTCTATGGGGAGCTTAAGCAAGATAAGATAAGGGCATGGATTAGTGTGGCTGTTGTTTGTGAAAGAAACGGGCATATCTTGGCTATATTGCGGAGGAAGAACGACAGGTTTTGGCAGTATTATTAATGTGATTAGAGAATACTTGCCATTCCATAGAATATTGCACAATTTAATTTAAAGGAACATAAACACCAACATCTTAAAGTGTATCAAAGTAATTATAAAATAAGGTACTGTTGCTCTGTGCTGGTAAAACTGGTGTATTTGCTTCAGAAATACTTTGTTTATATATATAGTCTGTATGAGCAAGCTGCTGAACCAAGTGGAATTTCACTTTAATTAATTGATCTGGCTTAATCTCCTTTTTAGCCAAATCCCTTTCACATGGGTATATAACTATTGACTACTAGTATACGTGTGGCAAAGTGGGGTATTCTTTTTCTCTTTCTTTCTTTTTAGCAAGCTGCTGTGTAGCCATGTGGGCAGTCATTGAAAAGAGAAAATTCATTTAACATAGCAGATAACAGATAAAACACCATTGTATTCTATGTAACCTGTGCCTTTTTTTTCCTTTTTTCCATCTTGAATGGCTGCTCCCATGGCTACATAGCAGCCTGCTTATATACTATAATACTCTTTCTGAAGCAAACACATGGTTTTTACTAGCGCATGCTAACAGTATATTATATGTTAATTATTTTAAAATGCTTTAATTTGTTGGTCTTACTGTTCCTTTAACAGTGGTTGTAATCATTAGTCCCAAGGGCTAAACCATTGTTGGGGTTGTTCAGTTATGCCAGAAATGCCAACATCCCATTGAACAGAATGCAGCCAAACATAGGCTGATAAATTAACAGACAATGCTAAAAATAAAACTAGTGGAAAATAAAAAATGAGAAGTGTAAATAATAGGTACATGTATGGAACCTGTTATCCAGAATCCTGGGGTTTTACAGATTATGGATCTTTCCATAATTTGGAATCTTCATACCTTAAGTCTACTAGAAAGTCATGTAAATATTTGTGTCCAATGAGGTTAGTTTGGATCATAGTTTGGATCAAGTACAAGGTACTGTTTTATTAATACAGAGAAAAACGAAATCACTGTTAAAAATTTGGATTATTTGGATAAAATAGAGTCTAGGGGAGACAGCTTTTCCATAATTTGGAGATTTCTGGATAACAGATTTCTGGATAATGCATCCCATACCTGTACCAATTACATTTATTTTCACAGAAAATGCCCATCATCCATATCCACCCCATATAATGGATGGAAAGCAGCCTGCAATTTATCAGGGGTATAGATTATCTCCCCCCCAACCATACACTGTTATGGAAGTACTCAAACCATCCACAAATATACATTTACCCAACTGGAAGCTAAAACAAGGGGGAAATACCAGGCTCACAAGAGTGGAGGAAGCATTTTTTTTGGAGTAAAAGTTGTGCTAAGTGGATAAATGCAAATTCTATATCCACAAAAAAGAAATCTGCCAAAATACAGACTCTACCGCCACTTTTCGTTTTTGGTGAAAGAAACTATTTTGTAAATATTGGTTTAAATGACAAAAACGGAGAAGAAAAACAAAATTTTTAAGGACATTATATCCCAACTTTTTTAAAATGGAGTATAGCTCAGTGCAGTGCCGGGCCAAGCTGGTTGGTGCTCCTCTTCCTCTGTGCCTAGGGCGGCACATGTCTCTTCTGCCTACCCCTAGTTCTGGACCTGACTCTGCCCTCGGCTCTACACTGCTTTCTTCACTCTCCACTTTTAGGTGCATTATGGAGGACTAATTAGTGTTGTGTTTGGTAGCCGAGGAAGAGGAGAGTATTATGCTGTCCACGTTGGCGGAATTTATATCTTTCAGCAACCACATTTAATCTTGGAACGAAAAAGTTCTTTTTAGCATTAACAGCAGTTTCATAAGTTTCATCAGGTGATGGTAATGTAGAGAATATACGCTGTCCCACCAGGCAGTGAATAAGTAAAGCACGCTTTTTAGCAGCAGAAACCTCCCCTTGGTCAGCAGCAATAATGTAATTATCAAAAATACGGATCCAAGCAGTATAAGGTATGGTAGGCTCACCAGGGTTTGGTAGAAAAGGTGCAGGCTGCTGCAGAGGTAGAAAAGACATCCTTGTCGCCATTTGTTGTGTTTGGTAGCTGAGAAAGAGGAGAGTATAACAGTGCTTTATTAGCAGGTTCATGCAACAGCAGTAACTCTTACTTTCACTTTCAAGCTGTACAGGAAGGCCTGTGTATGCATAGTGCCACTTGCAGGCCATTTGTATAAACACCACAATTAGCATATTCATGGGGATAAGCAGCCAATTGTCAGGATACAAGCCTTATTTTTGGAATAACCTGAACTGAATATAAAAGAAAAAATGTACAAGGAAATATCTGCCAGTTTCTAAATACTACCAATCCTAGAGTACATAAAGGGGCAATTGGCCTTTCCTGATGCATTCCTGGAATGTTTATCCTAGTTTAAAGGATGAAATAAAATCAGAATACTGATCAGGACTATGCTTTAATATGCAAAAAAGTTGGTCATAATTAGGTGGATAAGCTCCCAGCAGTTGAAGCCTGGCTCACTCTGGTGAACACATCTGTGTCTTTAATCAAGCTAACCTATGAATCCAGGGTTTGCCCCAAGAAATTTGATGAAATCTGGTCAGTCTCATTAAATAGCAGCCCAACTGCAGAACAGCTCATGAATTACTAATTATTTGAATGCAATACAACATGGTGACCCCAAGGCTGGGTGGAATAAGACACTGTTTTGTAGTTAACTGTTGTGTAAACCACTACAGACTCTAATAAAATAGCACCTTTTCTAGTTTCATAAAGGAATTCCAAGGCTTGCAACAACTTGTGCAACTTGCAGTTTTCTACACCTGCAAGAACATGGTGTTAGGAAAGAAAAACCCACACTGGTATGCTTGGAATCAACTTATCACTGCATACATGAGCTGGGTACTATTAAGGTTACTGACTCACATAACTTGGGTGAACAATATTCATTTGTTATTAATGGATGCTCATTTATGATTTCCAGGTATAGGTATGGGACCTATTACCCAGAATGCTCAGGATGGTGCTTTCCGGATAACTAATCTTTCCTTAATTTGGATCTTCACACTTTAGAAAATCATGTATACATTAAACAAACCCAATAAGCTGTTTTTTTTCCAATAAGAATTATTTATATCTTAGTTTGGATCAAGTACAGGTTACTGTTTTATTATTACAGAGAAAAAGGTTATCCTTTTGAAATATTTGGAATATTTGATTATAATGGAGTCCATGGGAGACGGCCTTTCCGAAATTTTAAGCTTTCTGGATATCGGATCCCAAACCTGTACTATTAAAACGAGCACAAACTTGAGCTAAACATACCATACAACTGAAGATGCATTGGGATTCTGGGAAGTTGTATTGCATTGTTGATTTTAAAAATCAGCTATTTTTTGCAAACAATATTGCTCAAGTCATTACTACTTGTCTCAGAACTGTGGCCGAAACACCACACCCTGCCAGTCATCTACACTTCATCCACTTACCCCACATCCCCTGACCCCCTGAGAGACATACATCTTCTGCCCTACCCACTGAGCCATTACCTCGTTTTACAGGTATGGGGTCCTTGACCTGGAAACTCATTATTCAGAAAGCTCCTAAAAGGCAGTCTCCCATAGACTCCATTTTATCCAAATAATCAAAAAAATTTTTTTAAAAATTCCCTTTTCTCCTTAATAACAGTCCCTTGTACTTGATCCAAACTAAGATAAATGGGACCTCTTATCATGAATGCTCGGGACCCAGAGTTTTTCCATAATTTGGATCTTCCTACCCTAAGTCTACTAGAAAATCATAAAATTAAACATTAAATAAACCCAATAGGCTGGGTTTGCTTCCAATAAGGATTAATTATATCTTAGTTGGGATCAAGTACAAGGTACTGTTTTATTATTATTATTATTATTATTATTATTATTATTATTTATTATTATTACAGAGAAGATAGTTTTAAAAAATCTGAATTATTTGGATAAAATGGAGTATATGGTAGATGGTCTTTCTGTGAGTTGGCTCTTTCTGGATAATGGGTATCCAGATAACAGATACTATACCTGTATAATTAATCCTTGTTGGAAGCAAAACCACCCTATTGGGTTTATTTAATGTTTTCTAGTAGGCTTATGCATGGAGATTCAAATTCTGGAAAGATCCGTTATCCTGAAACCCCCAGGTCCCAAGCATTCTTGATACTAAGTAAAGAAACATCACTGTATTCACTGCGATTGTGGAGAGAGAGATCGTGGAGATCCATTGTACACAGCATATAATTTTTTAGTCTCAAATTGTGGTTTAAGGATCCCTTCCTTATAGTGACCTTTTTCATTCCTTCCTTCTTGCAGGATATTTTTCAGTTTGAGATTCAGATGTATTCAAGGACTTTTTATAATACATTTTCTAGCCTTGTTATGTTGTAATGCTATTTTTCTCTCCATAATTACAGATATTTGAAATGATGGACGCCAAGGCTAGACAAGACTGTATTAAAGAAATTGATCTCTTAAAGGTAAGGTAGCCCAAAGAAAAACTGAACATTTGCCAGATTTTGATTCAGATGTGAAAATGTGCAGCACACTGGCAAATGAAGCCAGCCAGTATAGTCATATAAACACTTTACACACTATAAACCTTTGTCTCCAGTGATCCATTTCTACAGTTAATAGACATCATGCATGTTTAGGCTACTTTGGGTTTCCAAACCTCATTGTGCTCTAAGATGGTCTGCTCTACAGTTTAAAGAATAGTTGTCATTGTCAAGCAACAAGCAACTAAATCACTGATTTCCTTGAACTGAAGCAGACCCATTGATTAACCTCAATCTTCATTGCATTTGCACAGACTGACCCCTTTGTGGTTCTGCAGCCCTTCTAGCAGTGGTGTATCTACAGAAGAAGCAGACCCTGTGGCTGCAGGGGGGTCCAGAAAGTATAGGGTCCCAGGGTTGGACTGGCCTGGTGGAACACCAGGAAAAAACCTGGTGGCAGAGTCAGATTCGGATGCCAGGGGCCCACCAGAGAACCTTAGACTATGGCCCTACTCTCCAAACATTTTCTCCTCTTCCTCTCCTCACTCAAACTCAAACACAATAATCTATAATTCTATTTATTTAGCCTACAGAAGTAGGTAATGATCATGAAACAGGCCAAATAGTTAGAAGCAGGAGGGCCCACTGACACTTGGACCTACCGGGAGTTTTCCTGGTATCTCAGTGGGCGGGTCTAACACTGCACGGTGGGCCCCGACCCTCATGGGCCCCCGCCGGGCCAGACCCCCTCTCCTGTTATTTGTATTCTTTAAAAAAGAATGCGTGCATAGCGACAACTGTGCGCTTGGTGCGTCACAGTAGGGGGGCAGGGGGCCAGAGGGGGGCCCTGGATGCAGTCCCAGTGGGCCCCAGGCCCCCCAGTCCGATCCTGTAGGGTCCCGACAAGGACCTAATATCCTAATACAATTTGAGTAAATATTGGGTAATACAGGTCAATCTCTTTCTAGACATTTCTGGGGGACTGAAAATTTTCTGTGGACCTAGGGATTTCTAGTTACACCACTGCCTTCTGCCTTTTGCATAACGGAGCACATCATATCGTCTGACTGTTCGCTGACAGTTCCATGATTATTATAACATTCCACCAAACCAACCTGAGTAAATGAGTAATTCAGATGACTAGACCAGAAATAAGCAAATTGGTGTATCCATGTGAACCTTCTTTCTTTGGCATAGCTTTACCTTTATTTTTCCCAAAGCACATGTTTCATTGCCTTGTTTGTGTCTCATATTTCAAACAATATAACTTTGTTTTCCTTAATATCCTGGGCATGAATGCTTCAGAAAGAGCATGCTGTGACACATAAATATTTAGATGGGCAGAGGAGCTCTGGCTGCTTGAAAACATTTTTGCATTGCACTTTATTTGATCTAAGGGGCTCTACTAGGTCAGGTCACCTTGCACACAAATGCTATCTTTGAAGCAGCTCATTCAGACTATAATGCAATTGTCTTGCAATAATGAGCAATGTGCTCTTTGGTTGTTTTGGCATACTTTTGAGTAAATAGATTCAGCTTTCTACCAAGTTCTATACTAGAGAGTTCTTATATTTATATTTCATTCAATTTTGACTATGGTTTTTTTTGCATAGGAAAAAAATTTTTTTTCAAAATGCACCAGTTAATAGTGCATTGAAATCCATTTCTCAAAAGATCAAACAGATTTTTTTATATTGCATTTTGAAATGTCACATGGGGCTAGACATTTTGTTAATTTCCCAGCTGCCCCAAGTCATGTGACTTGTGCTCTGATAAACTTCAATCACTCTTTACTGCTGTACTGCAAGTTGGAGTGATATCACCCCCTCCCTTTCCCCCACCCAGCAGCCTAACAAAAGAACAATGAGAAGGTAACCAGATAACAGCTCTCTAACACAAGATAGCAAATGCCTGGTAGATTTAAGAACAGCACTCAATAGTAAAACCCATGTCCCACTGCGTACTATTCAGTTAAACTGAGAAGGAAAAACACCAGCCTGCCAGAAAGCAGCTCCCTCCTAATGTGCTGGCACAAGTCACATGACCGGGGCAGCTGGGAAATTGACAAAATGTCTAGCCCCATGTCAGATTTCAAAACTGAATATAAAAAAATCTGTTTGTTCTTTTGAGAAATGGATTTCAGTGCAGAAGTCTACTGGAGCAGCACTATTAACTGATCCTTTTTGAAAAAAACATATTTCCCATGACAGTTTCCCTTTAAGTTGGTGTGACACTCTGCACTAGCGCCGTGGAGGGCGGCATATTGAAGGCCGCCTCAGGCGGGAAATGGGCTGGATCTCCCCTGCCTGTAAGTCTACATTTTTATTCTCCTGTTCATGTTCCAGTCTCTTATTCAAATGCATGGTTGCTAGGATAATTTGGGCCCTTACAACCAGATTGCTGAAACTGAAAATTGGAGAGCTGGTGAATAAAAATTAATAAGTGGAAAAAAAAACACAAATAATTTAAAAAAATGAAAACCAGTTGCAAATTGTCTCAGAATATCACTCTCTACGTCAGCAGCGCTCATACTTTGCTATTGCAAAATCAGTGGGCCCTCCTGCTGTTAAACATTTGGCCTATTTCATGGCCATTCCCTATTTCTATGAGAACAAAGAGGTTAAATAGATGGAATAATAGATTATAGCATCTAAAGAAAAGAGACTAGGAAAATAGAGGATGAGTGAGGAGAGGAAGGATAATAGTAGGATAATAGAGTTGGCCCCTGGTCTAAGGTTTTTGGTTGGGCCCCTGGTCTAAGGTTTTTGGGTGGGCCCCTGGTATCCCAGTCCGACACTGTATATATATATATATATATATGCACACCGATGAGGTTGAGTAAATACCTAAGCTGGTATTGATCAGTCCATGTGTAGTGAATCTGATAAAAATCCTGAAAATATCAAGCTGTTTAAGAAGGTACTAGTTGGAAGATTAATACTCCTCGCTGGAGACTTCCTACTGCTGCTTCCTGCCGCTTCCAGTTCTTTCAATTGCCTATAAGAGATCTTCAAAGGGCTTTCCTGCAGATCTGTGGCACAAGAAAGCTCCCTTCATGCCATCTTACCTGTTGAGTGATATGTGAGTGCTGAGACACTTCGGAAGGCTCTCCCTGCAGGTAGTTTCAGATAAAAACTGTGCATGGTGTTCAGGAAGGTGAGCACACTGGGCAAAGAGATGGGGGTTTAGGAAGTGAGCATCAGAGATAGTAGAGTTCAAGGAGAAGTAGAGGAATAGATGTAAGCGACACAAGAAACTTTTTTTTTCTGTTTATTGTATAAAATAGTTTTATTCTACATTGATGTTCAGTATCATTTAACATCAGGTGGAACTGATGGACTAGCTGAACCAAACTGGCTACTCGTAATTCCCTAAATCTAACTAGTCCTGTCTGTAGCTAATAAGTAGGGATGCACCGAATCCAGGATTCGGTTCGGGATTCGGCCAGGATTCGGCCTTTATCAGCAGGATTCGGATTCGGCCGAATCCTTCTGCCTGGCCGAACCGAATCCGAATCCTAATTTGCATATGCAAATTAGGGCCAGGGAGCTAAATCACGTGACTTTTTGGCACAAAACAAGGAAGTATAAAATGTTTTCCCCTTCCCACCCATAATTTGCATATCCAAATTAAGGGTTCGGATTCTGTTCGGTATTCGACCAAATCTTTCGGGAAGGATTCGGGGGTTCGGCCGAATCCAAAATAGTGGATTCGGTGCATCCCTACTAATAAGGGCCAGCATCTTCTGACTGCCTTAAATAGCCAGTAACACCAATATATAAAATGTCATGTACAGTACGCTTAGCAAACGTACTGCATTTGTTAAAAATGATTGTTTGCTTCAGAATGGTCAATGTCTGTGCTCAGATGAGAGACGTTTTTATGGTGCATAAACAGGCTTTTCACCATTGCATTCATTTTAACTATGATGTAGAGCAGGAGCGCCCATACTTCACTGATGAGAGGTCTACTTTTAATGATCTCCCACTATGATCTACATCCATAAAAACATTCTGTTCCATGGAAAATGTATATTGTTATATTTAACAAACAACTATTTTTTATGTAACTAACATAACAATTATATGAATGAAAAGCATGAAATAGAAGGGTGATATAGACAAGCTGTTTGTTGACAGTATGTTGAGATCTACTGATCACCAGCTAAAGGTCTACTGGTAGATCCCGATCTACCTTTTGGGCACCCCTTATGTAGAGAGTTATATTCTGAGACAATTTGCAACTGTTTATCTTTTTTTTTTTATTTTAGTTGTTTAGCTTTTTATTCAGCAGCTTTCCAGTATGCTAGTTGCTAGTTTCCAATTTACCCTAGCAACCATGCATTCATTTGAATAAGAAACTGGAATTGGAATAGGAAAGGCCTGAAAAAGAAAGATAATTAATAAAAAGTTGCAATAACAGTAAATGTTTAGCTTTACAGAACATTTATTTTTTAGATGGAGTCAGTAACCCCCATTTGAATGCTGGAAAGAGTGAGAACGAGAAGGCAAATAATTAGAAAAATAGAAAATGGAAAAAATGAGGGCTAATTGAAAAGTTGCTTAGAATTAGCCATTTTATAACATACTAAATGTTAACCATTCAAGTGCCTGGACAGGGACTGGTAGAGCACAAAAAAGAACCTGATACACCAGGGATCCACCCTCTCAATAGCTGGATATGAATAGTGTAAAGAGACATAGGTTATTATGTATGCCCAATTTTGAAATTGATTGGAATCCACCCATTGGAAAGGATTGGCTGATGTGTATTTTCTTAGGCTGTGGCCCACTAGGGTGTGGGCCCATTGGTAGATCATTTAGTCCTCTGGTAGGCTGGTGCAAAACAGGGTATATTATTGCCCGTAGAACCACCCATAGCTGTACTGCTGTTAGATTGGTGAGTATTGCTAATAACATGCGAGGGAACCCTCCATGGCATGAACTACCTGGTGGCAGTAAAGTACTACTTTATTTAAGAGATCTTTAATTTGTTCAACAATGCCACATGTAAACTGGGGGTTCCTCTGTGCCCCCACCCACTCCCTGAACTCATTATTCAGAAATATAATAATTAAAAGAAAATCAATTTTTTCCATTAGCCATGTCTTTGGCATTCTGGCAAGCGAAGGGCAATATAGCTCCCTGCTGGCTATTAGAGAATGATGTGTCATGATATCCATTTGTGGGTACATAAATTCCTTTTTATAAGGTTTATTGGTTCTAATTTGGTTATAATGCGTTTTCAGTAATTTATATTATACATCTGGGTTCACTTCACATGGCTGGTTTACAAAGGCTGCAAAGTCTCTGCAATCAGTCTTGTGGCTTCATCTAAAGTGGGGGATAACGGTATGCTTTCAAGGAGGGCAATGACGTGCTCATTTTTCAACCTCAACTTCTATATAACTATATAAATGTATGCCAGCATCAAAATAATATAAAAGTCGTTTAACCCTGCTTTCAACATCTATAATTTACTAACATAGCAACATGAAAATCCCTGAGAACCCTGTCCTCCCAATAGAGCCCCTGCCAACATGAGTTTCAGTTAGTACTTGGAGGCATCAGAACATTATATCAAAAGTGGATTGTTATAGGATTAATGCAAACATTAATTAATGCAAACATTAGTTCCAAACAGTTCCAAACTGAAATCTAGCAGCCCTTGTGTCAATGTGTCCTTGACTTGGACTTCCTCTGATGCATTTATTTTGCCTATTTCATGTGTGCAAAAGTGAGGCCCAAAAAGGTCAGCCCTTTCAAAACTCCCTACAAGCTGAACCACCAATCCATCTCCCCTTCTAGTAGGCTACATTTTAAAGGCCAATTCTGCCTTGCAGCAGGAGAAAATATATCCCTGTCTCGCAAGAGCAGTCTGCTTGGCTTCCTCTGTGATCACATTGTTAGCCTAATAATTGGATGAGCCACATTTGGCCATACAAGTACAGCTACTGGACCTGTTATACAGAATGCTCAGGACCTGGGCCCTTCAGGATGATGGATGATGGATCTTCATACCTCAAGTCTACTAGAGAATCATGTAAACATTAAATAAATCCAGTAGGCCGGGTCTGTTTCCAATAAGGATTACTTACATCTTAGTTTTGATCAAGTACAAGCTACTGTTTTATTATTACAGAGAAAAAGAGAATCATTTTCAAAAATTTGGATTATTTGGATAAAATGGAGTCTATGGTAAACTGCCTTTCCATAACTCAGGGTTTTTTGGATAATGTGTTTATGGATAACAGATCCCACACCATGTGTGGTTATCTCTATTATATAGTTAATATAAACTGACAAATCATTTTATGTGCCCTTGATACAAATGGCATCTTGTTGTGGTTTGTATGTGCTACCAACTATCTGCACAACTATTTGTGGGAACTTCTGGTTTTTTTAATGTAATATATGGCACATTTTTCTCTTCTTTATAGCACTGCACATTTCTGTGTTTTTATTGTGTCTCATTTTCCTAATGAATGAGAACCTTTTATCCCAATCCTAAATGCTTTAACCCTAATTTTACCAAAGGAGATCCGCCTGCCAGCGTGCACACTTCTAGAATCTGTCTGGCTGAAAACAGATTTGACATAACAGAATAGACTTCTCTCAACCTTCTTAATCTTTTCTGGGTAATGATCTTGCAGAACGTTTTGTGGCCTGTGGGCATTGCTTTGCTGAATATATATATTTTTGAAACATTTCGCACTTGAAATTTGCAAGTATGCTCAAAGCCTGGCTCCCTGCGGAGAGAAAAAATGCCGGTTAAACACTCAAATCACAGCATCAAACAGCTCGAAATCTGGTGAGTCAGTCTGTGCAGTCACATTGCGTTGTGAATGAGCAGCCAGTGCATTCGTTTCACTGCCTGTAGGGCATTCCTTTCTAATGTGTACGCGTTTATAAATGATGTCTGATACAAACCCTGAGCGCAGCTTCCAAGCAGCTCAACAAATCAAATGGAACATTAATGAAAGTTCTTAGTGTTATCCCGAGAAAGTATTTACCTTGATACGGGGTCAGCAGTTTGCTGTAACAGTGCAGGTGGAAAGGGCCCTCTCTGTGGCTTTGCCTCACAATAGTTTAAAGGCTGATGTTTTTCCTACACAATCTTGTGTGTGTATGTTTGAAGCCAGAGAAAACAGCTTTGGTGGGTCTGTCAGCATCTCTTCTTCATGCCGGAAAGGTAATAACTTGCCGAATCAATACTCTCAGCCCAGCTCCTAATAATTGATAGGTCCCATGCTGGTTCCCTTTTGTTCGTACAAAGGCAGATTTTTTTTTTTCTGATGTACAAAGTTGTCTTTAATCTTTTTTTATTTCTTCCCCGAGAAATCTGCAAATACCATAGAAAAGCCCTGCTAAAAAGAGTAGTAATGTTTGTTACAATAGCCATTTACAAAGAGCATTTACCTTCACTTGTAAAGTAAATATTGTTTTTCCTTTGTATTTAATAGTATTTATGTGTACTTGGCAAAAGCAGTGCTCTATTTTTTTTTTTTTTTTTTTTTTT
>CM044446.1:12794441-12805505 GCA_024363595.1 Xenopus borealis | reverse complement strand
TTTTTTTTTTTTTTTTATTTTGTTCCTAAAAGGAGAAGGAAAGCTACCGAGGCAGTTTATTGGAAATAGATTTTCCACAATAGTGCAAGTATGAACGCTATCTTTATTCTGCAGAATGCTCTACCATACCTGAGTAAAAAGCTCTAGAAGCTCTCTCTGTTTGTTTAGGATAGTAGCTGCCATATTAGCACTTCCCTGCACACTCCCTGCTCACTCATAGGCCTCAGCTCAGATTACAGCAGGGAGGGGAGGAGGGAGCTGGTAAAAGGGAGGGGGAGAGAGGAGCAAACTGAGCATGCTCAAGCCCAAGCACTGGAGGTTTAAGCTAAAAACAGGAAGTCTGATACAGAAGCCCATGTATACACAATAAATGGAAATAAATGCTGTGTTTCCGTTGACAGAGGACTCAGAGCAGCATTACTTTTAGGGTTTACTGGTGTATGTATATATATATAGTAGACCTTTTTGATAAAGCTTACTTAGTTTTAACCTTCCCTTCTCCTTTAAAGGAACATCAGTCATAGTCCCCCAAAATGTCTGGAGTTCCTAGCTAATAACACTACTTGATAATTAGATCCCTCTAAGTGACCGGTATTACTCCTTGGGATGGTTGCACCCAGTTATATTAATTCATGCGAGGTCTTCACTTTCACCAACATAATAGTGCAGTTTGAGAAAAAAGTTGCACACTCCCATTAAGTTTATACCCCTCTCTTTTGTTGTCTGTTTTGTTTTGTTAGATTTATAGTAAATACTAGATCTTACTCCTTGGAAAAATATATGACGATACTATGTTTATACCCCTCTGTCTCAAACAATTCCTTCTTAGCTTCACTGGCTCTTCACCTATCAGTATAAATGTGTTCTACTTTGTGTGTGTAAGTTTATATCTGGTTAAAATAATGTCCATTTAAACCATAATAATACAGATTTCAGAATTGTTTCATTAAATGACATCCTTTTTATTAGTGGCCTTTTTCTTCTATACATGACTGTGATTAGGTCATAGAGTATAAAGCTGACTGTATGTGAATTTCCCTTACTGCACATCTGAGTGGGTGGTAATGCCTATAGAAAGTAAAGCAACTGCCCCTCCGCCTTCACTCCCAGACATTAATAATTAGCATTGTTCTGTTGATGGGCAATACCACTGTAGAAGTAAGCTTGATCGCAACTCAAGCAATTAAACAGCTGTGCTCTCATTCTTTAGTGTTAAACTGAAAAAAACAAATCTTTCTTATAAAGTTTTTATTCCCATATAAAAAGAAATATGAAGCTCTGTTCAGGAACACAACACATATATTTCTTTATCATTAGAGCAGCTTGAATAGTGCCATTTCCATTTCAGGGAGATTAAAACCCTTCTGTAAAGAAATTTGTTTTCAGTTAATTTGGGTATTGCTTGAAAACACATACGGTAGCTTTCCCATTCAGTACCAATCTATGTTTGCTATCCAAGTGAAAGGGAGGTAGCTGTCAGTCTCACTTCTCGCTCCAACAACTATGGCTATGGGTCTATATAAACCAATCAGCAAGTATCATCAATCCCTAGGTCCACCACAGATAACGGAATTACGGAATCGGAATCTGTGGTAGTCATATTATGTCATGGCTCTGGAGCTATGTCTAGTGACTTAGCCTCTTACATGGGTACATTCTGTTGTATCAATAAAAACCCGGTATATATAAAAGAGCGATGGTATATCATGCATGAACCATGTGGCTTCTGGGGATTTTGGCTTTGGTTAGGTTGTACCTGAATCTCTCTTAAGTGGATTTGAGCCTCCAGTGGAGTCATCATTAGTCAAGACCAGGCCCTGAATGGCAATCTATGGGTTTTAGCAAATGCGAGAGGGGCTGCTATAAGGTGCCATAGAAAGTCAGTATTAAGTGTTCTGGTGGGGACTGTTTGGGCCTCTGTTTGGGCTGATTCAGCCTCTGTGTACATGAAATGCCAGGGTCAGGGGCCAGGGCCTATTCTCAGTTCAGACATGGTCAGGACAAATAAGAGGCAGCTAGATCCTGTAATAGTCTCTATAGGAGAGAAAGCCAGATCAGGGCCACCTAAATTGAGCAGCTTTGGGCTCCAGAAGGAATGATAGAAGGGACTAGATCTCAAGGGAATTGTTTCCTAGTTGGGGAACCAGAGACAGGGCAATGTCCCCAGAGGAAACAGGAGAAACTCTGGGTAGACAGATATTCCCCTCTTAACCACTATTAGAGGGAAGACTCTGCAATTGGTCTGTACTTAATTGGGAGTATGTGTTGAGTATACAAAATATACATATGCTGTATCATATTGCTGTTCTCCTATGTGGATCTCTGTTAATAAACTAGTCCAGTTATTGTTGTAAGAACCACTGGCGCCCATTCTTTTTACTGTTAAACTACCTCCTTACTGTTGCAAGGGCTTGTTCCCTGAGAATTAAGGTCTCATCCAGTGCACATATTGGAGTACAAGTTGGAGCAACGGTGCCACTCATATAAACGTGTATAAAACCTACATACATATCTAGTGACATGGTTGTTGAGAGTGTGCAGTGCAAGCCACTCATACTTCAGGCATGGCTACAGCAGAAGGGCAACCATTGGAAAAATAAGTACCTGCAGTCTAAAGAGTGAGCTTGACGACTAATGGCTATATGAAGAAGGCAAGGAGAAACACAACAGTATGCTTTCAGTAATATTATATGGGACATTTATCATTGCCCAAGGCTCTGTATCCATTTTGCCCCTCATCCTGCTCTTGGTCAGACTACTTTTTGTGACTATGCTTTCAAGGGATACTTTTAAATAAATATATATCATATATTGTATACATAAATCTTCAAGCCTCTTAAAATCCCATCACATTGAGGCAGCCTAGAGAAGCCTTCCTGCCCACCCCTAAGATCCACAACTGCAGAATCCCTGTATCACTCCGTTTACCATTCTATTACCATTCAGAAAAACCAGATTAGCGTGGCAAAGTTGGTGGGCGCCATCTTGAACCACTTGATATATATTTCAAATAATTGCTTGCCATAATCATTGCTACTCGAGCCAGGTATGAATTAGTCTGTGCTCTTTGCACACGAGGAGATTCAGGGAGATTAGTCGCCCCAGTGACAAATCGCCTCTTCTTTGGGGTGTTTAATCTCCCCGAACCACTTCCCCGTGTCTAAAATAAAAATTGCCTGCGGCAATTCACACGAGGCACTACGTTCTCCTCAAACTTCGGGCGATTTTGGAAAACTATGTGCCGCGCGTGAACTGCCGCAGTCGATTTTCATTTTAGCCGACGGAATCGGTTTGGGGACTCTCCTCGTGTGGAGAATCCCCAAATCTCCTTGTGTGGACTGACCATAACTCAGTAGTTTAAACCAATAAAAGAATTGTTCAAAACAGCAGCCTACACATAAAAAAAGTATTTCCAATTACTTGGCTGATATGAACAGTCCAACCTTAATTGTTTTTGTGTTTTTTTTTGTTATTTACATTTTTTTTAAAATAATTGGGAATTTGTTTTACTCATATCAGCAATGCCCTTTTCATTTTCAAATGTTGCTTGCCTGGCTGCTTTCTTGTACTCAAAGTTTCAGATGACCCAGCTAATTTTATGCCTTTAACACACGATTATTATTTGCACAGTACGTTGTATATTTGTTTAGTAGAATTTCAAATAATTTTCATTTACTAACTATACTTCTCTTTTGTGGCATGCAGCAAGAAATCCCAGTGAGCCCCAGGGCTGGTGGGCTCCAACCCCTCCAGTCCATTGGGCAGCAAATGTGTATAAGTTGGGTGGCGGTTTCAGAGGTGGGGGGTTTGGGGTGGTCATTGGTGCCAGAGCCCTGGAGGTCATGTGCCCAATAGTAATTATACAAGTAAAAACTTGTTTAAATGTAATCGAAGTGCTACATTGCACTATATAATTTAGTTGATGCCAGTGTAAGAACACTGGGGAGTATTATGTTGCAAATGAAATCATGTGCTTTCTATAAATGTAGCTGAATATATAGTGAATAAAGTACCCCCTCTTGTAAAATATAAGGATATTATAAGTTACCCAGGAGTTTCATGACCATATAAAAACACGAGGTATTGCTGTGATAACAGAATAACGAGAGCTGTTTATCAATGATTTTTTTTTTATTAATCTTTTGTTGACAGCAACTGAACCATCCAAATGTAATCAAGTATTTGGATTCCTTTATTGAAGACAATGAGCTGAACATTGTTCTGGAGATTGCGGATGCTGGAGACCTCTCTCAGATGATTAAAGTAAGGAGTAAGATGGCAAATAGCTTCATAAGAGGGAGAAGGAAAATTTTCTTTGTGTATCTATGGAGGTGGGAAATCGTATTGAAACTGCTTTGTATAAAATCACTGTTATTGGGAAACGCTCAGCTATTATCTACTCTTAAGTTTGGTAATGCAGAGTGGCAATAAGGGTCACAGCAGGCACTAGCCACTTGGACATTTTTATTTTCCAAGTGGCAAATTTATCTAATGTAAAATACCAGCAATAATCATGTTTTGTTGTGCACACACTGAAGACGAGGCCAAAATGTTAAAATATCAACATTTCCAAAAGTCATGAAAGCACAACCCAACCAAACCTCATCAGTACAGCTCACTATGGTGAAAAATTCCCTCCCAAAACTGAGATCAGTTACATCCTGAAAGTATTAAAAAATAAACAAAAATCTAAATGATCTTCTGTTATACTATAGATCATACTACAAACAGTTAACTCTGTTTTCTACTCAACTCTGTAATATTAGAATAATTGAAAAAGGACAGGAGGATGTCTCAAACTCTGCTTGAGGCTAAAGCTCCTTTTGTTCCAGTTTGTGGGTCTGAGGCGTTAAATATGTTGTGCAAGGTAATTAAGACAAGATGCTCATTAAACTCCACATGTCAGACCTAGTTTTTGTTACTCACTTCTGAAAGGGGAAGCTGAATAAGATTTAGGCCCTCTGAGTAACTCTTAAGCTGGCCATAGACGCAAAGATCCGATCATTCGAATCCTCAAACGATCGAACTTTCCCATCTCTCGACCTGCCACTAAACTTCAGATCAAATAAGGTAGTAAAAGAAAGATCAGACAATGTTCTGCCTCTGACAGGGATAGTATGAAAGTTTATGTCCGACAAAACCTAGTGACAGTCTCCCACTGAAAATCGTACGATCGGCAATACACGCAGATATATTATCGGCAGCCGACAGAAATTTTCCAATTTTTCTTTTGCATTTGAGTTAAGACAAGATACCCACAAATTTTTGATGAAAACACAGGTCCATTACTTGCCAACTATGCCTGTAATTAACCTGAACTTAATTCTGTTTTTCTTCAAATCCTCGTCCCAATCTCTTTTTCCACCTCTGTTCACAGTACTTTAAAAAGCAGAAGCGGTTAATTCCAGAGAGGACTGTGTGGAAATACTTTGTGCAGTTATGCAGCGCTGTGGAACACATGCATTCCCGTAGAATCATGCACAGAGGTAAGCCAAGGCTCCAATAACCCAACATGCAGTCCCCACAGTTTTGAAGATGTTCAGTTAAAGGAGCATTAAGCAGCAGTCAGGCCCGGACTGGCAATATGTGGGTTCTGGCAAATGCCAGATGGGCTGCTATAAGGTGCCATAGAAAGTCAGTATTTAGTGGGCTGGTGGGGACTGTTTGGGCCTCTATGTGGGCTGATTGGGCCTCTGTGTACCTGAAATGCCAGGGCCTATTTTGATTCTCAGTCCAGTCCTGGCAGCAGTGGTTTAACTTGGTGACCGCAGACCAAGTTGCAAAAAATTGACACCCCCACATTTCGCAGTTACACCCACTGCTCCTCCTGTAGGGATGCCACTCTTTACCAGGCTCAGACTGAGATTCAAAATAGCCCCTGGCATTTGAAGCACACAAGCACCCAAACAGCCACCCATAAGCCCAGTGGCATAACTACAAAGTGCAACAAATCCCCCAGGGATGGCCGGGTTACCTGGGCAACCCAGCTGACTAAGCCATACCCTCCACTCAAAAAACCAGAGGCACCAGGCATGTACAGCAACCCTGCACACACCCCAACTGCCTGCTCATAACCCCAGCTCACCCTGCACGCTAGCAATGAGGGTAGAGGAAGCAGACCCTGCAGTTTGAACCCCCTGACCCCTCACAACCACAGGGTGGTCTTTATGATTATGCCAATCCAGACCTGGCATTAATACTAAAATGACATTTCTCTGGTTATTAATGGCAACTAAGATGATATGTGTTGTGTTGTCTGTTATCATACCTTGTATGCACACAAGCACACTGCTATTGTGCACAGCACAACTACAATTCTATGTATTCTGACAAATCTCCATAACAATTTGTATACATTCGTATCTTTATATATCCGATTCTATATTTCCATTGCTGGAATAATGCAAGAAAGCTCAATTTGCTGCCAACTGTGCATGAGGGTAAATCTTCCCCATTGTTTCTGTTTGCCCATTCTCCATAGAAGCAAAAGTCCTCAGGACATTACTTGTCTCACCTCAGTGGGTTAACAAACTCCTGTTTTCCATATATTTCTTTCCCCTGCAGCTTTTTTTTTCCTCGCTGCTGATCCAGTTACCTCTGAACATTTTTTTTTTTTGTGTTTTTTATCTGGCCTTTGAAGCCTCTGATGATTGCGCCTGATGAAACTGTCAGAGGATGATGTGTTTTGATTCTTTTCTAAAGTCTTTGCACATCACAGCTATGAAGGGTGGAATACAAAGACATCGATCAGAGTTGGGATGCATGTAGCGTTTGGGGCACTGGTACATGTAACTTCCTGGGAATACGCTCTGTTTTGCTAAAAAGTTATCTGAAAACACAGGCTCTTCAAACAAGCCCTGCACTGTGTGTGAAGGAGAGATTTGGTCATTGCAATATCAGTGGACCTTCGTTCTCTCTGGAAAGCCTCATAATTTTATTTGTACACCTACATCCTTACCACGCTCTGTTTTCTGAAAAGCGATCTCCATTTGCACATATTTACTGTTATGTTTGCCCCTCACCAGGATATTTATTGCCATAACATAGATTTACCTGCTTACTCACTAAGCCGTGGAAGTTATAAGCTTCAGATACAAAATATTCTATGATGTAGGATTTATTTTCTATTTATAGACACACAGTCATGTTGTCATAGAATTTTACATCTTTGCATATATGAATTTATACATATCACTAGGGATGCACAGAATCCATCATTTTTAGATTCAACTGAATGCTAAATCCTCCACAAAACACGAACTGAATACGAAATCAAATCTGAACCCTAAGCTGCATATTCATTTTATGCAGAGTGACGGGAGACCTGGGGCCAGAGACGAAAAATTGCTAATGCCTAATAAAATCGGGGGAGTTGACAGCTCTGTATATTATATATGGTCTCCCTTCTGTAATTTGAGTCAGGCCCAGACATGGGTTCCAGATAGGCCATGGCATTACAAATACAAAGAGACCCAAAGAGCCTTCTATCAGTCCAAAATATAGTGACTGTCATCTTACAGCAGACCCTCTTGCATTTGCCAGAATCCACAGATTGCTGGTCAAGGCCTGATTCAAGCCTTGCACAAGCCTCAAGGCTGGTGAATAAATTTGTGAAATGTCAGCGAAAATTTACCTGGCGAAAATTCGCTAAAAAAACTAGTTTCGCAAATTTTTTCGCAAATTCGGCAAAGCGAAACTGGGTAGATTCGCCCATCACTAATGGTGATGCCTGTAGAGAACTCTCTTATGGATTATGGCCTCTTCAACGAATAAAAATGTTAATAATCAAAGAGCACTCCCTCGCCAGCTGTGGAGTAGGCACCAGTCTATGACTTTCTAGAGGGATAGTAAACCTGCTGTGTTCAGCTGTTGCTGAGCTACAACTACCAGAATGCCTCAGTAGTCAACCATTCCAATGCTAAGGGATCTGTGCCAGCAACTACTGGACAGACTTTGAAACTCATTTGCAAGTCTTGGTTTGTAATTAATTGTGTGACATTCATGGGCAGGAATTAATGGCTTACTTTTGCTTTTTTATCCACAGACATTAAGCCTGCTAATATGTTTATCACAGCCACAGGGGTGGTGAAACTGGGAGACCTCGGGCTAGGGCGATTCTTCAGCTCCAAAACCACCGCAGCACATTCCTTGGGTAAGGGCCTTTATTTTACTGCCAAGCATCCTATTTTTAATAAGTGGTATTTTTATTAACAACTGTTGGCTACAGAAATGGGCAATATTTCTGAATTGAGATGAATACAGAGAAGGCAGTAGACAATCTGGTAAATAAAGAAGAAATCTACTGTATTTGTACAGAAGATAGAGCTGATACGTTGTGCCAGATTCCCACCAGAATAAAATCAATGCATCCATATGTTTTATTATCCACAGACAATATAGTATTCCTAGTACAGGTATGGGACCTGTTATCCAGAATGCTTGGGACCTGGGGCTTTCCGGATAATGGATATTTCCCTAATTTAGTTTCTCATACCTTAAGTCCACTAGAAAATCATGTAAACATTAAATAAACTCAATAGGTTGGTTCTGTTTCCAATAAGGAATAATTATATCTTAGTTGGGATCAAGTACAAGGTACTGTTTTATTATAGGAAATAAGTTTAAATATTCAGAATAGTTAGATAAAATGGAGTCAATGGTCATTCCATAATTTGGAGCTTTTCTAGATGTTTCCCATACCTGTAGAAGTGTTTTTTGATCCAGGGAAAACAGATAGAGCAAGCATAATCCATATTGTTTTACTTATGAATGAAGAGAGGCTCCTCTCCCACAAAGTCACCACTGTCCTGGCTTCACATATGCTGATCAGATAACCCTGCTCTGCCTGTATCAGGCCCAACAAAACTGGTTTGTTGTTGACAGCTTTTGAGTTTAAGTCCTTAGGATGTTCCATGAAACTTGATTTCCTTCCCATGCTTACTACATACATAGAGGTTCCTCACTTCCATGTTTCTGTTTCATTGCAATAAAATCCAAATATATTATTAATTTTACATTATCCCATGGCTGTTTGGATTATGATTTAAGTCTCTTTCTCAGTCTGTGACTATAACAACTTGTATGCTCTCAGACTTACCTATGACTACTTGATTGAAGGGCTACAACACTTTATCCATTCAACTTCTTGAATCTTTTCTTTCATTAATTATATTATATATATATATAGAGAGAGAGAGAGAGAGAGAGAGAGAAATAGATATATAGCTATAGATAGATATACAGTATGCTGTACACGCATACCAGGGACATCAGGGGCCCTCTAGAAAATCTTAGAACAGGGAACCAATCTCAGTACTATTATTCTTCCTCTCCTCACTCAACCTCTATTCTCCTAGTCCTTTGACCATGAAATAGGCCAAATGTTTAGCAGCATGAGGGCCCATTCACACCTGGGCCCCCCGGGTGTATCCCTGTAATCCTCATTTATTTTACAAATTACCCTCTAATCTGTTGTTGATCTCTACTCAGTACTTTTAGGCTTGTGACATACGGGCAGATTTAGTCACCTGGCAACTGATTGCCTTCTGGGCGACAATCTCCCTGAACCGCCTTCCCATTTCTTCCTGTCCACTACAATGAAAATCGCCAGCTGTAAAGCACATGCGGCACTTCGTTTTCTGAAGCCGCCCGAAGTTTCCTCGTGCAGCAACTTTAGGTGACTTCGGAAAACGAAGCGGTGACTTAGGCAGCATGCCAACCCTGGAATTGCACCACCCTAGGCCCAGGCCTTTATGGCCTTGCCACAAATCCAGGCCTGGGGGGGACCCTGCAATTGGTGCTGCGCCAATGAGGTGAGTTGAACATATATCACAATGAATAAACTACATTTTGTTCAGTAGTTACACAATTCTAGCGCACAAAGCCGTTACCTCTCTTTCCGAAATTGGCTGGCCCCTCTTCTTGCTTTAATTTCCTTATGAAAGAAGGAGATCGGCATCTGTCAATTGCACCCTCAACTGGCAAAAAATGAGACTTTATTTGCTTAGAAGAAATGTACTTTGCCTTTCTTACAGTAAGCATTTTTTGCCAGTTTGTTGTATGGATTTTTTTTTTAAACCTTTTTCTCTTTAATATAATTGTGATTCCCTTGATGTCTGACAATACTAGCCTTTTATAACTTCTTCAAAGGCAGAAATAGTCCAGATAATATTAAACACATGACCTCTGCACTGTGTAATTCCAGCTGGCTATACATAATTCATATATATAAATATATAAATATATATTTATACACATGCCAGCACAGGCTTGGATGAACAACTAGTTTGAAAAAGAAAGGCAAATCATTCTCTATTAAGATCACGTCGGCTGGAATAAGCCCAAAACCTGATTTTGTCCACTTAATGATGAGATGCAGTGTGACAGCTTCACTTATTATTTTAATGAGCAAGCATTGGGGTTCCACTAGGCACTGCAGACTATTCATGGCTGCACAGGCACAGAATTGGGGCGCAGAAATGGTTAACTCCAATCCATGCAAGTAAAGAAGATATAATGTGTGTCAATGAACTTTCATTCTCTGCAAGGCATTAACAAAGGAAGTCGTTATTTATGGCCAAGTATTGTCCTTTATTTTTCGCACCTAAGATGTAGTGTAAAAGAGATAACCAGATTCTTCAATTCTAAAGGTGGCCATAGACGCACTTCACCAAGCAAATGTTTGCCAGCCCGCCTCTAATTCACTAAAATGCAAATCTGCGCTCAGGGTGGCGAACGTTAGAGAAGTAGCACTACTGTTACTTTGCTAGGTAAAGTGCAGTTACGCTTGCGAAGTCTAATTTGCATACAGCACAAAGTTAGACGTATAATAGAAGTATATGTTACAGCCACTACATTACACTACACAAGCCCAGGAAACCTTTAATAAATAAAATAAAGTTGTCCTATTGCCCTAAACATGTGCCCCCTGTATAGTTGTGTTGCCATATGTTAGGAAATGTAGGGGGGAAGGAGGGTAACCCCCCAAAAAATGACCCTAGTTTTCAGACTATCACCCTAAATTATTATTGAATCTTGCCAGGTCTGACCTGAGTCTAGCGCAAG
>CM044446.1:12769441-12791941 GCA_024363595.1 Xenopus borealis | reverse complement strand
GGTCAAAACACTACTGTAATTTCTGTAGGTTTTGTCAGGCCCAGACTGGCAATCTGTGGGTTCTGGCAAATTCCAGAGGGACTGCTGTAAGATACCAAAGAAAGTCACTATTTAGAGGGGCTGATGGGTGTTGCCAGTCCAGACTTTACAGTTAAATTATGTGCTGATTAAAGGGCAAAAAAGCATCTGAGCTGATCCCTGCACTATGGTACCTGTACTGTAGATATTGTTAGCACAGAAGTACAGCTGCTTTCTTGGTGAATTACATTTGGTGACATATCTAGTGGCAGGGACTGATGGTGCCCACCAGACACTCACCACTGTTTAAGGAGTTGTCAGCCAAGTGATACCCTCCCTGGTCCGTATCTAATTAGAACTTATTTAGCTCAGCATCACCAATCCCCAACCTTCCACCTTCCTGCTTCTGCCAAGCCCACATCCCGCCTCCACCCCACCCACTCCCTGTACCAACTCCACCCACTCCCATCCAACTTGCATCTTCCTTCTTCGCCACAGATAAGAGAGCATCAGGGGAGGACAGTTTTTTTAATAGCTATAGAGGAAGCAGATACATCAGTCTGGGGCCACCTTGTTCCCAGGGTTCCCCTGCGACTGCTGGGTCTGCTTCCTCTACAGTTATGCAGGCCTGGACTGGCCATCTGTGAGTTTTGGCAAATGCCAGTGGGGCTGCCATAAGATGCCATAGAAAGTCACTATTTAGTGGGCTGGTGGGGAGCTGAATGGGCCTCGGTGTATCTGAAATGACAGGGCTATTTTGACTCCCAGTCCAGTCCTGCAGTTATGCCACTGGGCAGGCATGTGCCTATAAATGGAGGCTACCGGAACTGAAAGCCAGCAGAGTAAGGTCGCTGGTGGGGAGAGACCAAACCCGCCCACAACCTGCAGAATGTGTGTTGCAATCAGCCTGTACCTGGCTCACTTATGGGTAAACTGTTGGAACCCACAGGTTTGGGCGAGCCCCCGCATCACTACTGTTCAGAATCCATTATGGAAAGCAGAGGGAGTTAAAATCCCACTCCACACTGGAACAAGGTCAGGGAAAGAGCTGCATGACTCTGTGAGCCAAAGGGGCATTGAGCAATGGTCTGTTTGAGTCAGGGATTAATTATCAAGGTGTCCTTTCAATCTGTGGCATTATTTATGTCTGTGTAAAAAAAGTATATATATTTATATCTGAAAATACCTTTTCTATGTAAGCCAAATGAGCTCAAAAAAGGATGTATATTAACTGAATGCTGTTCCTTTTCTTATTGCAGTGGGAACACCATATTATATGTCCCCAGAAAGAATCCATGAAAATGGCTACAACTTCAAGTCAGATATCTGGTCCTTAGGGTGTCTGCTGTATGAAGTAAGTATTGTCCCTGTTCTTCTGGTGCCGATTGTAACTCGCCCGTAGTGAGTCAGGTATTGCACGTGAGACCTGGCCGAAACCCTTGATACTTGTGTTTCATTCAGCACCAAAAAAAACCTTGTAAATTCCTGAAAATATTCAAAATGTGAATCTCTGTCACTGGTATTTATAGGTTCTAAAACTAGCCCTGCGGATGCACCTGGCCCTCAGTTCAGAGAAGGGATTCAAATGAGTTTTGCTGAAAATCCCCAGAAATACACTAACAGTAACTCAACATGCCTCCCTAGAGATCTGCTTGGAGCTGCATTGTACTGCCCCCCTGTGACCCCAAACAGCAACTGTGCAGTGTGACCCCCTGATCCTCAGCTGGCCCACGATTTTACATGATATTAATTAGTGAGTCCAAGGCATGCCCTTGACCTCTGCTGAAAATTCAAGAATCAAGAACTGTGCAATAATGTCAAGCAGCTGCCTGTCTTGCTCTCAGAGGCCCAGATTTGTGGGAAAAAAAAGATTTGATGATATATTGAGTTTCCAACGAGATATATATATATATATATGTCGTGATCACAAAGTACTTACCTTGATATCTTGCGGGGGTGCACGGTCAATGACAATTAGTAGTCAATCTGGAACAAACAATTCCCGGACCAGCACCTCCCTGTATCAAGGAATTGTTTGTTCCAGATTGATTATATATATATATATATATATATATATATATATATAGTCATGTATATGAGCCGCACACCCCTGAAAACGCTTTGAAGACCTGGGTGCACATGCATGAAAAATTTTAAGTATATATATATATATATATATATATATATACACGTGAGTGCTGGTATTCCCTTTGTTGAGATATATATACAGTATATGTGTCAGTATATATATCAGCTGTTTCATGGCAGCATATGGTTTTCTTTAGAAACATAGACATTATCTATATATGTGTGAGAGACAAAGTATGTCAATTGCAGCAGGACTGTCTTTGACCCCTGGGTATGTCGTGCCCCTAGAGTTGGGTCTCCTTTCCTAACAAAGGATGATTTTGCATCACAATCAATCAGCGGGTCGTTCTGATCCGTGTTTTGAAGGATGAGTAATGAAATGGATTAGCTGCCTGATGTTAATAAACTCACCCCCTGTCCCCAGCAATGTAGTTCATCCCACACCAATGTTATAAATACTGGAAGGCTTTATCCTCACTCTCCTACTAACTAATTGGGTATTAACAGCGATGATGGGGGTCACTACAGGATTACATTCTTCTTCTCTGAATGAGACAGTAGTTCGCCCTCTCTGCTGTGTTTTGAATTGCAGGCTGCAGCAGTTTCTTACAGGATCAATGATTTTGTAAATGCCCAGGGTCCTGGCACATTGGTGCTTTATATTGCCATGGTCTTTAAAGGGAGAATTTGCTGAAACTTGATCCAGGGATTGACCCAGTTGCCCTTAAAACGCCAGTAGGCAGTAATACCAGTTTAAATAGTCTGGATTTGCACACTAACCTGCTGACCAACACGTGTTATGATGTATTTAGATGAAGGGCAGTGTCCATTCAGCACCTAATTTACTAGAAAAGTTGCCATTGTCAGGCTGGAGGGTCCAAGGCCAACTTGGGCTTCTGTCACAGTTACCCCACCCCCCTTTGGGCCCCCACCCCAGCTGCAACCCTTCTCTAGCCCCCCCTGCTCCAATTGCAACCCCCATCTGGACACCCCACCTGTACCCGTTCTCTGCTCAGACCATGGGGGCTGCATTGTGGGGTCTCGGGTGCAGGTCTGGGTTGATTGGGGCCCACCGGGTTTTTACTCTGTGTTTTGCAAGCCCAGTCTGGCCCTGACAGTTGCTAAAGTGCAACTAGCAATAGCAACCAATTAGCCATTTGTTTTGAAAAGTCTGTTACAAGTAAGGAAATGAAAGAATGGCCTGACTGGTTGCTATTGGCAACTGCACTTGTGCAGTCTATAAGTGCGTGATAAAACGTTGCAACATATTCTGCAGCGCTGTACAATAAATGAGAAATACAACCCATGCCCAATACTAGAGGAGAAGGCCCTCCTAGCACCCCTGTGTGCAAACAATCAGGCGTTAGGAGGAAAGTAATTTAAATTTTTGCTGTAGTCTCTGCTGACCCCTCTGGCAGTACAACAGTTAACCCCTTTGCTGCCGTATGCATTAGGGCTGTCGCTGCACTGCCAAGCAGAGAAGATAAATCCATATTAACGGGGGGTAGAGTGTGAGTGAATTCATTCGATGGACTCCCAGATACCATTCAACTGCAGGAAATTATTGTGAACCTCCCTGTGTGCTCGATGTGTTCTCTTCTCTATTTTGGGGGAACGCTGTCATTCGGATAAATCAGAAGAGGATAAAAATAAGTTTTCCCCCTCCGGTCTCTGCCTCTTCCTACAAGCGATGCCATTCCTAGGCAATTTATGCACAAGTATACGTGGATTCATGGTTTCCCCAAACCAGTCCTGTCTGCGCCGGATGCGTTTCTATAACGGTATCTGGTCGCTCAGCAGTAATTGTTCTAATCAAAATGTCAAAAGCAAGTCGCAAACCCAGCATCGCACTTATTAGGGACACACACAAGCGCCTGAAGTCTCCACGCCGCGCTCCAAATTGTCACTTATTTCAGATAGAATTTATGAGTCCCCCCCCCCCAGACCCCCTTAAGGTTCAGGTCACTGTGTTCAGTTGTTTCAAGGGAAATTGTATAAGGAGCATTTGTGACTTGTCTAATTCCCCTGAATGAAGACTACCAGGAGACAGATATTGCCCATTTCATCCTCCAAAGTGCACACTGCTATAGGAATCCATTAGTTTGAACTTGATGGAGATGAGCCCTTTTTCAGCTTCACTTACTATGTTACTATGGATCCAAGTCCACCTCCTATAATACATTCCTGTATAGTGTTTCCACTTTTACATCCAGTGGTCTAACTAGATATTACTGGGCCCCACAGCAAATTATTTTCAGGCTCCCAAAATGTCTAGAGCAGGGTGAGGCCAAGGGGTAGACAGAGTAAGCACGTGTCTAGGGTGCAAAACTTGGGGGGGGGGGGTGCCAGGCACGCACCTTCTCTGCCTCCTACCCCCCTAATCCAGTCCCTTCTCCCTGCTGTGTGTACAGCCTTTTTGTGCCGGTCGGTCTGGCCCAGTGACGTAACTACCAGGGGGTGCAGAGGGTGCAATTGCACCAGGGCCCCCACCCCCTTGGGGCCCATCGGAGCCATGATAATGGTTATGGCAGGCGGTTATCTAGGGGGAGATTTTACAGCACACATGCCATCGACACTCCAGCATGGGATTTATAGAGGTAAGGGCCTGACAGGGGGGCCCAGGTGCCCATCCTATACTGGGGCCCACCAGGGAGTAGTTACGCCACTGGTCTGGCCTGGCACTGGTCTAGAGGTTGACTTGTTTTCCCAATATTTATTGAAATTGTATATGAATTAGGGCCTCCTGGGTAGCCGCAGGGTCTGCTTCCTCTGTAGTTACACCCCTGATCTCATCTCCTCCCAAAGCTTAGGAAGAATTCCAAAACTTATCACACCAGAGATCTTTCTGGGGCACCCTTCCATCTGTTGGTAAAGGTTTCTGGGAGGTATAATTATCTATAATACACAAAAGCATTGAATATCTTGTAAAATTATATCCTTATAAACGGTGAGTAGTGATGTCATCAGTTATAATCAGTGAGTAGTGAGATCCTTTTTGTCATATGAATCACTAAAACCTGTGTATTATAATAAAGTACCCCTTGTTGGAAAAAACAGGCCTAGGGCGGCAAGATTTTAGGGGGGCGGCATGCAGCCCAACCACGCCCACATTTGTTCAAAAACACTGGGGACACGCAGGTGATATCATTTTTTTTATAAATTACCCGTGCACCAATCCCCATTGCTCCGTTCTCGATAATAAAAATTTGCAGGAAAAAAGAGGAAAGGATGGGGGCGACAAACGGCAGTATAATAATATATAAATCCGGCCCTGGGAAAATATGAGGATATTAGAAGTAACCTCTGAGTTCTATGACCTGTATAAAAGGTATATGGTCATGGAACTCTTCTGTGACTCATAATATCCTTATATTTTACAATTTATTGACTATATAACAGCTGGGTGAGACTGCAGCCTGGGCATCAGCATTACAGCCCGCAGCCATAAAGGGGTTAACGAGGAATTTGCTATGGAAGTCGCTATAAAGAAGTTCCCCTGCCTTTCCTCACAATGGGGGTTTAATGTCTGTCATGGAAGGACAGCCGTTCCGCATTGGATCCCTGTCAGAGCGCATAGTAATGAGCAGCATCTCTAACCCGAGGACGTAAGGGCAGAATAATTATCAAATAATCCCTTATTAAAATCCTAACGAGCAGCATTAAACATCAGCCAAGGAAAGGGCCCCCGGAAGAAGCCAAGCAGCACACGCTCCTTGCAGCAAAACAGGATAATATCAACAATTACCCAGTATAAGCTCATTAGGACGGGGGGCCGGAGAGTGGCTCGGTGCTGGGGGGGTGACAGTGAAGGACAGTGACAAGGAGCTCTCCAATCACATAATGGTTTAATAAGCAGCTGGGACACAATGAGGGGTCGAACGCAGAGGGGGAAAAAAAATGCTGCCTCTTGCTTACTGAACCTGAAGGCGACATTAACTCCTTCAGCGTCGCCATATTCGCCGCTAATAGAAACGTCAGTGGAGCGCTAATAACATTCAGGTCCTTCTGTTTATCAGGGATCTATACAATGTGCTTGTTAGTTCTCAGCTGGAAACCTGATTTATTATTATTTATTTTAATGTACAGGTGATGAACACCCGTTATCCAGAAAGATCCGCATTACGGAAAGGCTGTCTCCCATAGACTCCATTATAATTTTTTTTACAAATGATTTCCTTTTTCTGTGTAATAATCAAACAGCAGCTTGTACTTGATTCCAACTAAGATATAATTAATCCTTATTGGAAGCAAAACCAGCCTATTGGGTTTATTTAATGTTTACATGATTTTCTAGTAGAGTTAAGGTATGAAGATCCAAATTATGGAAAGATCTGTTATCTCGAAAACCCCAGGATTCTGGATAACAGGTCTTGCACCTGTATTTTAATCTTGACCCTTCAGTGCTGGGAGTAGTGACCTGACATTGATGAACCAAGCGCTGAGGGTGCAGCAAGTCCCCAGTGCAGTCTTTTGCGGCTATTATAATACAATGTTCTATGTTTGTCCAGGTCTAGTAACTCATAGCAACACAACTTGTGCTCAGGGAGACATTCTAATAGTATGGATATTTGGATTCTTTGCAGATGGCGGCCTTACAGAGTCCTTTCTATGGGGACAAAATGAACCTGTTTTCCTTGTGTCAGAAGATAGAAAAGTGCGACTACCCTCCTCTGCCCAAAGAACACTACTCGGAAAAGGTAAGCGCTCCATATATGCCTAAAGGGGGCCTGCGATTGGATCGTGGGCAGTCGTCCATACCCGAGCTTGCTGCTCACATGTTTCAGCTGAATGGCAGCAAGACCAGCACTTGCTAAGGGGATACTAAAGGAGCAAAGCTTGGCCAAGTCGTTACCCATACAAAGCAAACAGCTGCTGATTGGTTTCTCTGGGCAGCAAATCATTATTTCATAACAAAATATCAATTCTGTTTAAAGGAAAGAAGGAAAGTCTTGTTTTACTTGGAGAGGCCAAAAGTTAGTGATCACATTTACTTGCCTGAAGCCCCAGGCCAGTGTTCGTATGGGGAGAAAACTGCACCGGCTCTGGGTTATTCCAATGAGCACCACAGAGTGATCCTCTTCTTCCTTCTTTCTTCAAATTCCCCGGGGGAGATACACTAGGCCGGGACCACTTATAGGGTGGCCACCTTTTCTGGTAAAACATACTGGCCTTCCTGTATATTTATGCTTTTTCCCTATTAATAACATTGGGATCAACCATAGATTTTACCGGCCGGGCCAAGTAACCACTTATCACTTGCCTCCATCCTTTGTAAGCACACGCAAACCTTATCTTGTTGGGTCCCTGGAGAGATTTAAGGAGATAGCAAATCTCCAGCATGTCCCCGGTGCTTCCAAACCCACTGTGATGGGCAGCATGCCTCCCCTTAAAATTCCACCAGGCTAGGTCTGGGCCTTTCCACAAATCCAGGCCTGATCAGTCCTTAAAGGAACTATGCTAGCAAGCACCACTGCCACCAGTCTAATTATTTTCCGGGGATCTTTTACACTGCTCCAAGTGCATGCTTTGAACTATAGAGAAATAAGCTCCAGTTATATTCCACCGCAATCAGACATGGAGGTGGGTTTGATGCTCCCTCCTCTAATTACCTAGGACACCACCCCCTCAGCAATTAACCATTTCCCTAATCTGGCAAACCCTGTGCAGGTATGGGACCAGTTAACGGGAAAGCCGTTATCTGGAAACCGGTTATATAGAAAGCTCCAAATTAAGGAAAGGACGTCTCTCATATAGACTCCATTCAGTAACGGAACTAGCTGGGGATAGGTTTGCCACCTGGCTGCTATTTTACCGGGGGGGGGGGGGGGGGGGGGGTATCAGGCCCTGGCACTGGCACTGGTCCTGGCCCAATTGCACCCCCTGAAAATTATTTCCTTTGGAAAAGACCCACCAGATATTAGCAGCTTAAAGGTCTCTATGTTACAGAGCAGAGGGTGGTTGGCCTCTTTCTTTAGTAAGGTTTTATACTACTAATTTAGGATTACCATGGCAGGGAACAAAACTCTAAGCACACAGGGGCCCTCTTTTGACAGCTCAACCCACTGTCCCTCATTTGTACTGGAAAGTCCCTTTTTTCTGTGCACTAAACAGCCAGTAAAAGAACCTAAGTTTCTTCCTTAATTGGCTATTGGCCCAAAACAGCCACAGCAGAAGATAAGATACTTTCGTAACAATTTCAAGATACGCAAAAAAGCAATTGTAACAATATAAGAGAACAGGTCCCTTGGGAAAAGTTAGACTCACAGCTTAAAGGGCAATTCACCTTCATTAGCAAAACGGTAATAACTGGAAAAAAAAACCACAGAAATATGTTCAAACTTTAATAACCTGCCAAATTTTGTAAAATGTACATGGTGATTAGGGGGTGTGGCCATGCAAATAGGCGCTAGGGGCAACAACTTTTTTGTCCCTCTTTTTCATTTCCAAAATGTTGGGAGGTGTGCACAGGGGTGTAATACTTCATAGGATCTGTTGGTGACTCCATATTTGCTGTAGAAACAGCAGTGCTTGCGTTTATAGTCGTGTGTCATTATACAAAGGAGCCCATGAAAACTTGTCTCAAAGGACAAAAAAAAAACCTAACAGAGAGGATTTGCTGGCTGGTTGCTAACATGAAGTTGTCCCCAGAAACAAACAATTTCACGTATTGCTCTTTGCTAACTAACAGTGATGTGAGGCCCAGATGCAGAATTGAGTGTCTACAGTAGGTTTCCATACAGACAGAAGCAAAGTGTGGGCAACATCGTTACTGCTAATAGAAAGCCTCTGCTGTTTCTGTATTACATGCAGCTCAGCGTTTGACTGCCGGCTGGCGGAATTAGTGTAAGCTGACAGTTGTGTTTCCTGTCTGTACAATTAGTGTCTGTCCACCTCCCTCTGGCAGTGCTAAAGAGCACATGTACATACAGGGATACAATTCAGGGTGCGAAGGAGTGTTTAAGGCTTCAAAGCACCAGCTTGGGCAGAGCCAGGCTCCAGATGGTGTGAATACTCTATTAGCCGAGTGCCGGGATTGGAGTGCGTAGGGGCGAGCCCTTTGGCTCTGGTGTATCTGTCTGTAAAGGCTGCTGCTGCCAGATCAAATAGCACATTGTCTTCTCTTGGACATTAGCTTGAGTTTGCCAGCATCTCTGCTGTATCCAAAGTGGAGCCTGATACATAAACATCAGCAATCCGGTGGGGTCCTTCTGCACATTCCGCTGGCACTTTAACACATTGGTAAAGGAAAATAATTTCTTTTCTAAATATACTTTTTTCATACAAATGAGGTTTTGCTAAATTGTTCAGTTAAAGATACGTTGTCATCTTTGTTTCACATACGTTAGTAATATTAAAGGAAATACCCCCCCCCCCAAACAATGTAGGTCTCTATAAAAAGATATTGCATAAAACAACTCAGATGTAAAACCCTGCTTCATGTAAATAAACCACTTTCATAATAATACACTTTTTTAGTAGTATGTGCCATTGGGTAATCATAAATAGAAAATTGCCATTTTAAAAAAATAAGGGATGCCCCCCCCCGGGATTGTAGGATTCACGGTGCACACAAACTATAAAGTTAGGTCACATGAGCCAATTAACAGACAGAGTTCTGTATTTTGCTTCCACACTTCTTCCTGTTACAGTTATGGTCGAATTTCAAAGTGAAAAAACTTTGAAATTCGACCTTCAAATATGGGCATTTTCGATCGAAAATGGCCATATGTGAACAAAAACGGCCGCATTTGATCAAATAAAAATCGTTCAAATTGTTCCATCACAGGCGTTACTTGTGAGAGTTGCATGAATGGATGTGTGAAGTCTTCTGAAACCGCTGTGGTACAGTATTGTATGTAGCAGACAGGTGGTGTCAAAGGCCCCCGCCTCTATTGAGGGGTGGTTTCTCCACCTTGACATGAATTTCTTCTTTCACGCCTCTTTCAAACCATCGGTCTTCTTTATCCAAGATTTGGACCTTGCTATCTTCAAAGGAGTGTCCCTTGTCTTTTAGGTGTAGAAAGACAGCTGAGTCTTGCCCTGTAGAGTTCTCTCTCCTATGCTGAGCCATTCGCTTGGTGAGCAGTTGTTTGGTCTCCCCAATGTACAGATCTGTGCACTCCTCACTACACTGGACTCCGTATACCACATTGCTTTGTTTTTCTTTTGGTGTTGGATCCTTTGGGTGTACCATCTGTGGCATTGCACTGCTCACTGCAGCACCCTTTTCGTGTTTGGTTTGAGCACCCTGGATGGGGTCACAGTCCCTTTGGCTGAACTTGCAGGCCATGACACGCGCTGGGGGAAGCTTCAGCAGAACCCTGGGTAGATGGGATTCCCCTTAGCTTTGGCCTATGGGAGTCCATAGACCCCAAACCCCCTCTGGGGGGGGGGGGCAGGGATGGTAGGCCCTCCCTAGCTTCGGCCAAGTGGGACCCACCTGCACAAATTGTCCACGGGCGGTGACTGGGACACTTGGGCAACGGAGTCCATGCCTTTGGGTAGGACTCGGAGAGGATGATTCAATATCATCTGCTGTATATAGTATAATGCAGTGCATCATTCTCTGGGAATGCTCTATTTTAAAGTCCCATTGTGTATCTGCTGTATGTAGTATAAAATAGAGCATTCCCAGAGAAGGGTGCACTGCATTATACTATATACAGACCGTTCCCTGGGAAATATATACAGTAGAACCCCCATTTTACATGAGACCACAAAAAATGGAGTAAAATCCAGGAAAATGTATTATGTATAATATATAGGTGGGATCACAAAACAACGAGAGAAAACGTAAAATCAGGGGGATGTAAAAAGTGAGGTTCCACTGTGGTATAATAGGGTTCTGTATTAGATCACCTCACTGGTGCTATAGTAATTGTACAACTAAGTCAGTCAGTTGTACAATTCGTCTAGTAGCATTTTTATAGTAACATAAACCTTATGTTTGACCTTGCTGGATCCAATAATGACTTCCAGCCCCTTAGTGTGTATCCAGCATAGACTGAAGCCCATCTCCATGGCCTTTGGCCAGTCCAGGTTTCTGTCAAAAGATCAATCGATATTCGAATCAATTATCGAGTAACTGGCAATGTCAGCTCCCCAGCCAAGTCTGCTTTTGTAACAGGCTCTTGGGACACGGGGAGACATTATCTGCCTGTTCTTTACTCTCCTTCTGTGCAGCACAAATACTCGCAATTGATCATGTTTGCTTGTTGTGTTCCCCACATCCCACTGAACGTCCTCCTGGGAGCAAAGAGCTGACGCTCGGTGTCTTACTGATCAGCTCGATAATTCCCCCGAGCCTTGATCTTGTGTAACCCAATAAAGCTCCAGACTAAAGCTTTTACTTTTACTCGCTGCACCGGTAATTCAGTTTGCTCGTGCTCCGATCTCCGTCTTCATTACGTGTGATAAAATATTAAATGCTTCCACTGTTTCAAGCCAGTGTAAAAACCTGAAAATTGCCCTTCTAGCTGCAAAATAATCAATTCCTTATTATTGGGCTTCTATCCGCGGCCAGGCAATTAAATAATAAAAGCGTCGGTGATCTTGAGGGGGAGGCAGAGAGATCAGAGCAGCTTTTCCAGAGGGTTTTTTGGAAAATATATTTTACTGCAGAAACTGACCGAATAGCCTGGGAGGAAAGGAGTTATATGATAGGAAATAAAGCACTTGTTAAGAGATTATTATTAAAGGGATACTGTCATGGGAAAAACATTTTTTTTTTCAAAACAAATCAGTTAATAGTGCTTCCCCAGCAGAATTCTGCATTGAAATCCATTTCTCAAAAGAGAAGATTCTTTTATATTTCATTTTGAAATCTGACATGAGGCTAGACATATTGTCAATTTCCCAGCTGCCCCAAGTCATGTGACTTGTGTTCTGATAAACTTCAATCACTCTTTACTGCTGTACTGCAAGTTGGAGTGATATCACCCCCCCTTCCCCCAGCAGCCTAACAACAGAACAATGGGAAGGTAACCAGATAACGGCTCCCTAACACAAGAGAACAGCTGCCTGGTAGATCTAAGAACAGCACTCAATAGTAGGGTTGCCACCTGTCCGGTTTTGACCCAGACAGCCTGGTATTTTGAAGGGCTGCCTGGGTCAATACTTCCTGCCCGGTTTTGCAAATAAGGAAAACCAGGAGGGATTAGCTTGATGGACACAGTGATTGGCCAATCGGCGATCACTTCATCACAGTCCCGCGCACTGACATCACACGTCTGCCTGACGTCATGGGCCCGCTCACTGGCGTCACAAGCCCGCCCCCTGTCCAGGATCAGCCACAGGAAAAGGTGGAAACCCTACTCAATAGTAAAAACCCATGTCCCACTGCGTTCTATTCAGTTACATTGAGAAGGAAAAACAGCCTGCCAGAAAGCAGTTCCCTTCTAAAGTGCTGGCACAAGTCACATGACCAGGGCAGCTGGGAAATTGACAAAATGACTAGCCCCATGTCAGATTTAAAAACCGAATATAAAAAAAAAAACTTTGCTCTAATTAGAAATGGATTTCAGTGCAGAAGTCTACTGGAGCAGCACTATTAACTAATACATTTAAAAAAAAAAAACATGTTTTCCCATAACTGTATCCCTTTAAAGGAAAACTATACCTGAAAATCAATACTTGAGCAACAGGTAGTTTATATCATATTAAGTGGCATATTAAAGTATCTTACCTACCTGGTATATGTATTTAAGTAAATACTGCCCTTTTACATCTCTTGCCTTGAGTCACCATTTCATGAGGGTCTGTGTGCTGCCTCAGAGATCACCTGACCAGAAATATTTCAACTCTAACTGTAAAGGGAAGAAGTGTGGAAGCAAAAGACAACTCTGTCTGTTAATTGGCTCATGTGACCTAACTTTATAGTTTGTTTGGTATGTTTGTGTGCACTGTTGGATCCTAGGATCCCAGGAGGCCGTCCTTATTTTTTTTTTTAAATGGCTATTTTCTATTTAGGATGAGGCATTGGCACATAGTACTAAAAAAGTACATTACTATTAAAAAATGGTTTATTTACACGAAGCAGGGTTTTACATATGAGTTGTTTTATGAAATATCTCTTTATAGAGACCTACATTGTCCGGGGGGGGGGGGGTATAGTTTTCCTTTAAATAAACCCAATAGGCTGGTTTTGCTTCCAATAAAGATTAATTAACTGGGATCAAGTACAAGGTTTTATCATTACAGAGAAAAAGGAAATTTTTTACAACCCGAACAATAGACTGCCTGAAATCCCTCAGTATAATAAAACCTAAGCTTTATGGTGGCAGAAATAATCATCATAACGTTGTAGTCATTTCAAGCCCTAGACATTAATACATATACACCGAGTTGACTCACTCACCCCAGCAGAAACACATTATATTCTATGACAGCCCTCCCCAAACACACTCTCAACCTATAACAGTACTTAAAGATCAGTCAGTAACAGGTGGGATGGTAACTATATTTTAACTGGCTAAACAAAGGCTTGAAGAAATGTCTTTCAAGCCACAAGTTCTTTATTGCCAAGCTTTCATTAAAAATAATTATTTCCTGGACTATGACTTATACAGCCACCTGATGCGTTTCATGCCTCGTTCTGAGGTGGATGAAAAGTAATAGAGATTTTTTTTTTTTTTTTAATTAAACTTGTGGCTTGAAAGACACTTCTTCAACCCTTTGTTTTGCCGACTGGAATATGAATCTGACCTGAAGCTAGGGTTGCCACCTGGCCGGCATTTTACTGGCCTGGCCGGTTAATTGATAGGAAAAAAAGATAAATACATAGGAAGGCCGGTATTTTTTTCCAGAAAAGGTGGCAACCCTACCTGAAGCAGAGATCAGCTAGTTGAGGCGCCAACACGAGTTTAACCATGCCCGTTTCCAAGGAGGAGTCCTGAGTGCGGACATGTAAGATCTCTAAGCTAAACGCACTCACCAACTGCATGTTTTCATTGCTTGCAGCTACGAGAGTTGGTCGGCATGTGTATTTACCCAGACCCAGACCAAAGGCCGGACATTGGCTACGTTCACCAGATAGCAAAACAGATGCATGTGTGGACCTCAAGCACATGAAGATTCAAGGATCGACCCTGATGAAGAACAGGCAGCCCTGCCTTACTTGAACATGTCTCTTCCAAGAAGCAGAGGCCAAAGGAGCTCTGGGAAGAGCCAAAGTCATTTCATAACTGCGGCCTAGTAACGTGTACACCAGGCTGGCAAGTCCAGGCCACACTCCAGGAGGCAACACATTTAAAACTGATTATAGACGTCATGTTACAAGTTGTAGATTCTCTGAAACAAGCTGTGTGTGTGTAATGTAGACTAGAGCTGGTGCCTTACAGGCTTCCAAAATAGATTTCGAATGTGAATATTGAAATAATTCCTTTGGTGAACTTGTCTTTGTTATGTCCTTATTGTCCTAGTGTAGCATAAAGGAAGGCCCTTCTGTTGGGGCAACTGCTTTACTCTCTCATTTTGCCAATCGTTCATTGAATGACACGTTTAAGCTGTACATTTGTCCATGTTTGTCAATGTTTAGAGGGGGGGAAAAAAAAAAAGTCGAGCTTTGACAATTTTTATATATATTTTTTTTTGTTTAAAGGGGAAAATGAACACCGAAGAGAACAGTGCTCACCTCACTAGACTCAGCGATTCTTGTTCTTAAAGGAGAAGGAAAGCTACTGAAGCAGTTTATTGCTATAACACTATGTATTCTGCAGAATGCTTACCATACCTGAGTAAACAGCTCTCTGTTTGTTTAGGATAGCAGCTGCCACATTAGCTTGGTGTGACATCACTTCCTGCCTGAGTCTTTCACTGCTCAGGGAGGGGAGGAAAGGAGCAAAATGAGCATGCTCAAGCCCAGGCCTGCTGAAAACAGGATGTCTGATACATAAGCCCATTTATACACAAGAAATGCTGTGTTTTTTTGACAGAGGACTCAGAGCAGCATTACTCTGAGGGTGCATTTATATAGACCTTCCTGATAAAGTTTACTTGGTTTTAGCCTTTCCTTCTCGGTTAATAGTGTTGCTCCAGCAGAATTCTGCATTGAAATCCATTTCTCAAAAGAGCAAACAGATTTTTTTATATTTCATTTTGAAATCTGACATGGGGCTAGATATATTGTCAATTTCCCAGCTGCCCCAAGTCATGCAACTTGTGCTCTGATAAACTTCAGTCACTCTGTACTGCAAGTTGGAGTGATACATGTTTTTTTTCAAAACACATCAGTTAATAGTGCTGCTCCAGCAGAATTCTGCACTGAAATCCATTTCTCAAAAGAGTAAACATTTTTTATATTCAGTTTTGACATCTGACATGGGGCTAGCCATTTTGTCAATTTCCCAGCTGCCCCGGTCATGTGACTTGTGCCAGCACTTTAGGAGGGAACTGCTTTCTGGCAGGCTGTAACTGAATAGTATGCAGTGGGACATGGGTTTTACTATTGAGTGTTGTTCTTAGATCTACCAGGCAGCTGTTATCTTGTGTTAGGGAGCTGTTATCTGGTTACCTTCCCATTGTTCTGTTGTTAAGGTGGCCATACACGTTGAGGTGGGCCCTAGGGCCCAACAATTGGATTAGAATGATGCGGATACAGGCGGTCGGATCGTGGAACCGCATCAACAAACAGATGCGGCTGCGATCTGACGGGATTTTTAATCTTGCTGATCGACATTTGGCTGACTTTTGGCCAGGGAAGCCCGTCGGAGGGCCCCACCTACAGGCCGATAAACTGCCGACTGTCGGCAGCTTTTATCTGCCCATGTAGGGGCACCTTTAGGCTGCTGGGTGGGGGAAAGGGAGGGGGTGATATCACTCCAACTTGCAGTACAGCAGTAAAGAGTGAATTTTATCAGAGCACAAGTCACATGACTTGGGGCAGCTGGAAATTTGACAATATGTCTAGCCCCATGTCAGATTTTAAAATGAAATATAAAAAAATCTGTTTGCTCTTTTGAGAAATGGATTTCAATGCAGAATTATGTTGGAGCAGCACTATTAACTGATGACAGTATCCCTCTAAGGAAATACAGTTGTACTGTGGCCATGTCACGATAGCATAGTCTGTTTTTAGGAGCTACTCACTTCTAGCTGGAAGAAAAAAAACCAATCAATTCTAACTGCAATCTATTCTTTAAATAAAGCAAAAGCAATCTGAAAGGCAGTACAGCGTGGATGATTCAGGCTAGATCATACTTTTCATTCGTAACTGTGAATACATAGGAAATGTGAATGGTTCAGCAATTTGAAGGATGAACAGAAGGGGAGTAGTGGAATGTCGCTCTAGCATTACATTAAGACTTGCTGTTACACTATCTGCTTCGTATGTTTTTCCTGCAGCCGTCTCAGAAATAAAGGTGTTCTTTTGTGGGTGATTTAAAACAAAAAAAAATAAACAATTTCTCCATACTTTATTCTAACATTGTGCAGGATGTTTGTTTTGAACAGATTCTGCACTCGTTTAGTTTCCCTTTGATGCAAGTTTCAGGCAACAAAGTGTTGAAAAAAAAAAGTAGCGTTTAGCCTGAAGAGGAGCCATTTTTATTGCCGGCGGTTTATACACAGCTATGTACGTCACTAAAGGTGGCCATACACGGGCTGATAAAAGCTGCCGGCAGACCAAGTCAGCAGCTTATTGGCCCGTGTATGGGGCCCCCCGATAGGCTTTACCAAACGATATCTGGCCTAAAGTCGGCCGTTGGTTGGGCCCTAGGGCCCACAACCGGATCACCCCGATATCGCACATATATTGGGGATTGATCAGCTCGTTTGGCCAGTGATGTTATAACTGGGCCCCCAAATTATATTTCAGGCCCCCCAAAATATCTAGAGATTGACTTGTTTTACCAATATTTATTGAAATTGTATATGAATTGCCTCACGGGGCCCCCTTGCAGCCGCAGGGTCTGCTTCCTCTGTAGATACCCCCCTGGTCATGGCTAAAAGTTACCGGCTGCCCATCACTGGCCTTCCTCAGATGTCTTGACCGATTTACTCTTAAAGGGTTAGATCACCTTTACTTTAGAAAGGTTTAACTTTTACTATGTTACAGTAGTCCACTTCCAATTGCGTTAGATCATTTATAGATGATACAGTTATATCACTGATTTTTATCATTTATAGTTTTTAAATGATTTGCCTTCTTCAGGCCTCTTTCCTGCTATCAACTTGGGGGGGTCATCTGCAATGAGGGTTGCCACCTGGCCTGTATTTGACCATCTTAGCCGCTAAATCACTAGCCAGGGCCGTTGCCGGAATAAATATGACATTGCAGGTAAATTGGACACGCCCTTCCAGTCTGCCCTTCCCTCTCAACTGCAGAACACTTATTTCCCCGCCCAGTCCTTCCATTTCCCATCTCACTTTTTCCAGCCCCATCCACCTTTATTTCTTCTAACCCTCCTGTTCCCTCATATTTCATAGTCCCACCCCAAAAGATGTCACAGCCCCACCCACAAGTGACAGCAAGGCCCCACCCCAAGGCAAGTAAAAAGGTGGCAACCCTATCTGCAATAGCTGCAGTTCTTACATCTGCCGGTCCCAGTTATGTACAAGAAATGCTTTGATTGACCCTAACACAACAGATCACAGCGGCGCCAGCTGTTTAAAGGGTTAAATCCAGTGTTTGGGTTGTGGAGAGGGCTGGGAACTACTGAAAATCCTGACCCGCACCTGCCCGACTTCTGGGTTCCTTTTATAGACCCGCGGGTGACCCACCCTGCCGATGACATCACAAAAGGGGTAGGGTGAGCAGACACGCGTTTATAAAAAGGTAGCCCGAAGGCCGCCAGTTGTAAGGTCGCTCAACCTGCACCCGGGATTGGCCCAAAACCACAGGTATCGGGCTGGACCACACATCACTACTTGGAACCAGTATCACTATATGGTGTATGATTAGGCTGCAGGGCACACAAAGGGTTTCCCCCTGGCCGGTATTTTAAGGGTATTTTTGATGGTTGATCCCAATGTTATTAATAGGAAAAAAAATGATAAATATATAGGAAGGCCGGTATTTTTTTTTCAAGGAAAGGTGGCAACCCTAGGCACACGTTTCTCTCAATGTTGTATGTTTTATAGGCATTAGAGATGCAAAGAGCTGTGTCTGCTTCACAGTTGAACGTAGGGTTGACACCTTTTCTGGAAAAAAATACTGGCCTTCCTATATATTTATCTTTTTTTCCCTATCAATAACGTTGGGATCATCCATCAATTTTACCGGCCAGGAGAGTAAAATTCCAGCCTAGTTGGAACGAATGCTCTGAAAACTAATGGGGAAAAAAAATACTGATGTAACCCAGGAGTCATGTCCAAGTTTTTTTTTTTTCTTTATGGATCATAAGATAAAGCAGAAAATGCTTAACAAGATAATGTGGACACTGAGTGCTAAAAGAAGCCAATACAGAAGATACTTAGGAAAGGTCCATAGTTTGCACGGACTCTTCCATCACATCCAGGTTGAAGTGGGTAATCTTCTCCGACAGAACCCCTGTGGTTCCTTTCTTGTACTTATAATTTCCTGTCCTATTAAAAGATCAGACACATTTGATTAGTAGAGATATTTCATTCTACACCAGTTATATCCATACATATCCGGCGGCCCTGCGACTGTACTGGGGAGAGTGCCCTCGCTTAGGACTTGCCAGTCCTCTATAGAAAATGGCTAATGCTTCAGATAATGTCCATACCTGTAATGAAGAATTAGGAATCTGCTGTTCACGTGACCTGCATACGGACATGGCTATAAAACTTGCGAATACATATGTGAATATGTGAATACAGAGGTATGGGACCCGTTATCCAGAATGCTCGGGACCTGGGGTTTCCAGAAAGCTCCGAACTACAGAATGGTCTCCTGCCATTGACTCCATTTAATCTAAATCCAAATTTTCAAAAATGATTTCTCTAATACAGGTACGGGACCTATTATCCAGAATGCTCAGGACCTGGGGCTTTCTGGATAACGGATCTTTCCGCAATTTGGATCTTCATACCTTAAGTCTACTAGAAAATCATGTAAATATTAAATAAACCCAATAGGCTGGTTTTGCTTCCAGTTAGGATTAATTGTATCTCAGTGTGGGTCAAGTACAAGGTCCTGTTTTATTACAGGTATTGGACCTATTATCCAGAATGATCGGGACCTGGGGTATAACAGACAACAAATCTTTCTGTAATTTGGATCTTCATACATAGGTGCAAATTCACTAAGCGGCAAATATTCGCTATCGTTGCCTTCGCTAACGTTCGCCGCACTTCGCCAGGCAAGTTTGTCTCGGATGTAATACACTTAAAATTTGTACTAAATATTCTTAAAGTGATACGGACACTAAAAGACAACTTTTCAAAACATTAATGTACGATAAAGTTACCTATAGGTCATGTTGACCGTTTTTTCCTGACAGTTCTGCTGTTGTCAGCAATTGTTACTTTACGTTCCTAAACCTGACTGTCCCTTCTCAGCCTGTCAGTTATAGTCCGTAATGCTCAGACTCCTGGTGCACTAATATGGCAGCACCCTCATACATTGGGAATCAGATAATTAATGAAAAAGCATTGGGCAAATATTTTTATGGCAGAATTTTCAAAAGTATGCAAAGACAATGTTATAATAGATAGTTTCTGGTGTCAGTATCTCTTTAAAGGAACAGTAAAAAATGAAATGGTTTAAAAGGAATGACACTATAATGTACTGTTGTTCTGAACTGGTAAAACTGGTGTGTTGGCTACAGAAACACTACTATAGTTTATATAAACAAGCTGCTGTGTAGCCATGGGGGCAGCCATTCAAGCACAGGATACACAGTAGATAACAGATAAGTACTACTATAGTTTATATAGACAAGCTGCTGTGTAGCCATGGGGCAGCCATGTAGATAACAGTTCTGAAGAATCCTGTTGTATACTACAGAGTTTCTGTTATCTGCTGTGTATCCTGTGCTTGAATGGCTGCCCCCATGGCTACACAGCAGCTTGTTTATATAAACTATAGTAGTACTTATCTGTTATCTACTGTGTGTCCTGTGCTTGAATGGCTGCCCCCATGGCTACACAGCAGCTTGTTTACATAAACTATAGTAGTACTTATCTGTTATCTACTGTGTATCCTGTGCTTGAATGGCTGCCCCCATAGCTACACAGCAGCTTGTTTATATAAACTATAGTAGTACTTATCTGTTATCTACTGTGTATCCTGTGCTTGAATGGCTGCCCCCATAGCTACACAGCAGCTTGTCTAGTTTAAAAGACTTTCATTTTTTGTGTAACTGTAATGAAAAATGGTTTATCCAAGTGGGTGTTTCACCTTTACTTTCTATTCTCGGGACACACTACAAGGCGCTACACATTTCTGGCCATAGGATCTACAAGACCCTGGCTTGAACTACACTGACTTCATTAATGAAATTGAAGGTGCAGATGAGAATCTGCCAGTGATGGGATCATCAGTGAACCTGAAATTGCTTCCCTTACCTCACTCCCTTCTTGTTGGCCACATCGTGGGGACGGATATAATCCACCTTATTTTTTGTTATGACACATAAATCAATGTTGCTGCCGGAACCCAGGTCGTTAAAGATACCGGCGGCAATGGCATTGCGTACCAGCTGCTTGGCTTCTTCTTCCTGTAATTACACAACAAAAAGGATGTTGGCCTTGATAAGGAAACATCAGGAAGGGAATACATTGTTCTTATGTTTGTGAAGGTTCTCATTCATCCAGGTCATGTTAGGTCTGTAGAAAGAAGTCAAATCAACTGGACTTGTGTTCTTCTTGAAGACGTTTCACCAGTCGTCCAAATAGCTGAACTGAGAAAGCCAGTTGGATGACTGGTGAAATGTCTTCCAGAAAACCACAAGACGTCCAGTTGATCTGACTTCTTTCTACAGACACATCGTGACTATGAGGAGTAGTCAAACCAAACTTACATTTAGGGCTATGACACAATATTCATTTCAGAATATGGGCAATAACCAGGAGCATGTTATCTTCTTTTGCTTGGCAACTCAACATAAAGATTACGTGTGTATTACTTCATCATGTATTACTTTATCGCCCCCCCAACTCCATGTAAGTGCCCCAAGTCAACCATGGCACAAGGCAAACTGCCAAGGCAAGTTCTGTATCTCTGTAGAGCCTGCTCCATGGTGAGGACTCAAGACAAGCCTGGACAAGGAAGTTCAAGTTGAGGGCCTCAGCCTGTATCTGTCCATCCAATAGACAAAGATCCATCAGCCCATAAAAGGACACCATCATAAGCAACTTGTTTTTATTATGAAGCCCTCAACACTGAAAAATGGCAGAATTTCATTAGATACCTTGGGGCTCATTTATAAAAGCTGGGCAAAATTGCTCCTGGGCAGTAACACAAGGCAACCATCAGACGATTGCTTTCAGGCTGAAGGCCTGCAGCTGACTGATACAAGCTAAACACCGATTGGTTACTATAAGTTACTACCCAGGTGCAAATTTGCCCAGTGTTTATAAATACCTCCCCCCGTATAGTATATAGACAAAGAGGTCCATCCATGCCAAGCTGAAGGCCAAGCTGAAGCACACGGACGTTCTTTCTTGCCATTACATTGGCATAGGACTGGGGCAATCAGTTTTGTGTTCTCAGTAGGGATGCACTGAATCCAGGATTCGGTATGGTATTCAGCCGTTTTCAGTAGGATTTGGATTCACTTGAATCCGAGTGACTGGCCAAACCAAATCAGTCACATGAAGGTGGTAAAAAATGTGGTATTTGGCCAAATAGTGGAATTGGTGCATCCCTACTTTGCAGTTTACTGTCCTATATACATTAGTAGCCCTCTAAGAAGTTACAATTTGGAAATGATCACAGACATTTTGGTTAGCCTTTTTTTTTCCTTGATTAAACTTGCCTTTAGCTGGCTGCCTAACCTTTTTATATTTAAACCAGCCTGGCATAGGACATGAATACTCAATTAGCTAAATAAGGATTATGGCGATGCGTTTTCTAGTAGGGATTCATAGCTGCTGCCACCCGGTTCCACATGCATATACTTTATATATAGCCTCTCACATATCAGTGCCATAATCATTTCCCAGCAAAAAGCCATTACTTGCATTCTGCTGGCAGGCTCCGCATGTGTAATTAAAGGGGGAAAAAAAGTTTTGGAGCCAATAACTGGGCCTGTGAGTAGTTTACAGCTGCAAAGTCCAAAGTACCTGGGAATATGTTACCCTTGGGCCCGCGCTGCTTCTTAAATGAGATTACAATAAGAGTGATGTACGGTAAGACCAGTCAGCCCTTTATAGAGCTATCTGTTTGCTTCCATCACTGTATCACACAATGGGTCCCTTGGCTCCAATGTGCACAGCCATTTACCAGCAGATGACAAATAGCCGGCACTTGGAAAAGGCAGGAGAGGGGTC
>CM044446.1:12745734-12766545 GCA_024363595.1 Xenopus borealis | reverse complement strand
GACTAATGTGATAAAATAGTGATTTTGAATATTTTGTTTGGGTGACAGGTCCACTTTAATCAGATTTCATTAAAAAACAAAATTCTAAGCAGTTTGCTCCCTGCCTGATAATAGTGCACCGCCTTGATTCCCTAGTAATCTGCACACATTGTAATGGATTATTATTCCAGCCAAGTCCTAAATCAGCTTTGTGCAACAAGAAAATCAAGCTGCTTTTAGCTGACTGAAGACTAAAGGTAATTATAAGAAAGCCCCGCGCTTGTCACTCGCTCTCTGTCGGGCGGAGGATAATAAATGGCCCCGGTTTGCCAAATGACCACTTTCAGCCGTGCATCAGCTTGCATTCCATCTACGGACAATTAGGTTTACACAGGGGGATGCTCAGAGTCAGAGGCTACAACGGTTACAATACAAGGGGGCTATGATTCATTTCACATTGGCTCTTTTTGGATACGATCATACGGATTGTTATACACCAGGGCTTTTCTTGATATGTCGCATGTATGAGCCTTGCCAAATACACACCAGACAACGATGAACGGAATAAGGATAAGCAAAGGTATTTTCTGCAGATGATTATACCAGCTCCAAGCAATGCCAGGCAGGGGCAGAATGAGTCACCAGGGTATTGCCTTCCCATTTAAAAGCAATAGATATTAAAGGTAATGGCACGTACAGTAGGGCCATTCTTGGAATTTTAGGTAGCAGACACCACCGGATTTCCAGATGAAGTCAAGTAATATTTGAGCCTGGAGCAATAATAACTGGCTCAGTGCCACCCCATGCCTGCAAATAATACCCCCCTCCAGCTGCCCCCTTGCCCTTTCTCTAAACTGGTAACTGTTTTTCCGTTGGCCACCACTTGTACCCTTTTTTGTGCTCTGATAGATCCTTCTGACTGCTGCAACCAAGCTACAATTGTTTAAAGGTCTGAAACTAGTGGTAGAACTAAGTAGAAGACATACATATATAGGGTTCTAGCACCCCACCACCATTGCTTCCTAGAAGGTGCCTCTTCTGTCTACGGAGCGGTCTCTTTCCGTCTGTAAGGTAAGAACCTCATGGGTGCACTCTCGCTTGGCCACAGTTGCTCTACTAGTACCATAGAAGGATGGAGGCTATTTTAAGGGTTTTGCATTAACAATAGCCTGTGCGTAATTGCATTAAGCCCCATTTAGAATATACAGTGTTGTTTTGGTCTCCAGTGCCCAACAGGAAGACAGCACACATAAGGAGAGTCAAGAGAAGGTCGAAGAGTAAATCGGATCACGGTTATGAAGAAAGTTTGCTTAGGCATTCTGGGCCAGAGTTGGGATTATGGCAAGTGACAATGCCACGCCCTCGCCCATGCAATTACCTCTTCTCGTGGTGAAGGACCAAATCCAAGATGGCTGCCAGGTCCTTGCGAGAGAAGCACCAGTGTATTGCTGCTCGCAGTTGATTACAAGTAGGAAAGGGAGCAACAGTTTAGTGGGTTCCTACATACAATACTGTCTTTTAAGTTGACTTATCCTTAACGTTAAGGCTGTGGGTGAGATTTCGAAGGCTATATAATGCAGCTGTAATGCATCGGGGGTATTTAGCTTAAGGTAAGCAGCAGAGGGACTGCTAAGAATGACACAGAAATGGGGATATATTTATCTGTATAATGATCTGCTGTCAGCGCTGCCCTGCTCATTCTCGTTAGGTTTTACAGTCGCATTACAATCACAGGTTCTTTATTTCACAAACAACACTGCAATAACCCAGGTAGAAGAGTGACTCCATTCAAACACAAGCCCACATGTAGCCATAGGCAACCTCCAGCCAAAGAGATCCATAACTAACTCCGAGAAATCTTTTCCAGATGTTGGTTATTGTAGTTTAAGGCAGTGTTTTCAACCTTGTGCATCCAGCTGTTAAGGAACTACAAGTCCCACAATGCAATGAAGGAGTCTGACAGCCACAGTCAGGCAAATGCATTGTGGGACTTGTAGTTTCTTAACAGCTGGAGGCACAAGGTTGAAAATCACTGGTTTAAAGGTTATTTGGAGAGTCACGAGTTGGCCAATGTTGCTGTAGCTGGTGAGAGATAAGCATTCCCATTTGATGGGTACAACCCCACGGCTATACCAGCACGTAAGCCCAGAGAATGCCTATCACATGCCACACACTGATTGCACCGCACACGTGCAATAAAACATGTTAATATTTCATAGAAGAGAGGAAGAGGCTGTAGCATACATTCAGCATCTGTTGTCTGCAGGGTGGCGGATCCCTACAGAGAGGCGCTCACTTTGTAATTGAGTTCTATACTGAATTAATCAGCACTTTCTTATTAAACAGGACGTGAATTCAGGTTAGCGGTGCAGACATCAACCATTCATTTATGCCAAACAGAATACCAGGGCCAAGATAAATAAATGCATAAAAGAGAGAGACGTTTCCCAAAAGGCTAAGCTACAAAGTGCAATACGGTGAATCCGGTTATGGGGATGAATTGGTTAAAGGAAAGGCAGCGAGCCCTCCGGTGACAGTTTCTAAAGAAAGCCAAAAAATAGTGAGTCGATGTGAGCGTGTAAATGAGAGCGCAGGCCGGCCTGGGAGACTTTGCTGGGGTTAGATCTATAGCTGCCCATAAGACAAATGAATCCAGCTCGGCAGCGGATGTCATCTGAGCAGCATCACAGCTTTTAAACGACTACGGGGCCTTCAGAAGTGAAGCAGCTCTGGTCTTTGGCAATCTATAAGTGTTCCTCCAGAGGCCCGGCACTCGCTTCTCGGGGAAAGAGGACTCCATAAATCAGTCTGGGAAAGTGGCACTTGTACTCGTCGCCATCTATCATTACAGAGACGGCCGCTGGGCCGGGCCGATCTGGAGGAAGCCTTGTCACTGTTGGCATTGACAAACTATGTGCTACTTACATACGAGATGTGCCGAAGCTTTGGGGAGAAAAGATATAGATTCCATTCTTTGTGTGTATACATATATATATATTTTTTTTACATATTTAGACATGGTGCTGGTGTGAGCATGCCTAAGGCTTTTATGATGTAGTTTTTATTTCTAAATGGCACTGTTTACTAGGGATGCGCCGAATCCAGGATTCGGCCTTTTTCAGCAGGATTCGGATTCACCCGAATCCTTCTTCCTGGCCGAACCGAATCTGAACCCTGATTTGCATATGCAAATTAGGGGTGGGGAGGGAAATCACATGACTTTTGGTTACAAAACAAGGAAGTAAAAAAGGTTTTCCCCCCTTCCCACACCTAATTTGCATATGCAAATTAGGATTCGCATTAGCTTCGGCATTCGGTCAAATCTTTTGCAAAGGATTCGGCCGAATCCAAAATAGTGGATTTGGTGCATCCATACTGTTTACACTGCAAATAATTCACTCTACAATATAAAATGTAATTCCTGAACCAGCAAGTGTATTTTCTTTAGTTGTAACTTTGGTGTGTGGGTGCATCTCGGGGCATTTTACCTGGTCATGTGCTTTCAGAAAGAACCAGCACAGGCAGCTGTTTCTCCTTCTCAATGTACCTGAATGTGTCGCAGTGGGACATAGTTTTTTTTTGAGTGCTGTTCTTAGATCTACCTGGCAGCTGTTATCTTGTGTTTGGGAGCTGTTATCTGGTTACCTTCCCATTGTTCTGTTGTTGGGCTGTTGGGGGGAGAAAGGGAAGGGGGTGATATCACTCCAAATTGCAGTACAGCAGTAAAGAGTGACTGATGTTTATCACAGCACAAGTAACATGACTGGGGGCAGCTGGGAAATTGACAATATGTCTAGCCCCATGTCAGATTTAAAAAAAAAAAAAAAAAATCAGCTCTCGTTTTAGAAATGGATTTCAGTGCCGAATACTGCTGGAGCAGCACTAAAAAAACTTTTTCCCATGACAGCCTCCCTTTAAAGGACCAGTACCATAAAAAAATGAAATTATTTTAAAGTAATACAAATATAATGCAGTATTGCCATGCACTGGTAAAACTGCAGTGTTTGCTTCAGAAACACTACTATTGTTTATATAAATAAGCTGCTTTGTAGCCATGGGGGCACCCATTCAAAGGAGCAAAGGCTCAAGTTACACAGCAGATAGCAGATAAGCTCTGTAGAACATAATGTTATCTGTTATCCATTACTTATTCCAGTGATCCCCAACCAGTAGCTCACGAGCAACATGTTGCTCCCCAACCCCTTGGATATTGCTCTCAGTGGTCTCAAAGCAAAAAAGAATAATTTTTTTTAATTCCTGGCTTGGAGGCAAGTTTTGGTTGCATATAAAATCAGGTGTACTGCCAAACAAGCCTTCTGTAGCTGCCAGTCCACATAGGGGCTACCAATAGCCAATCACAACCCTTATTTGGCACCACCCAGGAACATTTTTCATTCTTGTGTTGCTCCCCAACATCTGAATGTTGCTCACAGGTGAAAAAGGTTGGAGACCCCCGACTTATCCTGTGCCATACAGCAGTTTTTGAATTTCCCCCATTGCTACTTAGCAGCTTGTTTATATGAACTATAGTAGTGTTTCTGAAGCAAACAAATCAGTTCTAACAGCACAGGGCAACACTACATGATATTTTCTTTACTTTACTTTCATTTTTTGGTGTTACTGTTCCTTTGAGCAGCTCATCTTCAAAAGGCACAAAGCCTTAGCTCATGTGACCTACAGAAATTGTCTAAGCCAGCAGCCTCTTGGCTCCTTTAAATTGAAACATCTTCAAAGTACTGCAGTGTTACTTTAGGGCACAGCAGCTGCCACCCCGCATTTCCTTGCCTGTGTGTTTGGCAGCTCTCCGATCCAAATTCAAGGCAGGAGAGAGAGATGGATGGAGATGGGAGGGAAAGAGGGGCAGAAATTAGTGGACATTTTCCAGACGATGCCCTGTCAGGTTGGCAACAAACCTTATTCTTGGGGGGAAAAAAAAGAATAGAATCATCTTTTCCGTCTAAGTATACATGGCTGAAATTTGGAAACATGGAAACTGGCTGGCGGTATTTTAGCCACCAGATAAGCAGCACTTGCTAAATATTTATAACGCAAGCAATATCAAATATTCATCGTTTGCCCAGCGGACTGGCAGAAGGAATCGCTCTCTGGGTTCTATTAAGACATCTGAGCTAAACTGTTCGGGCCCAAGAACTAGAAATCTAAACTGATCTGATTCGGGGCCAGCAGTACGAGCTGAAATTTAATGCAGCCCAAGTGCAAATGTGAGCCTTGTGGTTTCTCTTGGATGCTGCAGAACCGGCTGAGATGCTAATAACACGTATGTAAAGGCAAGAGAGCCCCAGCATACAGCATAACTAAGCACAGGGAAGAGAGAATTGTCTTTTTTTTTTATTCTTCTGCAGTATTCAAATGCTCCTTTCGTTAGGCTTGTTTAATTAGAATCCAGCTGCTAATTTGCAAGCGGATACCAGAGGGTGCAGGACAGGCTTCCTTTGAATACTGTCCTTGTGATCTAGTCCCGCACACGCTGCCATCCTTCACTAGCCTCCGCCCGCTTTGCTGACAATTAGTGCAGGAGAAGCCGTATTGATCTTGACAGTGGAAATATTAATCTTCTCTCCATTTTAATGAACCATAATCTTCAAGGGGGGTTAATTCGGCTGCGTGCTGTGGCGGCGACAACGTGCATCCTTGGTCACCCTCCGCATAACAACTAAATGGAAATCAGCCGCATCTGTTTGCAAAAGGGACGGAGGTGCCGTCCATGGAGGCGAGCGAATGAGTACGGAGTTACTTGGTATTGGTATGCTCACAGGCAAGGCTTCCATTATGCCCACATTTCTTTCGAAAAGATATCAAAACGCACATGAATCATGTTCGCCATGCTTTTATTAGCCTCAATCAATTGCAAGGATGTCAACGAAGCAGCTGTTAATTAAGGCAATCCATATTAATGCTGGAGCCGGTGTGTGACAGTAATGTCGGGCATGCAGGCTTGCGCTTTGTGGAGCCTGTCAGTAAAGTTGAGGCCAAAAGAAGGCACCCGAGTGGTATCCAAGAGACAAATGGACGGGAAAGTAATCACTTGTTAGAAACAAAGCTAATTAGTGAAGTTCATTCCTTTTCTTATTACTGCCTTGGCCTTGAAATGATTTCTGAGTTCAATGCTAATAAAGTGTTTATATAAAGACAACCATTAGTCTGTGTGCACAATTGTTAGAAATGTTTTCTATGGGTTTAAGCTAAGCCTGTTTGATTGGACTTGGAAAGTGTGTCCCATGGGAGGCCTATAATGTACAATACTCCCAGACCAGCTATGCCCATTTAAACTCAATATATCTGAACGCCTCTTGCAATGTCCACGTGCATTAGGAACAATTATTTTACTGCATTCACCATGCATCTCCCATATAAACTATGGTATGTCCGTGTTTTTGATCCAGGTGGCCTTAAAGGAGAAAACAACCCCCAAATTGTAAAAAGCCCCTACCCACTAAGCAAGATAGTCCTCCTCCCTTCTTCCCCTCACATAGTTCAATAGGTCTGAAAATGTCCATAAAAGGTTTCCCACCTAATTGGGCAGAGTAAGCTCAGAGGAGCTTGTGGGCGCCATCTTCCAAATCTTCGGATTTCTTTGGGGCCTCTGCGGATATCTTTGGGGGCCACTGCGCATATCTTTGGGGGCCTCTGCGCATATCTTCGGGGGCCTCTGCGCATATCTTCGGGGGCCTCTGCGCATATCTTCGGGGGCCTCTGCGCATATCTTCGGGGGCCTCTGCGCATATCTTCGGGGGCCTCTGCGCATATCTTCGGGGGCCTCTGCGCATATCTTCGGGGGCCTCTGCGCATATCTTCGGGGGCCTCTGCAGATATCTTCATGGCAACCATAATAAACATTTAAATGCTTCCTTTTCTCAGACAGCTGCTCCCCAGATCAGTAACTGCTGCAAGAGTGCTGGTCTTGGGTTTATACCCCTTTCAAAAGTATCCATGCATAGCCTGCTCCTGCCCAATCCACTATGTTAGGCAAGAAATGAACACCTCCCTCCAACCTAGCACAGCACTATATTTCCAGAGGCCCCATCGCTATGATGTTGGGCCATGTCAATATGGTCACTGACCCAATAGTACCATTAGGAAAGATGGATAACACCACTGGTTTCCAGTTTATCTGACAGAGTTCAGGGTGAATAATGGATATACCAAAATGATCTGAGGGAAACTGCTTTGTCCTGTCTCGCCATGTGAGCATGTAGAGAAGTAAGACTATTCAGGGAGAAGGCCCCTACCTAAGGAAATTACCTTCTGAGGTGTTGAAATATACTTGATAAAACTTTGTTTGGCATTTATGTGTTTTGCCTTTTATACACAACAAAGTTTGAATTGCACACATCCACATTTTCAGAAAGCTCACATGTCCTATAAAAGTACATATTATATGCCGCTGTCTCACTTCAAGGTGACGCTTTGACTGCAGATTCTCTCTTGCCTGAAATACATTATTCCCTGTTAGAATAAATACGCCACCCACATATAGAAAAGCATGTACAGTCCAGTACATAATAGGTACAGTTGTGCTCATAAGTTTACATACCCTAGCAGAATTAAGGATTTCTTAGAGAATATGAATGATAACACAAAACCTCTTTCACTCATGGTTAGTGGTTGGCTGAAGCCATTTATTGTCAAACAACTGTGTTCACTCTTTTTAAATCAGAATCACTACACAAACTACCCAAATGACCCTGATCAAAAGTTTACATCCCCTGGTGACTTGGCCTGATAACATGCACACAACTTGACACAAAAGGGTTAGCATGGCTATTAAAGGTAACCATCTTCACCTGTGATCTGTTTGCCTGTAATTAGTGGGTGTGTATAAAAGGTCAATGACTTTCTGGACTCCTGACAGACCCTTGTATCTTTCATCCAGTGCTGCACTGATGTTTTTTGGATTCTGAGTCATGGGGAAAGCAAATGAATTGTCAAAGGGTTTGTGTGAAAAGGTAGTTGAACTCTATAAAACATGAAAGGGATATAAGAAAATATCAAAGGAATTGAGAATGCCAATCAGCAGTGTTCAAACTATAATAAGAAGAAACAATAGCACGATCAGGTAGACCAACTAAAATTTCAGCCACAACTGAACGGAAAAATTGTTCGGGATGCAAGGGAAAAACCCACAAATAACTTCAGGTGAAATACAGGACTGCACAATAAGGAGGCACTTGAAGAAAGATGGGCTTCATGGTAGAGTTGCCAGAAGAAAGCCATTACTACACAAATGCCGCTTACAATATGCCAAAAAGCACAGAGACAAGCCTCAAACCTTCTGGCACAAAGTCATTTGGAGTGATGAGACTAAAATTTTACTTTTTGGCCACAACCATAAACTCTACATTTGGAGAGGAGTCAACAAGGCCTATGATGAAAGGTACACCATTCCTACTGAGAAACATGGTGGTGGATCACTGATATTTTGGGGATGTGTGAGCTACAAAGGCACAGGGAATTTGGTAGAATTGATGGCAAAATGAATGCAGTAAGTTATCAAAAAATACTGGAGAAAAAATTTGCACTCATCAGCCCAGAAGCTGCGCATGGGACGTACTTGGACATGCCAACATGACAATGATCCAAAACACAGGGCCAAATCAACCTGTCATTGGCTACAGGAAAATAAAGTGAAGGTTCTGGAGTGGCCATCTCAGTCTCCTGACCTCAATATCATTGAGCCACTCTGGAGAGACCTCAAACGTGCAGTTCATGCAAGACAGCCCAAGAATTTATGGGAACTGGCGCTTTTTGCCAGGAAGAATGGGCAGCTTTACCGTCCGAGAAGATAAAGAACCTCATCCACAACTACCACAAAATACTTCAAACGGTCATTGATGTCAAAGGGGGCAATACTAACATTCATATTCTCTTAAAAATGGTTAAGAAATCATAAATTCTGCTAGGGTGTGTAAACTTATGAGCACAACTGCAGGTAGCATGGCCTGAAACAACCTGAGGAGCCGTCACAGCAGACTGTTCCAAGATACATACAAAGCTAGCAGTATCCACAGTAGGGGGGACCTTTTGTCCAGAATGCTCAGGGGTTTAACCCATAATGGGTCTTTATACCTCAAGTCTATGAGAAAATCATGTAAACATTAAATAAACCCAATAGGCTGGTTTTGCCTCCAAATAAGTTTGGATCAAGTACAAGCTACTGTTTTTATTATTACAAAGAAAATTATTACAGAGATTATTTTGATAGAATGGGAGTCTATGGAAGGTTGCCTTTCTGTAATTTGGAGCTTTCTGGGGAACAGGTTTCTGGATAACGGACACTATACCTGTAGAACATACGTATTAACTCATTATTTCCTATTTAGCTTCCCATTTCCCATTCAGACAATGGCCTGGCTGCTGGGTTCATGCAGAACAAAATGTCGAAGAGGACTAAATGTAAATATTTTAGCCAACTAAGCTTTAAACAGTGCCTTTAAAAGATTATTATGTGACCAATGCAATGCATATGTTCACATATAATACAAAAGAAAGGGTAATATTATTGTGTACTGTTACAAAATGGGTGGAAGAGAATTCCCCTTACCCTGTTTCTATACTAAGCACTTGTATCACTGGCCAAGCAAACACACGACTAAACCCCTATACCCTTACACATCAATTCGAAGAACACCACCTAGCGGGCAAATAAAGATTATTTTGCTCAGATTCTCAAAATCTGCAAATATAATATTATGTCTCTAAATCTTAAAGAAGAGCAATGTAAATGTGGGATACGGTATACATGTATAGCGGTGTTGTATCAATAGAGAGCAACCAAGCCACCATTTCTCTAGATCTGAGGTATACCAATGTGATTGTTGGCACCCCCCCCATATTTATACTACAGATTTGTAAAACAACCACACAATCAAACGGACACTCAGTCTGTGAGCTCCCATTGCTCTGGGTTTCCCCATCTGGATGTCAATTCAGAAACAATCTTAGACTGCAAACAGCAGTGCACCCAATGACTCACTGAAGCACAGATCTGTTGCACTGCAAAAGGTAAATCGCCCAAAAACTGCATCCAGGACACGTCTTCCAGTGTGAAGTCCAGTGTGAAGTCTCTGCTGCCGCTAACCATTAGTAGCCCGTCCCAATGCAACCGTTTCAGGAGGATGAATTCAAGTATTGAACCGTATTGATTGCAAATAGTGTGTGTACAGCTTGTCTGTATGATGAGAAGCGGAGCAGTAGCAATTGCTTATACAGCTGCTAATTTATGTTGTCGATAGAAACCAGGGGTCTCAGTAAGGCAGATGCACACTGCTACCAACACCCTTCTTGCTGCCAGATAAAATACATTCCTCTGTCATTAGTTTTCAACTCATTTCTTAAAGATTACTTGGCTTACCTTCTGGCTACCAAAGAACAGCAAGACACATCTATCCCCAAAGTAATAGACTGCTTTAAGATTACCCAGTGGAAACATAATAAACCCAAATACAGACAGGTCGAGATAAAAACAAATATGTTCTCAAGAGTGTTCCTTGATTCTGCTACTATTGTTAGTAATCTTTGATTTTTATGGCAATATTAGATGAGCCATGGTAATCCAAATGCCATTTCCCGATGGCAGCCACTTCCAATTCAGTTGAGTTAGAAACATACAAAGTAAGGCATATCCTAGTGCTATTATCTAAAGATTATATTTGATTAGTTATTAAAGGGGTAGTTCCTCTATTTTGAAATCCCCTAAAATTACTCTAAACAACCCCCCCCCCCCAAATAATATATCACTCTCTCTGCATTCAGATTTATTTCATATCTTTATAGCAGCCAGTTGAACGTCAGATCTTTTCAATAATTTCCTTGTAAGCGTGAAGCCCTGCCCCTTTTCTATTTCTGCACACGCCTTCTCAGACTATGAAGACTTGAAAGAAGTGCCTACTGGCCATACACAATGCCTCTGCTCAAAAGAGAATTAACCAGGCATGCGCAGTAGGCACCTCTTTGAGGTCTTCATAGTCAAAGAGAGAAGGGTGCAGAGCTTCACGCAAGAAAAGGAAGTAACTAAAGAAGATTAAGTTGAAGTGGCTGTAATAGAGAAATAAATCTGAATGCAAGGAGAAATGCATGTTATTCTAGGGGCTGTTCAGAATAATTTTTGATAGGAAAAAAAGTAAGGAAAAACAGGGAAAAGTAAGGTGTCGACAGTATTATGAGGCTATTTTCAGTTGGCCTTCAATTTTTTTAAATTATATTTGTGTTTTGAATGATGTTTATTTTTTTTTCTGAAGCTCTGGGGTTTGGGATTTATACAATTGTCTGGTTGCCAGGGTTTACTTATACCCAATCAGGCTGGAATTTTGAAATGAAAATAGGACCTGAAAGGATAAGGAAAGACAAAAAAAAAATAAAATCCCATTTATATACTTTAATTAAAAAAATGTCTAACGTTTTTATAATAAACCTGACTGTATGCAGTGAAATTCTTCCTTCATTTACTTCTGTGGATAGGAATTGTCAGACGGTCCCTCAGGGAAACAATCATACTTATGAACAGCAGAGGGAACCCCCCTCTTACTTCCCAGCCATGCAGAACTCAAGCAGCTTTGTTTGTTTCCCTGTTTTGATAATTTGTGATGAACCCTAAGCAGCCAAGACCACACTGAGCATGTGCACAGTCTTGTTCTCGCAAAGGTGTTTAACAAATTTACGAGATGACAGCCCCCTGTGGCCAAAGCATAATTCATGTGTTTGATTAGGCTTGTGGTGCAGTAAATTCATGTTTAGTATACAAAATACAGCATTTCTAGCCTTATTCTATTTTACACTTTCCTTGTCCTTGAAAGAGTGCAAAACAATAAAAGAAAATAATAAACTAAAATGAAGTAGCAAATTCAGTCTGTTTTGTTACCATGTCCAGATAACATCAGCAGTTGCAGCCTGGAAAGAGGCAGAATAGCAAGGCCAAAAATTTTAAATGAAATATTAAGGACCAACTGAGATGCTGATTAGAAATAGTCCAATTATAACATACTAAACGGTAAAGTAACCCGTAAACTTCTCATATAAAAGGGACATAATAATGGTCAAAAACATGATTTATTTCACAATGAGCATGCTTGGGAAATGCTAAACTACAGTAAAAAGAACAGAAAGAAGAAGGAGAGAATAGTGAAAGAAAGAAAAAAATTGAAGTCATTTGAGAGGCCATACAGAGATTTATTTCAAGAGTGATTTCTTGGTAAACCACATCTGTATTAGGCAAATAGTGTGCCAAATGAAGTGAAAATGATCTGGTGTGACATCTACTTAAGTCTATAATTATCTAGGTACCTCCATGTCAGGTTTGTAGCGATCCTCAAAAACAGCCATGGCAGCCAGCGACCCAGATCCTGCAAACATAAAAACACTCATTAATGACATTAATTGTTCCATTAATGGTTTTCTTTATCCAGTTAAAGATAAACTGTTTGATTAAACATTTTCCTACCAGTACACAAATATGGAATGGTGTTGGTTTGAATCATTTTTAAGGAAAAAAAAAACCCAAAAAATTCACCTACAATTCACCATTGTGTTACCCGTCAGAAGTAGCTACAACAAGCGAATAAGATGTTTAGTTGGTGACCTACAATGCACCACTTGCCAAAAGTCCTCCATCTTTAAAAGGAACTGCCACTGGAAGGAGAACAAAATCCACAAAATGGTAAAGCAGACTGCTAGGAAACACCTGACCAAAACAGTGGGCATCAGAAGGGAGCTTCAAGGAACAAAGTTATAGATATCTGAAAGAACGATATATATATATTGCAGTCGGTAATTGTCTTTCAAGTTGGATTCCCATGGGCATTTAGCTGCAAATAAGTAGCACCCCCAAATTTTCAGCTGACCTTCAGGTTTGACCCCACTAGCCACTGCTTTGTGCCTTACGGGTGCCAGCCCAACATACGGAGACCAACTAATGTATAGCGTCTGCACTACTTTGCCATGCTGGATTAGACCAGTGCATGTAAACCCAAAATAAACTATGAATCTTGTATTTGTGCTGAACGGCTTTTGTTGCTGGAGACAATAAAAATTCCAGCTTGTCATGCTAATCCTTTTGGAAAACAAGGAGCATAATAAAATGGAATCATGTTTAGACACCCTTGACAATGTAGCGGAATGCGGCTGCACACGCGGGAAAATAAAGTTGGGTCTAATTTTTTATTCCAATTAAAAGATCCCTTTGGCATTTATTACTTTTTAACTTGTTTTGCATAGCTCTATCTATTTAGCTGGGTCACAGAGAGAGCTATATTTGCCATTTAATATGATTTGTGTGCATCGCTTGACCACCTCAATGGTTTAACGCGAGGATAGAGGAGGCGATTAAACTGTTTCAAATGAGGAGTCCTGCTGATTCCATCAAATCTGCAGAATGTATAATGGGAGGAGAGATGCTGCCGGTGACAGCGCTGTGAGGATATACAGACTAGCCTGAACCATTTAAGGAGGCCCAATTAGAGATCAAATTTAAAGGGTAGGGACTGCAGATTTACAGACACAAATCAATGAGCGTGGTAATCCCAATGAATATGACAGATACTGCTGTTACAGGATATGGCAGCGGTTTAGGATCATTACCCTTACAGAAGCTCATACATCACTGATAAAGCTGGGACAGGTTTTAACTGGGTACCAGGCGATGGCTCGTCTTACAGGCACTGGGCAATGAGAGTCTATTATAGGGGGTGTTATTCTGTGCCGAGTGGGGAGACCTTTGGGATTTAAATGCATTTTGCTGCAGAATTAATTTTTTTTTTTTACAAACAAAAGTCTCACTATTAACTCCTTGTGTCCCATCTGGACTATGATTACAATTTGTTTAGATGTGGGAAAGCTTATAAAGCACTGATCCTTTTCACAATAGGAAACAAGGCAGAAGCAAAGGTGAGTGTATAAGATCTCCTGTATAATAATTGCTGTGCTAACAGAATCCAGTAAAATATGGTTTGTGTATGTAACATGGTTCAGGATAAGGATAAAAATTCCAGAATCTAAACCAAGCAGGATTCTAATAAGGGTTTGGATTTTAAACTGAACACATCACAAAGTTTTGGAAAACAGAATGCAATGAATTATGGATATCACATAATATTGATACACGAGGTGGAGCAATACAGTCACCCCCTCTGACCTTTCCCACCCTTTCCAAACAATCTTCAGCGACTGGGAAAGTGGTTTGTCACTTAAACAGTTGTGTCCAGAATAAAGCTCAAAATCTTTAAAATAGCTGGTATGTTTACTGGTATGTTTGGGGTCAATGTCTTGTTGGAACACCAATTTCAAGGGCATTTCCTCTTCAGTATAAGGCAAAATGACCTCTTCAAGTATTTTGAAACTGACCCATGATTCCTGGTATGTTATATATAGGCCCAGCGCCATAGTATGAGAAACATCCCCATATCATGATGCTTGTGCCACCATGCTTCACGGTTAGGGTTGCCACCTGGCCGGTATTTTTGATGGCTGATCCCAATGTTATTAATAGGAAAAAAGGTAAATATATAGGAAGGCCGGTATTTTTTTTTCAAGAAAAGGTGGCAACCCTATTCACGGTGTAATGTGGCTAGAAATTGGCTGGAATAGTCATATAATACAGATTTAGCTTGCCCAGGAGCAGCACGAGTAAAATATAAATTGATATATATGAAGGTCAGTAGAGATAAACATTAAAACAAATGCAGTGTAATTAGAATAAACCAATAACTGTTATAACAAGAAAAGAAAAAGTTCATTACTTGTGGGGGGGTCTGGAAGAGTAGCGAATAGCAAAAACACAATACAAAGTTCGCCCATCGCAGCACCCAACTCCAGCAGCAGCACCCAACTCCAGCAGCAGCACCCAACTCCAGCAGCAGCACCCAACTCCAGCAGCAGCACCCAACTCCAGCAGCAGCACCCAACTCCAGCATCAGCACCCAACATTGATGGGTTCAAACAATATTGTCAAGTATTTTTAGAGTGCCAACATATTGTGCAGTGCTGTATACATTTAAGAACTGAATCTAGGGAATGTCAAGTAAAGATTATTTCCCGATAACTACCTGCAAATGTTTTTATTTTTCCTTACAGTCTTTTCATGCCAGTGTACCTCACATTCATACTTTTGACGAATAGAAAAGGAAGCCTAATTTCTTGCCGAGGTTGCCCATCTTGCAGTCTCTCAGTCAAGTTCAACAGTTGAGGGGCCATGGGCTGAAAAATAATAAAGCTCTGCAAACTCTTGCTCTAGTTCCCACCATAAATAAAGTTAACTCCAATTCCATAGTCACACTCCAAAGGCAGGCTTTTCTAACAAGGGCACATTGAATCAATAATGGAATTTTGCCAAATCCTGACCTGAACCCTAAAATTCAGAGTATCTTTACTGTTCAGTCAGTGGTTACCCAGTAACTGAACTTCCCAAAGTTTCCCTAACAGCCCTGGACAGTCAATAGAACCTGCAACAGGTGAAAAGTAGACCAGGCTTGTTCAACCTTTCTGTAATGCAGTAGGTATGTGTTTTAATATATTTAACTATATTATCTACTGTGTATGGTTAAAGTGATCAATCTGCTAATCAACTTCTGCCAATTTTAGATCAAAATTACTTAGCCAGAACTAAATATAGGGCAACAAATAATTTGGTGAGTGCATTGGGTATCCATTCTACCCAAAAATGAAAAGTGTGCCAATATCCAGATTATGTCCTGAGGTTTGAATTACCCATAATACGAGCCTGTGTGTGTGTGTGGTCTGTACTAAAAAATCATGATAAAAACTCCCAGTCAAGTACATTAGTCCAGACAAAATATATCTTTAAACTTAAGCCTGCTTCCATAACAGTCTCTGCTCTCTCAAAGCTGTCTGGGGGTAATAAAGTGTTCCTCCATGGCTACCGTAAGAGTGTAATGCTTTAACTGGCTGCTTTGGCTGCTCTGGCTTGAACTACAAGCCAGGTTATGAAAGAGAGTGCAGTTCAGCAATATGTGCAAGCATAAGTAAACCTTAAAAATAAGTGAATGTAAAATTGATGACGGTGCTATTTGAAGAAATTTTGCAATGTCCATTCATTAGTTTGTTTTTTTTTTCATTCCAAGATATTAAAGGTTACATGTTCTGTTAATATGAGTGAATTTTGTTACAACAGCACCACCTGCTGGTCATTTTCTGACCAGTCTTATAACCAATTAGTTGTCAAGAGAAAGAAAGAGTCTGATGTTCTTTTGGTTAGGAAAAAAAATTGAAACATTTCTCAAATCTTTCCTAAGCAGAAGAACATCCAACAAAACCTCTCTTTCTCCGGACAACTTCCTTGACTACTTGGTAGACAGACTGGTCAGAAAATGACCAGCAGGCGGCGATGCTGCAATAAAATTCATTCATATTAACAGCACATGCATCCCTTAATATCTTGGAATGAAAATAAATGAATGTACATTGGCAAATGTTTTTAGAATAGCACCCTCATCAATTTTACGTTCATTCATTTCTAAGGTTTACTTATCCTTTAAAAGGCAGCAGTCAGGAGACTGTTGCTGTACAGCAAAAATAACCGTGTCATAAGGTTCACGTTTGTTATGAGACCATCAGGATCTGTTTGCTGGCGTTTTAACCTTCTGGCTCACTGGGGTTAAACAAAAGATGGATTCTTGTAATTCTGACAAAAGGCCACGGCAGATAGTAGCCTCTCTCTAGCAGCGGCTCCAGTGGTGGAGACTATCCCTGAACCTTATCATCGGTCAGTGTCAGATCTGCAGACAAGGTGCTTTTTCATGCACTCTCTCATTGCTATTCAATTTGCTGCAGTAAATCCAGGAAGCCCCCATCAGTTAGGATCATTTTTCAACCCTGTTCTTGGCTGTGAGGCCTGGTCTCCTGGTGCTCTCTTCTACTCCATGGGACCCGTGCTGCCAATGTGTGAAGAGCTGATTTATGAATATAAAAACGGAGGCTGCGTCCGGGGATAGGCGGCGGCCGCTGGAGACTGACGGCACACAACTTGCCAAGCTGCACACTTCAAGTGCCTTTAATTATATGCATGCATTTCATTACGAGGCCTGGCCAGCGAGTGTACGCAGACAGGCAGAGCAATCACACAATCTTGCCTCGTTTGCTGAAATCCAAATTTTTCCTTTGTCAGCACAAACAGTTTAATTTGATGCCTTCACTCCTGAGTAAGCATGGAGTAGCTCTTAAACCCCTTGCGAGAAATAAGAAAGCTTTCCATCAGCAAATGGACTCTGGTGTCAGTTATTATTTCATAATAACATACAAAACTGTTTTAGCGAGACCTACTCGCTCGCTATTCATTTCCTGGGCGACTCTGAAGGGGCGCATCCCTTTGAAATACGGCGAGCCTAACCATCAATTCTGTACAATTTATGTACAGGGCTTACAACCGCAGTCTTGCTTTGCCTGGGATCCGCTGTGATGGGAATAAGAACTGCTTTCTTATTGAGGGACAGGAACTTTAATCAAACATCATTTAAATGACAAAAGCTTAGTTTATCATTACAACTTTTGCAGAGCTCCCCATTCCTGCTTGCTAGAGGAAACAGAAGGAGAATACAAGGAAAATGACTTGCAGGGACCCCACTCCTTATTCCAACTAACCACCAGAATACAATGGGTTCTTTAGATTAGAACACACAGCTACTGCTAATGGGATACAGGGTAAAACCGTAAAATATATAGTGAATAAAGTACCCCCTCTTGTAAATTATAAGGATATTATAAGTTACCGAGGAGTTTCATGACCATATAAAAACACGAGGCCGAAGGCCGAGTGTTTTTATACAGGTCATGGAACTCCGAGGTAACTTCTAATATCCTCATATTTTGCAACTGGGGGTACTTTATTTATTATAATACACAAGTTTCAGTGAGTCATGTGACAGAAATGACACCGTTTATAACCAATGACATCAGAACTCACCATTTAGAAGGAAGCTTTTGTGTATTATATTTATACCCCTATAACCCCTTTAACTGCTGCTGTTTTAGGATCTTGCTTCCTTTCCATCCATGTGAATGGACTTGAGAAACATGGCAAGATTGCTGGCAATGACTTTTTCAGAGTGTTGGCCATTTACAGTTTAAAGGAGACATAAATGAAAAATATGGCGCTGGTTTTACTTTTGGCTTATTGTCTTCAAAAATAGCCCCTTTATTTGAGCTCCCCAGAGATGTTCTCTGGTCCCTGTGAATGTTTCAAATGAGGGGTGGGCATTTCCCAACAGCCGCTACCAGAAACACAATAGGAAATGGACAGCCAATCACAGCCCTTCAGTCAAACAAGCAAAGACATGATTCAGTTCCCTATCAGGTCGCCTAGCCGCTGTTTGGGTTCAGCCCTACAGAGCTATGTGCCGGGTCCCCTGCACAGACAATTCAGGGAGCAAGAAGTGGAAGACAAAAGGAGGGACTAGTAGGGTTTTTGCAGAAATATTCAATAAATCAGCCTAAAGCACAATTAGTCTATATTTAAAAGAGCATAATGCACTGGTACATTCTTGTTTTAACACTATGGGGTTTATTTATTAAAGTCCAAATGCCAAAACCCAAAAAATGTCGTTTTTTTTGGCAATCAAATTCAAATTTTTAGAGGAAAAAACTGCTTGAAAAAGGAACTAAAATGTTCTGAAAGCTTGCTATGATTATATTAGTTAGCCAATAAAGCTATCACCTTTATACCATTTTGTTATTTTTTTATTTCAAAAGGGTTGACCAATAACAGAGGAAATTTTTTTTTTTTTTTGGGGGGGGAATTTATTACACCCCAAAGATGGAAAAGATCTTTTGCTTTGTGAAAGATTTGTCCGAATACCGAACTGAATCTGAATATGCAAATTAGGGCCAGGAAAGGAAAAGGTGTGAACATTTTTTTCACCTCCTTGTTTTGTGATGAAAAGTCAATTGATTTTCCTTCCCGCCCCTAATTTACATATGCAAATTAGGCATTATATACTAAGCAGTAATCAACGAATTGTCGGACTGTTATTATGTGCATGGCAAATTGTCACAATAAAATACTGTTGGTAAGTCAAAGTTCATCTCATGAGTGGGTGCACCATAGGGGCAAGCCAGAAAGTAAAACTGCAATGTTCTTGCTTTGGGTACATTTGTACCATCTTCCAAACAAATGCATAGGCGAGACATGGCCATCCAAACGAGTATGGCCGAATTGTAGAACAGGACAGTCAGAACACATCGAGGCCCTGAATTAACTGTGGTCTCCTACTGAGCCAGTCTTCATCGAATACTAAACATCTGCCCATAGGGCTTGCTTTTATTTTCCCTCTATTTGTCGAATAAATATTAAGAAATAAATGTGTAACTATTTGCCTCCCTAGGATTCCCTTGCCTCTACAAAGACGGGTAAATCCTGGCAGCAGAACCTCTTTTGTCCTCTTTGTTCAGTAAAACCTCCTTCAAGCCTATCCCTGCCGTAATGTCTCCCGTCATTCTGGCATGTGTGAAAATCCTAGCAGATTACAATAAACCAGGGCAAAGGTTCTCTAACAGTACAGCTGGCTCCAAGGCAGACCTGGGAGGAGGCTGGTTGGAGAAAATGTAGGGTAAATGCTAGTTCTCTTTTTGTTTCTATGAATATTTCCAGACCTGTATCAGGGTAATGATGCTTCTATGTAACTGGAAATGAAGGGTGCCTGAAAATATGCTGGACTGCAGAGACAAAGCAAGGGGGTATCCGGAAACCCGTTATACAGAAAGTTCCGAATTACGGAAAGGTCGTCTCCTATAGACTCCATTATAACCAAATAATCCAAATTTAAAAAAATGCTTTCCTTTTTCTCTGTAATAATAAAACAGTACTTGATCCAAACAATACAATTAATCCTTATTGGAAGCAGAACCAGCCTATTGGGTTTATTTAATGTTTCCATGATTTTATAGCAGTCTTAAGATGTGAAGATCCAAATTACAGAAAGACTTGCTTTCCGGAATGCCCCAGGTCACAAGCATTCTGGATAAAGGGTCCCAGTATTAATTTTATTTGGTATTCACAATATACCCTGCTCATGCCGTCATATCACAAAATTAAACTTAATCCAAAATAGAATATAAACTATAAATGGTGTGGGATCCATTACTCGGAAACCCATTATTCAGATGGCTCCGAATTACGTAATGGTCCATTTAATCTAAATCCAAATTTTTTAAATTGATTTCCTTTTTCTCAAATACTAAAACAGTACCATGCACTTGATCCAAATTAAAATAGGATTAATTCAAACTTTTGGGTTTATTTAAAGGAAAACTATACCACCCCGAACAATGTAGGTCTCTATAAGAATATTGCATAAAATAGCTCATATGTAAAACCCTGCTTCATGTAACTAAACTATTTTCATAATAACATACTTTTTAATAGTCTGTGCCATTGGGTAATCATAACTAGAAAATTGCCATTTTAAAAAATAAGGGCCGCCCCCTGGGATCGTAGGATTCACGGTGCACGCAATCAAACCATACAGGTTAGGTCACATGAGCCAATTAACGGACAGAGTTGTGTCTTTTGCTTATTCCTATTCCAGTTAGAGCTGCAGTATTTCTGGTCAGGTGATCTCTAAGGCAGTACATGGATCATCATGAAATGTTGATTCAAGGCAAGAGATGTAAAAGGGCAATATTTACTTAAATATATATTCCATATATAAGATTCTTTAATATGCCACTTAATTTGTTACAAGCCATCTGTTGCTTTAGTACTAATTTTGGGGGGTATAGGGGGTAGAATTTTCCTTTTATGCTTACACCACCCAATAGGCTGGTTTTGCTTCCAATAAGGATTCATTATATCTTAGTTTGGATCAAGTA
>CM044446.1:12688646-12726435 GCA_024363595.1 Xenopus borealis | reverse complement strand
TATCAAGTTACAACCACAATTACACATATTTAAACATCAAACTCCACCCCCTCAATGTGGGAAAGGAGACCAGGCCAATGCAGTCGGGTAATTTTTAAAAAGTATCCACTCTATCTGGGGGAAGAAATCACAGGGAATTAGTTACAAGGAATCGAAAAATTGTATCCACTACAGGAAACGGCTAGTATTCCAATGGTCATTGAGGCCCTCCAGATGTAAACAATTAAGTTTTTTAATCCACTTTGTTTCTTGTTGTAACAATAATTTAGTCAAGTTACCACCTCTCTGGGGTCTATAAACTACTTGTAATACCTGCCATTTAAGTTGTGACTGGTTATGTTTCTGCAAATTAAAATGTCTTGAAACCGATGTGTCAGTTTGTGTGCCAGTTTTAAAATTACGAATATTCCTTGATCTGTTCTTTAACCGGACGGGCAGTCTGTCCAACGTACGCTAAACCGCATGGGCACTTCAATAAGTATACAACACCTGCAGTTTCACAAGTTGCATAGGAATTTAAATGTATTTTTAACCCATAGGTAGGATGATATACCACATCCCCTTTAATGATTTCTGTACAACAGATACAGTTTAAACAGGGATAGGTGCCTTTTTTTGGCAATCCCTGGAATAGATGTTGTGCCTTATGCCCCTTTCGTGGTTCAGCTGGGCATAATTTGTCCCTTAATGTTGGTCCTCTTGTACTATAATAGAACAGTGGGGTCTCACTACAGTGATGTTTTATCACTTTGTCAATTTGTAAACTTGCCTGGGAGTATTTACTTACAAAAGTCATTCTGGAACTAGATTTTGGTGTTTTCTTATGGGAAAATAAGTCTCCTCTTGGAATGGCCCCTACCTCAGTGGCCAGTTCATCCAAATGTTTATCCTTATAGCCCCTCTCCTTCAACTGTTTAGTAAGTGAATTTGCAGCTAGCCAATATTTATTATCATCCGATGAGATTCTGCGTTCCCTTAAAAATTGTCCTTTAGGTATTGCCGATATACATTTAGGACTGTGGAAGCTGGAAAAGTGTAACAGACTATTGCTGTCTGTAGCTTTACGATATAGTTCAGTTTCCAGAGTCTGTTCCTTCAACGTCAGTTTTACATCAAGGAAGTTTAATGTATGGGCTGAGACTTCAGTGGTAAACTTTACAGTAGGGTGTTTCAAGTTAGCTTTATTCCATGAAATGGTGAATAAAGCTAACTTGAAACACCCTACTGTAAAGTGCTGTAAAAGCACTGACCAAAGTGCTTTTTTTAAATGGGGAAAAACAACTAAAAAAGGCAAACCAAGATTTAATCTTTCAAATGCAAAAACTGTAAGTATACACAAACTGTCCCTCACTGCAAAACTCTTTACAGAGATAACAATAGATAGGCAAACTCTGACAGACCACATATGCATACGTGTGTACAAGGTAGCTATGCTAATGTAGCACATATTCTATAAATAGAGAGGCAAGCGTGGCAAGCTCACCAGACCTCACAAAATAATCAAGGAATTTCATACCATTCAATGCAATACCATTCAATCACAAAACTCTTTTTAAAATAAGAAAAATATTTGAGAAGTTCTGTAACCTATATCAATTAAATTACCTAAGAGAGTTAAGTAAGTACATTTCAATGTCATAAGATATGAACTCTGTAGGCACATATTACAAATGAGAAACTCATGGGAGTTTTAAAATCTCTCCTCTTGGTTGTAAAAACCCAGGTCCTGATGGCTTCCCCTCTGGTTAATACAAGATGATTGCTTCAGACCTGGTACCCCCATTTGTGCTTAGCTTTTAAATACTCCTACGTAAATTACAGTCTCCTCACAAAATGCTGAATGTGCATATGTTAAATGTCCTACAGAGTCATAGGCCTATTTCTCTGGTTCTAACATCCTTAATTGTGTGTATATATATATATATATATATATATATATATATATATATATATATATATATACAAATGAAATGCCTTATATACATACATTGGCGGGAAAGAACAGATTGAATAATGATAATGACTCATCACGTGACCACCATATGTTCACTCCCATAAGGGCATCACACTTTGAGTGGACATATGGTGGTCATGTGATGAGTCATCATAATTATTCAATCTGTTCTTTCCCACCAATGTATGTATATAAGATATTTCATTTGTATAGTTGTCACCTTGAGAAAGGCCTTGGAATAGGCCGAAACGTTGGTCCGTTTTATTAATAAACAAATTTAAGATTTTATAAGACCTGAGAGTGCGGATCTTTTCTGTTGGACTGTGATACAAATATATGATACTGCAACCAGGCAAGCTAATTTTGATTTTCAAGAGTGCTGGCTTTGGACTGACAGTTGCAACAGTTATAGCATAGCATCACAATGATACACACTTTCAGGCTGCTGGTGATCTGTCAAATACACCAGGGTTTTTGCCTGCAGGGGAGCTGACCTGCAGGTGAAGGAGGCTTCAACAATGCTTCAGTTGAACAGCATGCAGAAGCAGGAAAGTGGGTGATTTATTTTGGGCTTCAGTCTATTGAGGGTGCATATACACCCTGTATCTGAGAGAGCTTTTAGTCATTCACATGCTTCCTGCTATGTTTGTATTCAACTCATTGCCTTTTGTTCACATAATGGCATTTTGCATTCTAAGGTTTATTAAACACCTCAGATGAAACAGTGGCAGCCAAAGCATTGACACACAGATGATTATTGAGGATTATCTATCTTGATGATAAATTTCCGTAGGATGGCCTATAGTAAAGATGGGTTGAAAGCCCTCATCAAGTTCTACTGTTCCGATTGTTCAGATGGTTGCCCTGAACAAACAGAACAATTTGGAATTGACCATACACTTGCATTGCCACTCATACAGTATCCTTCCATTTGTCCGGCAGTTGTAGGACTGTACAGGTTTAGGAGATGGTGTGATAGTGTTGAATAATTGATGGTTGGAGAATTTCATGAAACTTTATAAACAATGTCAATATAAATAGACACACGAGATTAAACTGAAATGATAATACAAAAAGTTATAAATTCATAACTGATACCCCTACTGATACTATACACAACAAATTGGTTACTAGTACCACTCTAGACTCCATACATGATTACAAAAAAAATTGTTTCCCTTTCATCTTTTTCTGGTTGTCTATGGAAGCCGATACAAGATATCTGATGGCGTCTGCTGGAATGTACCAGAGAAGAAAAATGTAACCTAAGCTATATATTTTTTAGCAACTATTATTTTCAGTTTTAAGGATAATATTATATTTCGACTAGTACAGCCACGGTGCTGAGACTCAACAGAAATCTAATATGGTAATGAAGTATTGAGGGAGTTTCATGTAGACCTCCTGTTGGCATTGGTAGTGTCCTACTCACATGAAAACAGATAACTGCATACGTGTGAAGGCACTAAACAGAATTACAGTTATATCTTCATTTATAAATGTCTACTTGTACTACTTTAAAAAAAGATATTGCTGCTCTGAGCTCCATGCAGCTGTTATTTGTTTGAGCTAGGAAGTAGCATTTGTCCTGTGTACATCAATTTTATTTTTGTTTCTGTGGGGCTTTTTTAAAAGGGGGTTATTCCCACTTTTCTGTTGGGTTTGTGCAATGTTGCAGCTCTGCATTGACTTAGGGAACTGGAATACAAAACACCCTCTTAGCTGCGGAACTGGGAATCTTAAAATCTCACTTCCATATATAGTTCATGGTGACGTGACATAGTCACACTTTTATCTGTGAAATTCACACCTAGGCTTACACTCTGACTGATAGATACACTTCTTCATCTACTGTGAAATTCTAATGCATGCTCTTAACCTCTTTGTAGCTGGGAATTTTGGAAAGGGGCAGAGGATAATACACTTATTTTCACCAAATATTCTCTGGTTATTACCACTATAGGCTGAGCTTTTGTAGTGGAAATTAAAAGCAGCGTTTAGACTTGATAATACTTCTAGTTCAAATCAGGATTCTCATGGTCACATGGGGCAACCCAAAACCCAGCATGTTATTCATCATAAAAGCCCACTTTCACCATCTTGTCAGATTCTGCCAGGTCTTGTATGAAGTTCCCAGAGTGCTAACAAGGGCAGCAAGGTTGCAAGACAGAGAGGGTTAGGGTTACGAAGCAGAACCACTCTATAGACTAGACTTGGCAATCCAAGGTCAGTCCACAAATCAGGTAACAGAAGCTACAAACAACAGCTATGATTATTGACTATAGAGTATGGAACACATGCGAGCTTAGAAGCTGAGATCATGTACATTTCCTTCAGTGTACAAAATAAATGTCTGGGAGTCCTGAAAAACTGCTTGTTTATTAATAGGACATGGGAATGGCATTCCTATATTTTGGAACTTCCAGAATAATGTTTTTGTACTGTACAAATCTGTACTGTACAAATCTTCTGAACAAGGGACACCTTCTGTATTTTGGGAGTAAGGAAAATGTCCAGTTTGGGCTTGCCTAAAATCAGCCAAAGTAAAAGTTATTTACTTTTTGCAGCATTTATACCCCTTAACAGGGGTAAACTTGTTTCTTATTTAAGAATAGCAGACAAGCACATCCCCCAACGGCAAGATTTAGTTTGAAATAACAGCTTTTATAAATACCCAGTGCAGAAACCTTGGATTTGAGTGACAGATTGGCCTCATAGCCTCGCAGACGCTACGTTCTGGCTAGCAGAATAACAAAGTGACAATGAGCCGTTTGGGGAAAACAAAGATTATGAGTGACTAAAACAGAATAAGGGGGAAAAAGAGAATAGCATACAACAAACAAGACAGGACTGAGGGACAGAGAAAATAAGATGATGTGGAGAAGAAGAGCAAAGAAAATATACACAGGGACAAGAAATTCAATCCATCAATTATTAACTGACATGACACTGCCTGTCTAATATACTGACAGATTTATTAACTCATTATAAGTCCTCAAATTCTCATGAGCTATTGCTCTGTTTGACATGCTTCACAAACTGTGTTTTTCAGTTATTTATACTGCAGTTTATTTTTCATAGAAATCTATAAAATAATGAGGTATCCATGTATCCTTCCTTTAAATTAGGTACATGTGATGGAGAAAATATAACCTACTTATAAGGAGGACAATGTTCCATGAATTACTGTATGTACAGAATATTACTTCTTTTGCAATTGCATTTGACCTAAGGTAAGTTTCCCTCCATAGATTACAAGAGCATAATTTTATTACCAGGCCCGTCTCAGGGGCTGCTGCCGCCTAAGGCAGCACCCCCGATGCCGCCCCCCTCCAGCTGCACGCTTCTAACTTGTAGTGTCGTAGCGGGTTGAGGAGGGGCCACATCGCTAGTGCAGTGAGCGCTTAAGAGCTGAATTTTTGTTTTAAAAAATTAAAATTTGGCTCTTAAAGTAACCACCTGGTAATTGGTGGCCCTGTTTTTTAGCCCTTAACATGCAGTTTTTATTACTGCGCAAAGAAAATACTTTGGCCTTGGCAACTGGTGTATAAGCACCCTGCAAACGGGTATCAAAGCAAATAAGCAAAGAAAAAATATTTTGATCTTACAGTAAGTTATGCCCTCTTATCATATTGTGTATAAAAAGAGATGAATCCTACTTCTTAACAGTGTGTATTTTCCTTTCAAGGAAGAATCAAAGAGAATCAGATACTATACAGTATATACCTATGTCAAAGTCATCCCATATCTGGCCAGTCCTACGCTCAATTTTCATCTGATTCATTAAGAATTTTATTGCTTGATTATACATTTTACAAAGTTTTACCTGCAACTTTTGTATTTTGTGTTCACAGCCTCATTGCACCCCCACTTAATGGTTTTAAAAAGTAGTGGTGAGCACAATTTTTCCTTGTTTGTTATATATATATATATATATATATATATATATATACACACATATATATACACATATATATACACATACATACAGTATATATATATATATACACACATACATACAGTATATATATATATATATATATATATACATACAGACAAACTACCCAAATGACTTAAACTAGATACATGGGCTTTTGCCCAGCAACTAGGGAAAAGGAGGAAGGATATGGAATTAAAGCCATAGTGGCAGATTAACCCTTATGGGTCTCTACAATGGCATATTTAGCCATTTTCATTTTTAGGGTTTTTTTTAGTGTGAAATCCATTAAACGAACCTTGTGTGATTCAGCAGTACAAATATATTGTATAGCACTAGCATTTACTTTTATATAATTGCCCTTTCATGCTGAACAGATTTTATTTAATAAAACTGCATTTTCTGTTAAAGGAATCCTTTTGAAAATGCATCTTTCTGTGGCTCGATCTGAGGCTTTCTACCGCAGTGGTGCTAACTCGTTGCTGTCCATTGGAAGTTTAAACTGTCAGCAGCCAAGCTTTGCTCTTACAGGAATTGTCAGAAAGATTCTATTATTCCAGTAGGTAGATCCCATGAGAGGCCTTTAATGGTCTCTACTAAACTATTGCCTTTAGCAAGAAAACACTAGCTACAAGCTCCCTCATTTTCTGTGTCTACAAATGCCAAATTATGACATTATATATTTTTTGGCTTCCTCTGTATTCAAGTTAGAGTTACAATGTAAGGGACTTAATCACGTTGCTATATAAAAGTGACCAGGGAGGTCAACACCCACTACCTTATAAAAATGAATCCCTTGTAGATTGGAAACAAACACTTTAAAAAAAAAGACATTGTTCGTATTTCAGTAGGAAGAAAAATGTATGGTTCTCATATCATTTTAGCTGCAGTATTGTGATTGACAATGAAATCAAGTAGTATTTTGCTTCTCAATATTATACTGATTCTCAATTAAGCTATCTACATATGCTTTATTGTTTTTATTATCTTTGTCTCTAAAATCATTAAACATTTAAGAATGGGATATTCAGAACAAAAAAAATATAAAGCTACATATTTATACTTTATTATAAGTGCTTTAATCCTGTTTTGTCTTGTTATGCAAAATAAATACAGTTAAGAAAAGATAGAATGCTTTTTTTGCCTTTCCCCTAAAATATGGGAATATAAATTCCTTAATTTGATTCAGTGGGAAAAGCCACAAAGAGATTACTACTCGCAAGGCAAGGTGCCAGTCTTTCTAAAAATTTCTAAAATGTATTTCCTTTCTCTCACTAAGAATTGTATTATGGACTTATCCAAACTAAAATAAATTAAACCTAATGGAAAGCAAAACCAGCCTATTGGGTTTGTTTAATGTTTACATGTTCATAACCCAGGTCCCAAGTATTCAGTATAACCGGCCCCATACCTGTATTTGCATATTTTAGCACTGGTCTCTCTGCTCCATTCACCTCATGGATACAGAACTGCTTGCATTTGGCATTTCTGTAATGAGGGGACGGGTGAAGACACTTGTGGGCAAATTTACTATTATTCCCCAAAATTATCTCAATCATATTTTTGACCATTGAATGCTTATCGAATTGTTTTAGGCTATCATTTTGCTTGCTATTCGATTTCTCGCTGCATTCGTACGATCGGATACCGATCGTTCGAGTTCATGAAAAAATTGTAAAATTTCCTTCGAGCCTCCGAAAAAATTTGTACGATTCAAACGATCGAACGATTCGATCGTACTAATGGTATTCAAGCAGGACTTAGTCTCAGAAGCCTATGGGGGGCTTCCCATAAGCTTCTATTGCAATTCGGTAGGTTCAATCTGGCGAATTAGGCAGTCGAACAATTTTAAAATTTTGATTCCTTCGATCATCAAATGATCGAATATCCAATCATTCGATCTATTCAATAATTCGGTATTCATTGATCGAAGAAGCCAAATTAGAATATCTGATTTTACGAAAAATTTGTACGATCGTTATTCGATCGTATTCAATAGAACTTCGATCATTTCACGTGAATTTCGTTAATCAGCGCCATATATTTCCTAAATTTGTGTACCATAACTTGCATATCATTCAGGCACACAAGTTAGGTGGTGCTGGATTTCCAGATAACAGATCCCATACCTATATTTATAAAATATATGTTCCCTTTCAGTGATACTTCCATGCTGTTATGTTTGTCCTAAATAAAATAAAGGAGAACTACCATAAGAATCATTATTAATATCAGTTCCCTGGCATGGAAGTTACATAATAGTTGCATGAACCCCTGTTTACTCAGTGGTATAACCAGAGGTTGCAAGTTGTATTTTAGGAATAATTTTTTTTTCATAAAAAATTGCTTAACAGTCAGTGCTTCAGTCAAACCCTTATGTATCTTGAGCCCCCAGCCGTTCTGTCTATTTTAGCACTCATACACAGCCCTTTTTTTGTGCACAGATTTGAGAGCATCTAAATGCAACAGCAAATTGATGCCATTATATTCTGCTTGTTCGTGCTCATGCACATTCAGAACTGCATTTTTTTTTAAATGCAACTTGCTGCATTTTTGCGTTTGATACACATAAATAAATTCTAGGGCCGTTCTAGATTTTTCTTTTGCCTCTTTGAAATGCAGCCGTGCAGCAGGGTTCCATTTATTACAAGCTATAACTTTGCTGCTCTGTTCTTCCCTGGGAATTTCTGTTGGCCAGTTTAATCCTGCAATTTCACTCTGAATCTAAAGGAGACCTATTGTGCCTGCTACACACAGGACTTTTCTCCTGAGAGCAGCAAAGCAGTGCCACATGGCATGTGAATTGAGTTACCACTGGCAATGTTTCATATACATAATAATAATATCAATCATTTAATTGCAGGAAAGCATGCCTGCAAATAAACACGTTGGTGACGGTGATTCAGCGTGTTGGGTCTGCAGATGACTAAATGGAGATGTTGTGTTTTGATAGCCGAGGATGAGCAGAGTATAACAGGGCTTTATTAGCAGGTTTATGCAGCCATTACACAACAGTAACATAAACTCTATCCTTCTTAAACAGTATAGACAGTACTGTGTATACACAGTATAACTTGTGTGCACAGCGACCTCTGCAGGTCATTTCTATAAACACCACAGGAAGTGCCAAAAGGAAAATCGAGTTCTATGCAGTGCTTCCATATATATATTCCATATATATATTATATATAGAGGAAATGAATACACCTGCTGCAAAAACAACAACATCTGCAGTCTTTGCCATACATGGCGTTATACTTGTGTTTATCTTATTGTGTAACAATTTAAAACACTGTTTGAAATCACTAAACCCTGCCTTATTCATTTTTAAGGGCAGAACTCCACAAAAGTGTTTCATTGGATCAACGCCCGGTGACAAAATGCATGCAACAAAATTTGGACTGTAATTGGACTGAATGATAAGTTGCTTGTAAGAACTACATTACATCCCATGCAACACGACTGTCGGATGTGGACGCAGTAAGCAGCATCTTCAACCGACAGTCAGACCGTATAGTTCTTACCTGAGACTTTTCGTTCAAACCGATTATTATTTGACTTGTGTGACTCCGTAGGTATGGGACCTACTGTACAACTTTCTTAAGGAAGGACCAAGCCCAAGCAGCAATTTACTGGAAAGTGCTTTTAATCACACAGCATGTTTCAGGTTTTGAAAAAGGGTTCTACACATGAAACATGTAATGTTATTAAAAGCACTTTGCGGTAAATTGCTGCTTGGGCTTCCTTAAGAATGTTGTAGTTGCACTATTAAAGTCTGGACGGAGCGTGGAAGGAAAAGCCAAACGTAAAGGTATAGTTGCTTATGGAAAATATTTTGTCTAAGTTATGGGACCTGTTATCCAGAATGCTCGAAATAGGGGCTTTCCGAATAACTGATATTTCTATAATTTGGATCTTCATATCTTAAATCTAGTAGAAAATAATGTAAACATTTAATAAACTCAGTAGGTTGGTTCTGTTTCCAATAAGGATTCTCTTAATTTGTATCATATACAAGGTAATGTTTTATTGTTACAGAGAATTTTTTTAAAATTTGGATTATTTGGACAAAATGGAGTCTATAGTAGATGGTCTTTCTGTAAATCAGACCTTTCTGGATAAAGGGTTTCCAAATAACAGATCCCATACCTGTAATAATAGAAACATGGAAAAACCTCAATTTAAGACGGTGATCCCCAACCAGTAGCTTGCGAGCAACATATTGCTCTCCAACCCCTTGGATGTTGCTCCCAGTGGCCTCAAAGCAGATGCTTATTTTTTAATTAATGGCTTAGAGGCTAGTTTTGGTTGCATAAAAAACAGATGTCCTGCCAAACATTCTCTCCTGTAGGCTGTCAGTCCATATAGGGGTTACCAAAAAGCTCTTATTTGACATCCTCATGGACTTTTTCATGCTTGTGTTGCTCTCCAACTCTTTTTTTAAATTTAAATGTGGCTCACGAGCAAAAAAGGTTGGGGACCCCTGATTTAAGAGATGCAGAAATCTTAAAGTGACCAGTCAGGGGCGTAACTACCGGGGTCTAATTTTGAACTACAACACTCGACTATCCCGAGCAGCCTTTGTTTATTAGTGGAATTCTGGGTAAATTAGTTTGACAACTGCTGAGAGGGGTACTGGCTTAACTTCATCGATTTAAATACTAAAAATACAATTTCTTCTACACTGGACAATAATGAGCTTTTATAATTCTGTACATGGTTTGTTAGTATTGGCATTTGTGTGTGAAGTTGTGAACTGTTACAAAGGCAAAAATGAAGCCCCCACTAAGGGAGAAGCCCCATGTGCAGTTTCACCGTCTGTTTTTCCAAAGTTATAGAGATGAGTGCAACACATCTGTATTTAAAAAAAGTGTCCGCAGGAACACACAATTGTGCATTTAGCTTCCCCCACAGACACGCTTGGTATAGGCCAAGGGTATGGTTCTCATATGGACAGCTTGTTTGGGTTGAATAGTAAATGACAGCTCTAGGGATTGTAAAACATTTAACATCCCTGCTGTGGGCAAAACCGATCACTATTTATTTAGTTTCCTAGTATTGTATGGTACATTTGCACATCACATTAGAGAATTTATTTTTTTTTTCTGTTTTTTTTTTTTTTACCTTGAATTGAAATTGAATATCTACAGAAAAACTAAAATGGAAAAAAAAATTACAATTAAATCCTGGTGAACTATAGAAGTCAATGGGAGATGTGATTTCAAGCTGTTGTTTTTTTACCAATATCATTACAATCAATACCCTATGTATAATATGCTGCCTTGGTTGCCAGAGAGTTAGCTAAAATTGTTGAGTGCCCCCCACCAACTACTATGTAACTGGGTTGGAAGCGATGCCTTCCAGTCTTTATGTAGTTGCTCTAATGCTGTATTAGTATTGTTGTAGCTCAACAATATCTGAAGGGTCCCACACCTGGAGGGGATTTTCACTATATAAGTGGGCTTTACAAAGTACATTCTATTTAGAGAGTATTTGCTTTACAGATGCCTTGATAGTTCAGACAGGCAAAAAGTAGCATTAGCAAAGCCTGTGTTTAACTAGCATAGAGCTCCTGCACATAAGAACAATCCTAAGCAGCAGGTAAAACTCTGCAGCTCTGTAGAAATAGGTAGCAAATCATTTACTGTAGCAAAAAGAAAAATATCTTGTTTCCAGAGCTGTTTAGTGACTTATTCTGTATGGTCAAGGTCTTTTAAATGTGTTTATAATAGCTTGGAAAGCATTGCTGTGTTGCAGGTAGGGGTCATAGGTTCCATTTCAGCCAGGCACTATCTGTCTTTAAAGACAGAGAGTTTTTATTGTCTCCCTGTGCTTGCATGGTTTTTGTCTGGGCACTCCTAGATTCATTGTACACACTAAAACATAATAGGCATGTTTACTTGGTTTCTAATACATTTGCATGTGTATGAATGTGATTTAGAATGTAAGCTCTACTGGAAGAGGGATTGATGTGAATGATGTAAAGTGCTCTGAAGTATATAGGTGCTTTATGAATAAAGAATTAACACTTGCATAAACAGCAGTTGGATGATACTACCCAAAGCGATACTACCCAAAGCGATAAGTGGCAGCCTTACTGAATTACCAAAACAGTGAAGGAGCTCTGGTAGGAACTTTTCCATTAAAGAAGAGAAGTGATTTGCAAATAGGATAGGATCCAAAATAATATCCATCTCCTCACATCGCAGTGCAGAAGCAAGGGATCAAAACAATAGCAGTTGGCTGCTTGAATAGACGTGCTAGGAAGAGTTCCAAATAAATATATATATATATATATATATATATATATATATATATATACTTATGATTATGGAAAATCATAAAAAATGTGGTCTAAAAAAATCTCTACCTTGGAACAGCCATATGGCAGACAATCAGTGATAGCCAATGCTAAAAGTGCTGTCTTACTATTAACTTAATTTTAAGAAAAATGGTTGTTTATTAGAAATGGTGAAGACTGTTTCCATAGGCTTTTACAACAGCTGACTTCTTTCCTAACTGACTCATTGAAAGGGTTAATGTGGGATTGGGTTTATGAGCTCGGTAGTGTGTGGCAGTTTATTGTATCAGAGTTCCCAGTAGTGTATTTATTCCATCACACAAGGTGGCAGAGTAAAGACGTGTGCTATTGTGGTGTCAATGTAGCAGGATAGACATGTCTGGTCTGTGGCCACAGAGAGGTGTGTAAAGGAATCGCCCAGAGCTCGGCTTTGGCAAGGAGCATGTTGGACTATAATTAGAAGAGTGAGTCTTTCTTCATTGGACATGAACAACTAAGGATCCTCCCTAGGCGATAACCCTCAGAGCACATCCAGCACGGCCTTCGGCGCAAGAGATTCATCCCATATGTTGTGTGACAACACAATCAATCCTCTCCCTAAGAAATCTATTAAAAGTGACAAATGGACAGGAGCAAGTAGGGGAGAAGTCAGTTTGCAAACAGTAGTTTCTGTACAGTAAGTGCTGCATGTAGGTATCAGATTACTTTTGCTTTTTTAAGACACTATGTCCTGTGGGACACACAGAAGTTTTCTTCCTCTTGCTTGACAATATTCGTAAATAGTCTTTAAATACCCTATAAAATATATATTTATGTATATCCAAATTGCATCCCTCCCATGTGTGCCCAAACTTGCCTTCTCTTCGTTTATTTCTATACGATCTCCCAAACTGCTCAGCTCCCATCCCCAGATGACTTTCAAACAGCCCACAACTCACACAACCTCTTGATCTTATGTGTGAATGCTGAGTTTATGGAATAAAAATAAAGCTGTCACGGTTGGCACCCTAAACCCAGAACTAATGCCAAGCACCCTGGTCTAGGCTTGTGCTTCTGCCTATAACAGCCGCCTTTCACCTTGGGAGGAGCCCTCGGGCTAATTGGATGCCGCCAGGTCTTCTAACGAGAGATGCAAGGCGAATGGTTCTGGGCAAGCAAAGGGGCACAACTGTAAAGTCAATAAGGCCAAAGGTCACGGTACAAGTAGGAGTAGGCAAGTTTGTAGTCAGGCAGGCTGTGTCGACGTGGGCGGATAACAAGGATCGTCAGACAGCCAAGGGTCAAACCGGGTAATCAATCAGAAGAATGAGACAGAATCGGAGTCGAAGTACAAACTGGAGTCAGGTTACGGATATCAGAATAGTCAGGAACAGGCCGGGTCAAACACAGGAATAACAATAGCAGGATACAAGGAACAAACTCACAAAGGCTCAGGAAAGCACCAGGAATCAAATCCTATCACGGGCAATCACAAAATAAAAATGTCCCTTTGAATACTGTTTAAATTTCGCGCCATTGCGTGCTGGCGTAATTACGCCAGCGCACATGCACCTATAAATTACGGAAGTGCGCGCACGGCGCGCACTAGGAACTTGCCGGCAGGGAGAGATATATTTTATAACAAAAGCTCTCATTTTAACTATGATCCACATTCAAATGTAAAAATAGTTCGGGAGCAACACACTTGAAAAAAGCTATTGGGGTGCCAAATAAAGGATATAATTTGGTAGACCTATGGGGACTGGCCAGAAATTTGTTTTCTAAAACTTGCCTCCAAAACAGGAGTTGAAAAAAAAAGGACCTGCTCTGAGGCTACTTGGAGAAATATCCAAGGGGTTGGTGAGCAACATGTTGGGCAGAGCCACTGGTTGGGCACCACAGATTTAGGGTAAGGCTTCTGGTTCCATTGAAAGCAAACAACTACAGTGTACAATGACATTCTTGACAATTTTGTGCTTCCTATTTTGTGTACACGATTTTAGGAATTATCTATCCTATTTCTACACAATAATACCACCATATACAAAGCAAGATATTTACAGAATTGTATTGCTGAGATGGGAGTAGACGTGGAACTTTACTGGCCTCAACTCAACTGAACATCTATGGTGGGAAGCAAGGCCATCACTGTCCAACCTTATGCTCTTGTGACTGAATATAATTAAAACCCACTAGGTCCGGACTGAGAATTAAAATAGGCCCTGGCATTTCAGGTACACAGAGGCCAATCAGCCCACACTGAGGCCCAAACAGCCCCCACCAGCCCACTAAATACTGTACTTGCCAGAACCCACAGATTGCCTGTCCAGGCCTGAAGTCCACCAAAAATGTTTCTACATCTAGGGGAAAGCCTTCCCAGAATAGCCTTTCCAGACTATGGAGAGAGTAGTCTCCTGAAAATGTTGGAAATGTGTATATCAACTGGGAAATCTTTTGAACTCATAAATTCAATTTCAATTCGAAATGGTATCAGCCATGGACATTAAAAAATGTAATGTATCTAGTGCATCTAGATAAATTGGTGCATACGTCTGGTTTAAAGTGGTTACTGCTATATTGTACAGCTGTACCTGTAATGGAACATGTGGATAAAGAGTTGACTAAAGAAATAGAGTAATAAAACAGGTAAATGGTTAGGTCATCAATTGCCCTATGTAATGTTCATATGTATGCTCGGCAGGTAAAATTTTTATGCAATTTCAGCATAGATATACAGCTATGAAAGAACTAGACAAGAGGAACTACCAGGTGATGACAAAAGGGTGTGTTGGTGTTAAATTGCTCAGTAAGATCTGCACCATGTGTTCCTTACTAATTTACACAAGCCATGTATAATTATAACATCAAGTGCACAAAAACCTACAAATATTCTTGCATTTAAAATGAGTGGGCCTTAAACAGCAGCTTTGAATGCCTAGCCCCCAGATTTACAGTATGTTTGCATGTAAGGCCTATAGAGAGCTGTGGACTGCCTCCATGGTCTAATACAGACCCAGGGCAAATTGATTTCCACCATATTATGTGAATGATCCCCAATGAGATATTGATCAGGAAGGGACTGGATTGGGACTTTACAAAAACCAATCGGCTGCTGGTTAAGCATAGCGAAGCTGCAGCTGTTTTTACTGTGGCCATTTCCAGCCCAGCCAGTGCAAACCTTGCTATAAACTTATCTGAAAAAACAAATATGTTTACTTTTCCCTCAATATAGCATTTACCTATTACATGAGATTAATCAAATGTAATAACCTGATTCAATGGCTGTTTAAATGGTACTACTTTTGCAAGCAAAGTAACCAATCCTTGTTAACACCAGCAAAAAAAAATATATATATATGTAAACATTAGCATAAATAACATCTACTTCAAATTTTACTGTATATACAAAAATGTACCCACTCTGCCTGTACCCCTCCCCCCCACCACTGCCACAGGCCATGTGCCAAAAATACCCAATAGGAAAATTTATAAATATATACAATTCGTAGAAAATGTTAGCATTATTTTTTAATACATAGGACAAACTTTTGCTGAATTATTAAAGGGAAAAAACATACCTTTAGGACTTGTATTCCAACTGTGGATCTGGCAAGCTTCCATTATGTATAATTACTGTATGTTCCTTCATTTCTCCATGTTTTGGAACAGAAGCCTACTTGCATATCTAGGGGCAAATTTACTAAAATTCACCCAAAATCCTATGAATCTATTCGAAATTCGATAAGCATTCAACTATCGAATGCTTATCGAATAGTTTTAGGCTATCTTTTTGCCTGATATTCGATTTCTCGATGAAAACGTACGAAAAAGAGTAAACTGTCACTTTTACTTAAGAAAAATGTCACTGTAAATCTATGTAAAGATGACAAAGACAAAGAGTGGATTGTCACAACCATGAGAATACTGCAGTCGCAGTAGCAGTAAGAATCCAACCCCTAAATGATAGGAACAGTATTTAAAGTTCTGTTGCTTGTAGCCTTAACATTATATTGCTTGTAGCCTTATTTGAGTGTGTGCAAATATTTTTATTATGTCTGCTACCCTTTTCAATCTGTTTCAGCTCTCTATGTATGGAAAAAATGTTGCCTCTGCCATCTAACTTATCTTTCCCAGGCATCCATAGAGAAGCCTAAGACGTTCGCAAGTAAAGAATTTTACAAAAAATCTGTATAATAAAAGTCCTTTTCAAATTAAACATGAAATCCAATTTAAATTTTTATTAAAGCATTCATAGCTGTTTTAAGCTCATTTAAAAATCTCAACTCTCAATCAGATATTGACTGCCACTCCTCTATGCCTTAGGCATAGAGGCGGGGCAGATAATTACTTTCACTTTCCATTCAGCAATTCCTAGATGCCACTGCTCCCCACACATTCCCCCAGTTCTCTTAACCATTTAATTGTGTAGCCAGGACATGGGGATAGACATCGAGTTCCCCATTCTGGTGCACAAACAAGATTCTGAGATGATGCAAGGCTTGCCTTAATAACAGTGTCCGCAAAATGTCTCCTGCCTGCTTGCTACAATTATGAATTCCCAGACTGAAGAAAACAAGATTAAAATAATTTATATAGTGTAATTAATGTTCATTTTGCTTGACTAATGTGATAAAATATGATTTTGAATATTTTTTTGAGGTGACGGGTCCACTTTAAACAATTTAGTGTGTACAAGGTAAGAAAAATGACAGAGCTTCATTTAACATTTTTCCTTGGGCTTTTGCCCAACAGAAACAGCATTTAGGGGAAAAAAATTATTAATTGGGGGTTTCCTAACAACGTACTGGTACCCCAAGTGAATTTGGCATTTCTGGCCCTTTGCAATAACTTTTTTGAAACAAGGCCCTGTCTTGTTTGACTTGCTGACCCATAACTGAAGTATTGCTATTAAAGGAGAACTAAAGCCTAAAGAAGTAACTAGAAATGTTGTACATTATGTTTTGAGTTTCTGCACCATCCCAAGGCAACCTTTCCTTTAGCAGGAAAGATCTGTGTCTCCAAAGATGTCCCAGTAGCTCCCCATCTTCTTTTCTGCTGATTCACTGATTCACATGCTCTGTGCTGCTGTCACTTACTGAGCTTAGGGGCCCACTCACAATATACAGTACACATAGAATAGAAATGCCACAATATAAGGCTGATTAGTTATTAATACAGATAATTACTACATGGCAGCACAGAAACCAGTGCAATTATCATCATAATTGAATAACCATCCCTGTAGCATCATCTTATATTAGAGACAACCCTTAAGCTTAGCTTCAGAAGAACTGGCCAGAGCCCACTGAGCATGTGAGTGTCACAGACAATTTTCAAGATGGTGACCCCATGTGACATGAAGTCCTGGATCATTGCTGCTATTGAGAAACTGAATCATTAGCCTGGTGCAATAGGTTCAGTAAATAAAATATGGCATATTTAGACCTATTCATTTTTAGGGTTTAGTTCTCCTTTAAAGGTATGCTGATGTGCTCAATATGACTTCCTTGTCTATTCCAGAAGGTACCATGTACAGTGCAAATCTACTCTATGCAGGCAAATATCTTTTTGCATAAATTTGGTCTTGATCAGTGAACCCAGCTCTTAGTTTTCCCCATTTTCTTCTTAATAATATCTCATGTTTGTCTCTCCTTTTAGTATATTCAGTAATATCCCACCTAGAGTATTGCAACATCCTCCATTGACCTGCCCATTACTGTTATACACTCTACAATCCATCCAATCCATAATGCCACTGCAAACCTCATCTACTTTACCCATCAAACCACCTCACTGCCAACAAGTTCACTGGTTACCAATACATTCTTGCATCACATTTTAATAGCTTACCCTTAATGACAATGCTCTATCAAGTCCCCATCTTACTTTAAAGCCTTATCTTCAGATACACTCCATACTGACCAGTGGCCGCATTATTCCTCAGTTGACCTTAGACTTTCATTCTCCCCGGTAATAACTTCTTCATATGCCATCCTACAGCATATTAGCAGAACAGCTCCCTACCTACCGATAGAATATATTACCCTGCGCTATTACACTTTTTTGAATGTACAAAGTATCGGTTGTTCCCTCAAAACCCACCTCTTCTATGTAGTCTACAACAACCTATTAACCATACACAAGCCATCAATTCTGGTAATACAACCTCAACCTCTCACATCATACTCTAGTGATCCATTACGTCCTCACTAACCAACCCTCTGGCCCACATGAATTAAGGAACTCTGGGTTTTGATCTTTTCTATCTTTTATCTGATATGTTAACCAGCAATTTTATAGTCTTTTTCACCAAGGGCTCAAATACTTTTATCATAGCGAGCAACTGGTTGTATCTGAAACATCACTTCCAAAATAAAAATGATGGTTTTAGGCACCTGTGGCTATACACTTCTAAAATGATGCAATTATCCTTGTGCAAATTATTAGTGCGGGAACACCGAACACTGGGACCCTAAGTTTTTCTGTAATGTATCTATACACGCTTGTAAAGGTCGCAAACAAAGTATAAAAGGCTCGGGTAGTGAAACCCCAAGGTATGTTACCAGTAATCAACACATTGTGGGAATAAAATACTGGGTGTACTCAAATTCAGAATTGCGTCTTCCTACCTGCCACATTGTAAACATATTGTATGAAGTCATGAGTATCATTCTTTATGCACTTTTAAAGAAGAGGTAGAATTTAAAAATCCTGAGGGATTATTACATTTCAAAAACACGTTACTGGTCTGAAAACTCTAATATTTATAAAATCTGCACATTTATATGTGAGCTTCTAATGGAGCATTCATTATTTTACAGGTAAAGGGAATATAATAGTTATAATTACTGGTCCCAATAAGTGGGCAATGTCAGAAGGTATCCAACGAATATATTTTTGGAAAGGTGGCTTTTACGTGGAACAGTGCATAAAATGTTGTTTGGTACAACACATAATTCTCCACTAAGTAATACAAATTTCAAAAGTAAAAGAAGTAACCTCCACTGTATGCTAGCAAATGCACGGAGTTTGTTTTTTTAGGAGGGACAGCTGGATTAAAAAGGGGTGTAGGAGTGTGTTTGTATGTAAAGCCTGAATTAAAGCCATGCACTAAAGAAATAACCATTGCTGGCACTGGTGAGGGTGTGGAATGTCTCTGGGTAGAGATTTTGACTGGGCAAAAGGTTACAAAGAAAATTATCATTGGTGTATGCTATAAACCACCTTGGTGGCAAGTGACAAGTATAAAGCCAAGCTACTCTTACAAATAGAAGCGGCTTCACAACTAGGTCAAGTTATTACTAAGGGTGACTTCAGTTATACAGACATTGACTGGGGTAATGGGGTTGCCAAGACAGAAAAAGCTAGTAGGTTTGTAAATATGCTGAATGACAACTTTATTCCAGCTCGTTCAGGAACCTACTAGGAATAACTCTTTGCTCTTGTAATAACTAATAATACTGAACCCATCTCTAGCATTTGTGTGGGTGAGCATTTAGGGAATAGTGATCATAACATGGTCTCCTTTGAGATTCTGTTACAGAGGCAACTCTGACAGTATAAGGGCATCTCTGCAACATATTTGGTAATGCTTTTCACAGGATTAAACACAGAAAAAAATTGGGAAGTCTTTAAAATGCTGCTTAATAAATATGCATTTCAGTATATTCCCCCTGTAAGCAAGGAACGTTGATCCAAAGCCAAACCTTTTTGATTCAATAAAAGTGTTGGCGTTGAGGTGGTAAGAAAATGCATGCTTTTAAGGCTTTCAAGTTAGCTGGGACAGCCAAATTTTTCAGGATTCATTGAGGTTTGTCATGGAGCCGAGAGACTGGTGTATTGTTCTCAGCCTCAATACTATAGGCCAGTTAGTCTGACGTAGTGGTAGGAAACTCTATAGTTAGTATAAATATGAGTATATATAATGTATGTGAAAGTATGGAGGGTGTATTTGTATGAATGCTGGGCTTCCATTTGGAGGGCTTGAACGTGATGGAATTTGTCTTTTTGTAACCCGAATATAACTATGCAACTATGTAACCATTCTAGAGAAATGCAAGAGAGCCTGGACTAGCTGTATTGCTTTTCTTAACATAGGGCAGGGAAAAACATTTGGGAAGAGGACAGGTTTTCTTGTCCTGCGATATTAAGGCTTCCTCTTTATGGTGTCCAAGGTGTGGTGGCTTCATGGAGGATGCAGCAACACTTTTAATATCTTATATTTAGGTTGTGGAATCGGTGGTGATTGGATCAAAGCCACATCCTGAATACTGTACCTACTCTTTATAAAGCCTACCTTAAAGGGCCTTTCTAAGGTACGTGCTAGGATCCATTAACCACCTGACCCCCCAATTCTAATGATCAGTACATATTCAAGATATAACCAATAGCAACCAGATAAAAACTCTGAATTTCATTATTTTCAAGTACACTGATGCCAGCTATTTCGACTGGCAAAGTTACCTGTTAGTGACTAGTATATGAGGTTACATGGCTGGCTCATACATTCACCTAAGTGTCGCTGAGTGTTCTCTTTTACTTGGAATTTTCACCCTCCCAACATGTCACTGTAGCTTTGGCTGATAATAGCTGAGATCACAGTACCAGATTTGTGATAATTTTACAGTCTTCTCTTATTGCACCTCCTGCTTCCCTCATATCTAAACTAGCATAGGGCACTGACTTGTGAAATAAGGTTTAAAAGCAGAATGGCAAGTGATTGAATGTGGAGGAAACTATGTTAACAGATGCCTGGCCTGGCCTTACCTCTTGTTATCGGGTAAATAAAGCTAGCACCTTCCACTGCTCCAGTCTTCTGTAGTTTGGCATTGTACCATAAACCTGCATGTCTGTTACCCCTAAAACTGTAAGAAAGGGCAGTTCACAAACTGTATAAGAAATGTTGCTTTATTTAAAGCAAATAAGAATTCTTTTATGATGAGAGGATGTTGGAAGGCTTTCTAGCAACAATAAGTCTAGTTTCTTGAACTGCAAATTGAGGGGTTTTTTTTAGAAGTCTTGTTTTTTTCTCATTGGCATTTTAAAGTGGGAAACACCACATTTCATGGAAAAAATTATTTATTTATTAAACCCTGTGGGTGTTAAAAGTCCGAATAACTAAGTACTCCAACCCTGACCTGCCAAGTTTGTGTAAAAGTCAATGGGAGATGCCCCAAAGAAATCCTGATCTGGTCTGGGTTTCTGAAAAAGTTGCGGTATTTGTGCACAAATAAGGGGAAAACTCAGTGTGGGTTTTGTTAGAGTAGTTTTCAGAAAATTAAGAGAAGTTCTTGGATTTTAATAAATAACTCCCTGAGTGTGCTGCATCCCAAAAATTAAGGAAAAGTCATAGCAACCGTATGCCATAAGAGGCGTTAAAATAACTTATATTAGTAGCCCTTTTTTAGGCTTAATGTGTATTCACAAATCACTTGTCTCATGAAACGGCAACTTCTATTGTAAAATTAGTACCCATTTAAGCGGCTGTTAACTGGCGGGGATATGTTCATGCTATTCCCCCTTCCCCCAGCCCCCCTCTGTAGAGTAAAGCAATCTCCTACTAGCAGATGCTTCTGTCTCTCCTTTTTTTATTTTTATTTATTTATTTTTTACTAACACAGTTGTTTCTCTATACTTGATAAAGTTTAAAATAAACAGGTCCCGGGGTGAATTACAGGCATCGCAACTGGATTGGCATCTAAACCATAAAGCAGTTGGTGCAACTGCGCCAGGGGACCGCAAACAGCAGGTTTTTGCTGGAGGGGACAACTGCGTTATTTCCCTCTTGGTCTTCAACAACTAAGCAGATGTCCTAGAATTATTATTTTTCCTTCTAGTAATTTTGTCTCTTTATCCTCACAGGTATGTGATTGCCTCCTTCGCAGATGTGCAGGTACGTTGCATGGATCCTGAGTTGCCAGCACCATCTGCTGGTGACTTGTAATATCTGTAGAATTCCTTTTTAAAGGGAAGTGCAATTGAAATAAAGTTGGATAATACAGGTAATGCATAAGGTAGTATTTAAGCATACATGCACATTAACACTCTCTTCAGAGATGCAGTATATTTTCCTTATTTGTTGCTTTAAGTTGGCCATAGACATAACAATTATGATCTTTCTTGGATCTTTCAAGAAAGATCGTTTGTTACAATACACATGCATAGAACTGAATTGTCAGATATACAGGTAGAAACAATAGAATTCTACCTGTATCTGATGATGTAAATAGTGGCAGATGTTTGGATTTTCTGTCCAGCCCGATCGATGAGTCAACCAATATTAGCCGGCTTGTTTCCCACCATACATTCACTTATTTCGTACGATATTATCTCTGGCCACCTTGTAGCACCGCTCTCTTCTAAATTCCCCTTATAAGTCTGATAATGATTGGTACATTGTTGTTCTTCCTTGTACTGTAGCTTTGCAGTGCTAATACTATATGGTAGTTATGCATCTACTTTTATTTTTATAATTTTTCATCGTTAAACACATTTGCCTATGATCATCACACAGCTGTGCAAAAACAGGACAAGTGTAAAATAGAATAAGGCTAGAAATGCTGTATTTTGTATATTAAACATAAACATGAACTCACTGCACCACAAGCCTAATCAAACAAATTATTATTAACATGTATTTCTATAGCGCCAACTTGTTGCGTAGCGCTGTAAAGTGAATGTGATTATACAACTAAATCACATGAATTACATACATAGAACGTAAGGAGTTACATACGTCACAATAAATATGGAGTTGCATACATCACAATAAATACTGGTACAGGAGGTGAGGAAGGCCCTGTACAGAAAAAGCTAACGGGAAGGGAATGATACACAAGGTGTGGGAGTGGGCAAGATCAGAGTAAAGTGGGTGAGAGATGCAGTAATGTAAGAGGTATTGCATTGAGTAGTTCAGTGATTTTCAACCTTGTGCCTCCAGCTGTTAAGAAACTACAAGTCCCACAATGCATTTGCCTGACTGTGGCTGTCAGACTCCTTCATTGCATTGTGGGACTTGTAGTTCCTTAACAGCTGGAGGCACAAGGTTGAAAATCACTGGAGTAGTTCACAGTGAGGGTAGGCTTCTCTAAAAAAACTGGGTTTTTAGAGATTTCTTTAAAGCTGAAAGATTGGGAGAAAGTCTGACAGACCGTGGAAGAGAATTCCAGAGGAGGGGTGCAGCTCTTGCAAAGTCTTGAATGCGAGCATGTGAGGAGGTAATGAGAGAAGAGTTGAGTAGCAGGTCAGTAGAGGAGCATAGTAGGCGGTTGGGTGAGTAAATGGAGATTAGTTCAGAGATGTAGGGAGGGGCAGAGTTATGAAGTGCTTTGAATGTCAGGGTCATTAATTTGAATTTGAATTAATTTGAATTTAATTCTGAAGGGGAGTGGAAGCCAGTGCAGGGATTGGCAGAATGGTATGGCAGAGGAAGAGTGGTTGCTGAGGTGTATAAGCCTAGCAGCAGTGTTCATTATGGACTGGAGAGGTGAGCGTTTCTGGAGGGGAAGGCCAATTAAGAGAGAGTTACAATAGTCTAGACGCGATATGATAAGAGAGTGAATAAGAATTTTGGCAGCGTCTTGGGTGATAAATGATCGTATTTTGGATATGTTCCTTAGGTGGAAGTGACATGACTTAACAAGTGACTGGATATGAGGAGTGAATGTCAGGGCGGAATCTAGGATGACCCCAAGGCACCGGGCCTGGGGAGACGGGGTGATAGTGGAGTTGTTAACTACGATAGATACTTCCGGAATGTTACTGGTTTTAGTTGGAGGAAAAAGAAACATTTCTGTTTTGGAGAGGTTTAGTTTAAGGTAACGTTGTGACATCCAAGTAGAGATAGCAGACAGGCAGGAGGAGACACGAGTTAGGAGTTCAGGGTTGAGATCAAGAGAGGAGAGATAGTATCGTCAGCGTAGAGGTGGTAGTGGAACCCATACGAGCTGATTAATTTGCAGAGGGACGAAGTATATAGAGAAAATAATAAGGGTCCCAGGACAAGCCTTGAGGAACCCCGACAGAGAGAGGTAGGGGGGAAGATGCTACTCTGTTATAGGAGACACTGAAGGAACGATTGGTGAGGTAGGAGGAAAAACCAGGACAGGGCTGTGTCACGAAGGCCGAGCGAATGGAGGGACTGGAGGAGGAGAGGGTGATCTACAGTGTCAAAAGCAGTTGAGAGATCAAGCAGAATTAGTAGTGAGAATTTTTTGTTGGCTTTAGCTGTTAGAAGGTCATTAGTTAGACTGGTCAGAGCAGTTTCAATGGAGTGTTGCGTATTAAAACCAGATTGTAAGGGGTCCAGCAGATTATTGTCAGAGAGGACTGAGGTTAATCGGTTGTAGACTAGGCGCTCAAGTAGTTTAGAGATGAAAGGTAGCAGAGAGATAGGTCGGAGGTTGTCAAGATTAGAGGGATCAAGAGAGGGTTTTTTCAGAATGGGGGTGACGAGCATGTTTTAGTTGAGACGTGAATAGTCCAGTTGAGAGCTAGAGATTAAATAGATGAGTTAAGGCTTTAATAAGACAAGGATCGGTATTGTGGAGAAGTTTTGAAGGAATTGGCAGGTGGTAAGGTGAGAGGAGGCCAAAAGTTTTGAGACTTTCTCATCAGTAACAGGGGTGAAGGAGTCCAGGAGAGACTGGCGAGTGTGGAGGGAGGGTGGTGGAAGACTAGGGGGTTTAGTAGTGTAATGTCCCCTCTGATAGGGTCAATTTTGTTTTTGAAGTGCTCAACAATGTCTTGAGCATAGGCAGATGTGCATGGAGGGGGTGGAGAAGGGGAAAGGAGAGTGTTAAAGGTGGAGAAAAGTTGTGCCGGTTTTTTGGAAAGGAAGTTAATGAGTGAAGTAAAGTAGGTTTGTTTGGCTTGGGAAAGGCTGGTGTTATAGGAGCGCAGGGCAGGTTTGTAGCTCCAAAAGTCTGATTCTAAGCGGGATTTGCGCCAGCGACGCTCAAGTGCGCGTGAGCGTCTTTGGAGTGCTTTAGTATCAGCGGTGTGCCAGGGTTGAAGTGGTTTGGGTCTAGAACGTTTAGTTTTTAAAGGAGCAAGCTCATTAAGGGCAGTGGTGAGTGTGCTATAGTAGACCGAGGTCGCTGCATTAGGACAAGAGATAGCGGAGATATTAGAGTGAAGAGAATCAAAGGAAGAAGAGAGATGAGACACATCCAGTGCTTGCAAGATTTATGCTTTCAAAGTTGGGCACATGGGGTTGTCATCTTGCTACTTTGTTAAATATCTTTGCAAGACCAAGACGTGCTCAGTGATCTGGGCTGCTTAGGGGTTGTCATAAATTATCTAAACCGCACAAGTCAAATAATATCTGTCAAAAGGTGATACAGCAAGACTGATTAATAATCAGAATATAAAGACTGCACTGGGTCCTGTGTGGTCATGTAATCTAATGTGGGTTTTATAGTTTTTATATTGTTTAATACAAACTTTCTCCAACTCTGCAGAAAGTGGCTGCAGCAAGAAAAATCCTCCAAATAGAACCCCAGTTTATCTGTTTAAATCTGGCTCCATGATCTTTGTCCCTGCAGCTGGAGTTGGAAACATTATGTAAATGGGAATGTAAAGGAAAAAATAAAATCCAACACAAATCTCAACACTGTCGCCGACTGTAAACTGCTGGAGTTCTGTATGGCTGGGAAGTAGGTGGGGGCTCCCCCTGCTGTTCATAAGTATGATTGTTTCTCTGCCCAGCAGTTAGGGACCATCTGACGATTCCTATATACAGCAGTAAATGAAGGGAGAATTTCACTGTATACAGTCAGGTTTCTTATAAAAACGGTACATATTTTGTAATTAAAGTATATTGGAGATAGATTTCTTTTTCATTAAAGAAAGTAATAATGGGATTTTATTTTTTTTGCCTTTCCTTGTCCTTTAATCTGATACACAGTCCAATTTAAAGATATATTTCAGGGCTGTTTTACTTTTTAAAAAACATTAAATATCTGAACACAAAAGCCATGTTTTCTATACTGAGCCATGCCAAGACTTTATGGGGCAAATTTACTAAATTTCATGAATCCATTCGAAATTCGAATAGTTTTAGGCTATCTTTTTGCTCAATATTCGATTTCTCGATGAAATCGTACGATCAGATACCGATCGTTCGATTTCACGAAGAAATCCTACTTTTGCCTTCGATCGTACGAATGGTATTCGAGCAGGATTTGGCAAAAGAAGCCTATGGGGGGGGGGGGTTCCCATAAGCTTCTATTGGTATTCTGTAGGTTCAATCTGGCGAAGTGGGCATTAGAGGGATTTTTCAATTTTAACTCCTTCGATCATTCGATCTATTCCATAATTCGGTATTCGATGATCGAAGAGGTCAAATTTGCATTTTCGAATATCCAAAAAAATCGTACGATCGGTATTCGAACAAATTCGATCGAACTTCGAATCCTTCACACAAATTTTGTAAATTTGCCCCTATGTGAATGTACCAGTTCTAAAAAAAGTAGTGTAAAACTAATTGTTGCTTTCTGAATTGGTTTTATTGACTTAACGCCAAGTCTAGAATGGTGTAATGCTGTACTGGCATTAAAAAGATAATACACCTTTTCATATGAATACGGAAACTAAAATTTACAAATCTCTCTAGAACCCTTCAAAAAAAAAAAAAAAAGTTTAATCTTGGCAACCCTTATTGGGTTATTTATCAAAATGATTTTTTAAATAAAAAAAGTTCAACCAAATTAGAATCCACATTTTGACTTTATTTATTATTAGCAAAGCTTTTTTTCTGAGTTATTTCCAAAATTGCTCTTTTTTTGGCTTTTTCACAGAAAGCCAGAATTTTTCAGATTTTTGCCTGAAAAGGACCAATTTTCGGGCTAATTACAGCACAGATCACAGAAATAAAAAAATGGGATAGGAACCTCTGTTAAGTGACTTATACATAACCTTGGCAGGTCTGAGCTTGCAGATTTTCTGATTAAGGCTTTTTGCTGTGTTAGGCTTTAATAAAATTTTAGTTAAAAGAAACCCACAAAAATTTCGAGTTTTGCCTTAAAAAGCCCAACAGTAGTTTAGTTAATAACCCCCGAAATCTGGAAACTTGAAAAATCAACTCTTTGAATCTGGCCTGATTTCATTTTAATAGATTTTTATGTCCAGAAGCCAATAACGGAACTAGTTGGGGACGGGCCCTGGTGTGGGCCGTGCAGCCACCCCCCCTCCTCCATGTGCAATTTCTTTACTTGTGCAGCCAAAGCAATCTGCTGGGGGGGGCAATTGTACCCCCTGCTCCCCCCGGTAGTTATGCCACTGCCAGAAGCTCATTGTAGACACCTGCAACTGGCCCTTGTTTATAGTCTGTGTTAACTATATGAAAGGGTACAGTGTGGGAGATCATTCTAAAAGGAAATGTAGCATTGCTACTGATTTATTTGTGCTTCAGTACCAGTAAAAGTCTTTGAACTTCATTAACATAAATGAATGTTGGCAATTCTGGGGGGAGGCATGGCTGCTCCATCATGACATGCTAAGCTGAACTGTACAATTTATTTTCATTCTTAGGGATTGCATGCATCTCTTCTAGTTGTTTCTATGAACTTTAGTTGTAATCAAGGGAGTTACTACAGAGAAAGCAGACATACGCTTGCAGGGTGACACAGGAGTAAGGCTCTAAAGTGGGGAGTGACTGCAGAGGAAGCAGATCCTGAGGCTGCAGGAGGGCCTCGGGAGTTATTAGGGACCCCATAAGGCTTTACAGAGAAATTTCAATATATACTGTATTGGTAAAACTTCTGGACATTTAGTGGGTCTAAAATTTCCTTCATTATGCCTCTGGCCCTAAATAATGAGCACGTTTTATATATCTTAGCAGAATAGGTCCACTTACAAAGGTTTTGGGGTTGTCAATTTAATTTGCTGTGGGACCCAGACACATATTATTACTCTACTGTTTGTAATGGGTGCCTTAATTTGTATAATCATTTTCCAGTCCATGACTTATACTCTAATCAAGTCATATTTGTTCATAGCTCCCCTTATATTACATATTTAACATGAAATAAAATAGCAATGTCAGGGTAACTTTGTAGGCCATCTAGAGTTATCAATCAAGTCAATAAAGCCCTGCTCATATACATTTTCACACTAATTCTATCCTAGTAGAGCTATTTTGTTCTGTAAGAAATGCTAAGTGTTGTACATCAGTGGGATATTCATCATTGATATTCACAAAGGCCGCAAGTTGGACTACCTGCTCTAGAATCATTCCTCCAAGTTTATTTAGACAACCATCTTGTAAAACAGAACAGCCACACCGTTGTCCTCTTCCTAGATCCAGCTCTCAGCTTCTTAAACCTAAGCTGTTATGGACCTTGAACTACTATAAGTTTGTTTGTCTGGCTTTACTTTTTACTTTAATTACTGCTGCTCAAATGTTCAGCGCTACAAAATGCCCAAGCTCTATAAATAATAGATATTGAATTGTATACTTGTCTATATATTCATCAATTCAAGCTGAAACCTTGATAGATCTAATAGTCTGAGATTTTACAGAAAGTAGCAAAAGAACCAGAGCCATGGGACAATTGCTTCTCATCTGTTGTCAAATTGTTCTAAGGCATTATTGTTCTGGGAGTGCCTGTAGACATAGTAACCCACAGAGGCTGGATTAATGTGTCCTGCTTGCCCTGTGCTAGGAAACTGGAATTCCCCGGCTCGCCAGTTGATCTCCACTCTCCTCATTTTGTACTGAATGACAGCCGTGAAGGTTGCTTCCTATGTTAGTAAAAAACGTAGCCACGGGCATCCTTCCAGCAGCACCCCATAATGCACTGGACTGGCCGTCACACATTGCTAGAGGGAATCAAGGATGGGTTGAACTCTTAAAACTTTTAAGAACCAGAAGGAAAAAAAATGTGGCAGATGCCTCCAATGTGTTAACTCTTCAGGCACCAATGTATACCAAATCTAAATAAAACACTGACTGGTAGTACTTGCCCATTTTTATGAAAAAAAGTTGAAATTATCTATTTCCCTATTATTATCCTGATAACAAAGGAGGATCTGACATCAGTCAGTAAAGTGCTAATTCGAATAAGGAGAAAAAAGAGAGAAACCCCCCTTGTTATCTAAATTAAATCGTGATATATAAATGGAATTGATTCACCAGTTGTTTACAAATTAATTATTAAATAAACAGTGCTAATGTGAAGCAGTTTGTATAAATATTAAATAAATTAATAAGTGCTAAGTGCCAATATATTGTAATTGTGGAGTCAATAAACGATTTGATTGAATAGTGATTTCATATAAATAGTGCTAAATTAATTTCCAAAAATTCATTATTAAAATTCCAGTGGAGTAATATAAATTATTATACTGTAAATAGCTCCTTAATAAAAATTACTAAGGTGCTTGTTAGGCCTGGATTGTAGTCTTAGAAAGAAACAGGAAAAATTGTAGATGGTGGAGAAGTCCCAGTAAAAACTGTCTTCGATTTGGCTGTCTCTGGGACCCCACAAGAGGGAGAAGGCCGCTACACAGGGACTGTGGTCTCAATTATTAACTGACACTGATCAGGAGAGCTAAGCTAAAAGGCCACAAATCCCAGAGACAGCCAAATCGAAGACAGTTTTTACTGGGACTTCTCCACCATCTACAATTTTTCCTGTTTCTTTCTAAGACTACAATCCAGGCCTAACAAGCACCTTAGTAATTTTTATTAAGGAGCTATTTACAGTATAATAATTTATATTACTCCACTGGAATTTTAATAATGAATTTTTGGAAATTAATTTAGCACTATTTATATGAAATCACTATTCAATCAAATCGTTTATTGACTCCACAATTACAATATATTGGCACTTAGCACTTATTAATTTATTTAATATTTATACAAACTGCTTCACATTAGCACTGTTTATTTAATAATTAATTTGTAAACAACTGGTGAATCAATTCCATTTATATATCACGATTTAATTTAGATAACAAGGGGGGTTTCTCTCTTTTTTCTCCTTATTCGAATTAGCACTTGCCCATTTTTATTAATGGTGTCAAATTTATTTTTGGAAGGAATCAATAATAGACACATTTCATAAAGACACGCATGTTAATGTTATAACATTGAGAGAAACTCTAAAAGTAATAGAAAATTACAATAATATAGGAATAACAGAAGAAAAAGTCTAGATATAATTAAATTGTAATTTTGGGAATACAGATATGGGACCTGTTATCCACAATGCTCTGGAAAAGGGGCTATCTTGATAAGGGGTATTTGGATCTCCATACCTTAGGTCTACTAAAAAGTAATTTAAACATTATTTAAACCCAACTGGATATCTACATGAATGATATTGTAGTTGGGATCAAGTACACGGTACTGTTTTATTATTACAGCGATAAAGGAAATAATATGAATGATTTTCTTAAGATGGAGTCTGTGAGGTAAGTCCATCACATCATTTGTCGCTTTCTGGATAATGGGTTACCATAAAAAGAATCCGATATCTGTAGTTGCTAGGTTTTCAAGTGGGTATTTGGTAGCTTCTAAGGCATACTTCACATAATTTGGGTTTCCACACAGACCAGATATTTAAAGCAGGGCTATGACATGTTCACACTTGACAAAGAGCAATAGGCCGAAACATGTTGTGTATCTTTGTGTCCCAATAAAGTACACTGCAGACAAGTTTGCTGCCTCTGGATTTGTTCCACAACAAACTCAACTTAAGCTCACATTTACCCATGGCAGTGAGGTGAGCCCCTCTCTTCACAGCCTCCACATTTTTAAATGCATTATATCCATTCTAATAAAGTTTTAAATGTTATTCCGTTGGAGAGCTTGTTCAGTATCTTGGTCTAAGAATTTTAGAAGCAATCAAGCAGTGTCAATCATATGAAAGGACAGGGATGCTGCTGCTAGGGAGGCTGAGGTATCATAAGAAGGTAGTTCCTGATTGAGTGTTGCTGTTTACTGACCTTTTTACCTCAAGTCAGATGTGAGTGAAGATTATTTTTAGAGACAACATATAGTGCAGGTTTTCTGAACACCTTTCCCCTGAGGTATAAGATGCTTAACACCAAGTTTACTGATAGCATAAATGTGCTCCTTCCTAAGCAAATGTCACAATGTGATCCACTTCTGCTGCTTTCCAATCCAATTCTGCTTCTTTCTGCAGAATCCTGAGGCCGACGCATGTACAGTAGAGCTAAAAAGTGGGATTTTTTTATTGTTATTGTTAGCTTTACACTCTTTTCTCTCATACAAAGAAAGACAAGGCAGAAAACAGTTGCTCCATGGTGCTCATTAGAATAACCCATGGGATGGGACAGCTTTCTGTGGATCTGAGCACAGGCCTGGGGCCTGGTCCACAGTCATTGTTGCCTTTCCTTCTTTTACCAAAACTGTAATTACATTTTTGATTCTTCAGCTCATAAGAATACTTCCTGGCTGTCAGGATCGCGCCGCCCCGGAGGCTTACCTTTAGCTCCGGGCGGCGCGTCCTCTCCTTCCGGCGTCCTATCCACAATGGCGGCGCCCATAGCCGCCACGTGGATATGCGGCGCCGGGTAGTGATGTCATCGCGTCACGCTTGATGCGATGACATCACCGCGCTCGTTTTGGCGCGAGATTTGACTATTTAAAGGGGTATTGAACGCCATTATGGCGCCCAATAATAGGATTCTTGCTATTGATCCTGGGTTTTGTTACTTTGACCATTGTTCCTGCCTTTTGACCATTGTTCCTGCCTTTTGACCATTGTTCCTGCCTTTTGACCATTGTTCCTGTATTTGTTGACCATTGCTTGGACTTTGTTTATATTTTTGTTCCTGCTAATACACTTTTTGCCTGGATCTGTCTGACTCCTGCTTGATCCTTGCCTTGCTGCGTTATTGGACCCTTTGGCCCCTAAGCTTCCTCCTTGGTCCACTTCTTCCCCTGGGCGCCTAACGAAGGCCAACCCGTGACACTGGCTATCCATGTATGGATGAAGACGTTCTGGACCCTACATCACTAAATTTCTAGACATGACTGATAGGTGAGACAAGTTGCACAGTTTGAGACACAGTGCTAATTATTTCTATCTTGGGGGGGAAGATTGGCAATTTATTATTTGCTCTCTTTCCAACAATGGACTTCAGGTTTAAGCAGAAAATAATGTAAAAAAAAAATACTAAATTTGCTGCTTTTCTATGGGTTTTGCTGTTTAAAACTTTTTGTTGAAGGGCAGATTAAGATATTTTTATTTTCCCGTGATAATGTTAATTGAACCTCTTACATATGCTATATGAATTTGTTTACTTTCAATGGCAGCTCATTTAATGCCAGAAACAAACACTGCAATACATTTAATTTGCACTGTTGTTTATAGATGTGCCATCGTTGGTTGCACGCAATGGCTGGTATGTGCAGCACTGCATTTATTATACTGTTCTTTTTTTTTTCCTTTTCTCCTACTTAAGAACACACACAATGGACAGCCTTGCAGCTATCAATTGCTCTGCAAGAAGCCAACACAATCAGCAAAAGGATGAACAAACAAACAATATTTTCAAGGTGATGTATGAGTAGTTAAATACTATCTGGACTGTGGGATGGGTTTTTGCTTTTTGTCAAAGTTGAGCACAGATTCTTTCTATAGACGGTTTATCTTAACCACCTAAATCAACTCCTAATTCTTTTATATGATCAAATAACTCTAATTTATTTCTTTTGTATCTATTTGCGATCAGCAGCAGTTCACTGCTCCAAATAAATTATAAAATTCTTTGGATTTCAGTGCAGATATATGATCTCTTATCTGGGAACCCAATAATCAGTAATCAAATTCTAGGAAAGCCATTTTCTGTAGAGTCCATGTTGAGAAAAGAATTCATATTGTTTGTTATTTCCTTCCTCTCTGTAATTATAATTCTTTGTTCTTGATCCTAATTTAGTTGCAAAATTCGTTATTGGTGTCAAAATATCCTACAGGTATTCAGAATGCTTGGGATCTGGGGCTTTCTGGACAATGGGTCTTTCAGTAATTTGGAACTTCGTACCTTAAGTCTACTAGAAAGTCATGTAACATTAAAGAAACCCAGTAGGCTGATTTTGCCTCCAATAAGAATTAATGATATCTTAGTTGGAATCAAGTACAAGGTACTGTCTTATTAAAGAGAAAAAGGAAATCATTTTTTAAAATGTTGATTTTTGTAGGATAAAATTAAGTTTATGAGAGACAACTGTAAGTAAATATACCCCTGGTGGTCTAGTGGGGGCCAGCAGGGACGCCCACTGCTCTCTTCACGTGGCCACTGCTTCCCCTTTTTTTGTGCATCTGGTGTCATCGCACATGGTGCAAAAATTCTAAGATTTAAAGCACCGGTGTACTCTGTGTCATTGACCAACACAGGTCTGTTCTAATAGTTCCTGGGTGTTATTTTTAGTGTAGTATGACCTTGCCTGAATCTGATTCTCATCCTGATTGCTGCCTGTCCTGACCATTATTCCGTATCCTGATCTGTACCCGCTACCTTTGTATTATGACTCGGCCTGTAACCTTGGCTACGATCCTGACTCTCGGTTTTGTACTGCGCTGCATGATTTTGTTATTCTGACTCGGACTGTGACCCCGACTATGATCCTGACTCTAGATTGTGTACTGCACATAATCCAGCTTGGTATTGATTTGGCCTTCCCTTGACTACACTCCTATTCTCCATTCCTGAAGTACATACGGTTCCCTTGCTCGCTCAGAGTTTTTCCCTTGGTCCTTTCACATTAAGACCTGGTGGCATCCGAGTAGCGGAGGGCTCCACCTGAAGCGAAAGGCAGTTGTTAAAGGCAGAACAGTAAGCCATTACTGGACCTTGGGGTTTACTCTGGGTTTGGGAGTCCAAATGTCAGCTTTATGTAATTTTATTGGGTTTATGTCATGTTTAACTGTTTTGTTTAAGGCATAGTAATACAAACAAGGATAAACTAAATTTTCCAGAAAACCTCAAATCCCCCAGTAATCTAATTACATACCTCTAATTTTGTTGTCCTTGTATTTTGTATAGCCATATAATAAGTAACCTTTGGACATAATGAGGAAAAATTTATACATACCTATACAGGGAGTTTAACACAATCTAAAGACTCCAGCCTACCAGTCTTAAAGACTCTGTGCAAGTCCTAAAGACCAGAGATATTTTAATGAAAATATTAAATTGAGATTTTTCATTTTATAAATGCAATTATTTCCATTTGCTGTATTCAATAACTACCTAAAGTGAGTTACAAATGGTGAGCTGTTCTGTGTAGCTTTGGCTTTTGCAATATATCAAATCAACAGAGCATTTAGCCAAAATACTTGAATATTTGTGTACGTTACAATGAACAATTTTCAATGCATATGGTTTGCAGTGCCATTTCATAAGACCCCACTAGAGTGGGCCAGAGTCTGGCTTACTACTTAGAAAAGGTATAATATATCCATATGACTTGGCACAACTCTCAGACAGCTGTTCCACTTTTGACGTGACATTTATCAAAATCCGAATAGTTCTCCCCCCCCCCTATTTATCAATGCATTTTCCCGAAATTATCTTGGGGGGGGGGGGAAGTAAGTAAGACTAGCTCTCAATATGAAAAAATAAGGTTAGAATAATTGGTGATATTTCATGTTAATCTCCACCAACACAACATAGTTTGCAGAGGACCAAAATAATATGTTATAAAGTAGGGAAATGTGTTTGTGTATATTATATGTATGGGATATTACCTGCTACTGTTAATAAGTCATTAAATCATGTCATGACAATAGTTTTTCTCTATAGGTTATGCAACCAATGTGAACACGTTTGGTGTTATGTTATAAAAGTCTACCCAGGTTCAGTAATTCATACTGTCAGGATAGCATTTAACGGTCACAGTGAGAATCCTATTCATTGCTATGGCCAAGGCTTTTACTACATTAGCCATATACCTTCTCATATGAGACCTAATAGCATTCTGAATCAAATTTCTTGAACTACCTCTGAAACATCTTTAGTCACCTACCAGAATGTTTTGTGTTTTTGTGAGGTTTCTTTTGCACTCAAGCAAAACAGATGTACCTATATTTTGTTGGAGAAAATGGAAGGTTACAGTGTATTCCATGTGCTTTAGTGTACTTGAGACATAATTAAAGAAAGGCTAGCATCACTTGGTTTACACAAAACCGATATTGAGAAGTAGGGACTATTGCCAGTATGTAGTATGACTGGTCACAGGACCATTTTAGATATACATAGTAAATGTGGCCTTTATTTCCTAGAGACCATTTCAGGGGGTAACTTGTTTCATCATTTGCATTCTGGGGTACTTTTCAACGGGGTATCTGAAATTACTTTGTTTTAAGAATTTGGAGATTTTGGTGTTCAACGTCACTTACAGTAATAAAAGTGTCCACTGCCTTCAACCACTTGACATCATCAGCACGGTTCCTTGATGTCTATCCAGAACACTTGGTCCCCTGTCCTCATCGTCAACTCCTAGATGAACTGAAGAAGCTTGGAGGCAGTGTGGAGGCCTTTCTCCTACACGTATGCACCCCCAGTTTGTTAAAATTTTTGTCTTACAAGAGACTTGCCTCACAGCTCTGAGAAAAGTCATGTTGGTTTCCATGGCTGTGAAAGAGTTTGTGGTAATAAAACTAGAGCAATAAAAAGAGTGAATGGGCTTTTAAGGGCACTGCTCGTAAATATTTTACATGCTGTGAATCTGAATGAAGATGGGAACATAGCAGCTCAGGGAATTTATCTAATGAGCTCTGTTGTTTTCCTTCCTTTAGCACATTTTCTTCCTAATGCTGTAACATTTGCACATCACCGCTTGATTAAATGTCCTTGTTATGCCTCAACAATTAATGTTTTTTTGCCAAGATTTCAGGTTCCTGAGTCTGATCTTAACAAATATTGTGCCTAGCACATTTCTTGTAAATAGTGGATATTTTCTCCTTAGTGTTTTTTAAATAGTTTTCTGAAGTAGGCAATATAGTGCAATTATCTAGCTTACTACACACACAAAATATTCTTACTACTTGTTTCAATAAGAAGATCAAATATAATTTTAACTCCTTTAAGGTACTAATGTGGTTTACTAATTTATTATTCAGTTTATTATTTAAAATCAAGAGACCAAATATTTCTTAACTGCTACTTTTTTTGCACCGAGGACAACCATCATACCAGATTAGTCTAGAATTAGCTTTTTGTTTAATACAGGTAGATTTTTCCGAAAGCCAAACTCTGCATTTCCCTACTGGCAAATATTTTTGCAAAACCACAGCAACATTTTACATTAAAACAAAATGGACTCACAGCAATGTATTTTGTGTAAAAGTTGCTGGGTAAAACATTTCTTCAATGTATTTTGTGCTGAAATAATGCAATAGAAATAGCCCAAATGACTCCAATGAATTTTGAGCAAAAAAGTTGCAGCAAAAAAAATGGCCATAGAAATCAATGCACAAATATATTGGCAACCACAACATGAAGCACAGTTGAGTACCTTAAATAAGTATTAGTACACAGGCAGTGTAAAGGGGAGAAAATAATCTTTATGACAATGTATCTAACATGATTAAATTATACCAAGCAAGCCACGGAAGAAGTTGTTACCATACCTTTGTGTAAAAGGACAATCAAAATGCCAGACTGCTTGGCCCATTCACGATGGATGATTAATTAAATGGTCAGCTTGGGAAGATATCCAATTCATGTCAGTGGTAAACAGCCGGCCAAGCCCGTACTGGCAATCTGTCGATTCGGGCAAATGCTCAATGGGCCGCTTACTTTAAAATGGAAATGGACTGCTCACCTAAAAAATGCAAATTAGGAATTTCTTTAATATGTAAATGAGCCAATCACTTTAGATAGCCACAGCTAAGCTGATGCCTGCATTTGTTAGTGCTCATGCCAGTACTGGCATATGGGAGGAACCCGATATTCTGACCAACTTCAGTTAATAATATTAGAGTTCCTTGCTTTATACCCAATCCCTTATGCTTATGATAGGTACATATGGTGGCAACTGGAGGATCCGTGCTCAGAACTATCACTTCAGTCTGTATATAGAAAACTATGATGTGTAGCATTAATTGCATGAAGCAGCCTAGTCTCCTGAAATATGCCACACTTTGACCCTGTGATACACATGGTAATTAAAGTCCTCTTATCTGCCAGGGTGCATGGTCCAGCTGTTGAATATACTGTAAGTATAGGGCGACAAGGGTTGCCACCTTTTCTGAAAAAAAAAATACAGGCTTTCCTATATATTTATCTTTTTTCCTTATTAATAACATTGGGATCAGCCATCATTTTTACCCGGCAGGCCTGTAAAATACCTGCCTGGTGGCAACCCGAAGGGTCACTAATCCATCAGATAGAATAGTTATGATAGAAAGTATTGCGTATATTGCGGGGGATTATATGGTAATGGGCTCTTAAAATATCTATGAATAAACACTAGTTCTAGTTAACCTTGGGTTTGCATGCATGGGAATACATGAGCTGCTTCAATACTTTTGCCAGGGCTGCTTTTTCCTCCCAGTCCGGCCCTGATCAAGACCTCAACCCCAAATACTTCACTCACACTCTCAGCATTGGTTGAATTAGCACATGTTTATACATGTGA
>CM044446.1:12640379-12685265 GCA_024363595.1 Xenopus borealis | reverse complement strand
ACTGATTCCTATACTTGCTGCACAAATAGAATACAATGTATGATAATAATATACAGCATCAGCTTATTATTATTGTGGATAGTTTCTCAGTATCTGACATGTTGTTATTAACCGCTGCAGGCAGAATGTAGTACTGGATACAGTATATACATTTTGCATAAACATACTGTATATGAGTGGTGCAAGGCAAGAAGGTCTTACATAACATATATGTAATATTATTCCCATACTCACACACACAAATAAATGTAAAGCATTTCCTTTAGTTATATGAGCAAGCAATAATCTAAGCAGCGTCAGACTGGGCCTCCCAGGGCCCACCATGGAGTCTGTCAATAAATTTGCACTCTCACAATAATAGGTATAAACAGTTATAAATTTAATAGGTGTCATATAGGTCTCTGATGAAAATAAGAAAGGGCTGTGTCCTTGGATGGCACAATATGGCTGGGAGCCACCAGCATCCCACCAACATCTATGGGAATAAATTATAATATTGAGGCAAATTTGTACCTGAGTTTGAAATGCAGCATAGCCTTGGCAAAGAAAGTGGCAGTCCCTGGAGATCTTCAGCACTTTTGCCTCAGTGAGAAGGCGGCTGAACTTGGTGTTCTTGGTTTTTTCAATGTATTTTAATGCCACATATGGTCTCTTCTCTCCTAAGGTAGCCAACAAGACCTGAGAAAGGGAAGAAAACAGTCAATACGTTTTGGTTTCATTTTTTTTTGGAGCACTAGGCTGCAATTAATGGGAACCAGTCACTTACTTTGCCGTATCCTCCTTCTCCCAACTCAGAGAAGAAGTTGTAAGTAGAGATGCTGAGTGGGTTCAGCCTTAAAAGTTGAGCTCGGGCACTCACAGGTCCAGCTGCTCCTAGTGGGGAAAAGAGATTTTATTTGTAGCTCATTGAAAAATAGTTAATATAGCACTACAAGGATTATTTTGACATAGTTAATTTTTTCTGCATTGTATCTGGCCCTATGTTTTGCTTCTACCATACACTGCACCTTAATATAGGAGATAATCCTAGTATAGAAGAACTGTAACATTATTGAAATGCCAGAATTAGAATATACTAGGACAGCATTCTAGTGTCACATATTATCCAAGCACAATAATATATAACTATATTACCTTATACCAGGGGTCCCCTACCTTTCTTACTTGTGAGTCATATTCAAACATAAGAAGAGTTGGAGAGCAACACAAGCATGAAAAAAACCTCTGGTGATGCTAAATAAGGTCTGTGATTGACTATTTGGTAGCTTTAATTGGCTGTACTACTAGTTGTTATGAAATTAAGACTTGCTTCTAAATCTGGAATTAAAAAAAAAAAAAAAAGAATCATCTGCTGAGAGAGGTTGGTGTTCTATTCAATATTAGTTTGCTTAATGTATTTGGAATTGATTCTATCATACATACTGAATTATACCAACATAAATCATTGGTTAGATCACACATTGTTGGATTTAGTTTTAGGCAATAAAATATAATATAGACATTTTCAAATGGATTGAGATCAGCTCAATAAAAACATACAGTAATCTATAGAAACAACTGGCAAGTTCCTGCAAGTGATAGAAGAGCAGATCAGAAACACAGGGGAGCAGGCTATCTTTTTTTCTTGTGCTGGTTATTGGCTGCTTTCTATCTAAATCTGTATGTTTACTGTATATAGCTATTCATTGCACAGAGCTAAGGAATATGTTATAATAATAATAATGATATTTGTGATCTCTTTTTACCATCAGTCTCCTCCTTTCTCCTTTTCTCCTCCCTGCAGCACTCATCTGGCAGCTTCTCATTCACATGCCTTCCTCTCTTCTTGAACTTTCTTTTTTCCTCTTCTTCACTTCCTCGGCTTCTCTTCTTCTCATGTGAAGTTGTGGGGCTCCAATCACAGGTATTCAGATGACTCCTCTTCATTTTCTCTTGGAAACTTGTTAATCTTCCTCTTCTTCTCTCTCTGTCTTCTCACCAACTGCTACTTTCCAACGGTCTCATGCCCTGTGGCAGGTGCCACTTAGTGACATCATCACCTGGGCACAGGCTGGAAGATACCATTTTATCATAGAGCCAGAGCCCAAGCTTTCATATACTTAATGTATATATGTTTTAATAGTTTTGTCTAATCAGTGATCCAAATCAGATGCTGGGCTATTTAATAGATGAAAGTCCATTCACATTGATTTTTTGTGAACATGGAAAGTAAATTATTGCTAATTGTCTGTGTGGGAGTTGCCATGCACCCAACGTGTAGGCTCTGTCTTCCCTACTGTGAATAAGGGATACCCCATCCATTTAACACTAGCATCACTGGTATGAAATGGATTTACACCAGTATGGGATATTCCAACCTTTTGGCTTACCTGGGGCCACAGATAAAATGCACAAACACTTTTGATTTGTAAAATAAAGAAAATACACAGAAAAGAACTACAATACCAGTTGGATAACCAGAGCTATACATTGGAATATAGATACTAAAAAGACTTATTATTACATTGTTATGATGTTTCCTTGGGAATCAAGCCTTTTAAGCTGGGCCACATTCATAGCCATCCTGGGCCACAGGTTGGACATCCCTGTTTTCACAAATAAAGCAGGAGTACCCACACTTTAGTTTTATTAATGTTGTCCCATTATGATCTACATCCATAAAAACATTGTTAGCATTCTGTTCCTTTGAAAATGGTTCCAGGGTTCCTTAAGCCCCTGGTGTAGTTGCATTCAACTATTTACCAATTGGACCGGTGAAAAACCAGCAACCATAGTGTAGTGTTTATTGTGCAGCTGTATTGACTGGCTGTCACAGGCCATACTATTACATGGGGGAGGGGCAAGTATTCCTGTGGCACCCATAAAGTCTTCTCCATCCCTGCTGCACGGCCAGACATTTTTATAAAATTTTATTTTAGCCTCACACCTTTAATATGCAAATGCAAAGAAAAAAACAATGTTCATTTCACAGTAATATTTTATTTACCTACACAGTGTATTCATAAAAAGCTATATTATTTATCATCAGATCATAATCATGTCCATTTAAATAAAAACAAATTGTCCAACTTGGGGGCAAATCGACTAAAGGGCGAAGTGAACGGTAGCGAAAATTCACCAGCGTGATGTCATTTCGTTACTTCACCGATTTACTAATGAGCGCAGGCTGGAAGGAGATGTACGCTAGCGTTGCTTCGCACCCTAATGGCAGGCAAATTTCCACTCTCAGAAAAGAGCGCTACTGCGCCAATTCACTAGAGGTGGATATTACTGAACGTTATCCCCTGCGCCAGACTTGCCTTCACCACCTCAGACCAGGTGAAGTGCAATAGAGTAAATAGGAATTCATCAAAAAATAGCTGAAAATTTCTCTTAGTCCCAAAAAAAAACCACGTGTCTTTTCATGTTTGCAGGATGATAGGCTGCAAAAGATAGTTAAAACATTTTTGGGGTACCCGGATTCCCCCCTACATTTCCTAACATATGGAACCATACAGTGTGCACATGTTTAGAGCAATATAACAACTCCATTTTATTTTATTAGGGCTTCCGGGGCTTGTGAAATGTAATGTATTTGCTGTAACATATATGGCCATTGGGCTTTAAAGGAGTTGTTCATCTTTGTAACAAATAAACAAATCTAGCAGTACACATTAAAGGAGCAGTAACACCAAAAAATTTAAGTGTTTTAAAGTAATGAAAATATGTATTGTTACTCTGCGCTGTTTAAACTGATCAGATTCAGAAACACTACTATAGTTCATATAAACAAGCTGCTGAGTAGCAATGGCAGAAATTGAAATCTGGCACAGGATATGTAATGGATAACAGATACAATTATGTTCTACAGAGCATATCTGCTGTGTAACTTGAGCCTTTTCTCCTTTGAATACCTAAAGCCATGGCTACACAACAGCTAGGGTTGCCACCTGGCTGGTATTTTACCAGCCTGGCCGGTATTTTTGATGGTTGATGCCAATGTTATTAATAGGAAAAAAAGATAAATATATGGGAAGTCCGGTATTTTTCTCAAGAAAAGGTGGCAACCCTAACAGCACCTTATTTATATAAGCAATAGTAGTGTTTCTGAAGCAAACACAACAGTAATACTAGTGCAGGACAACACTGCATTATATTTTTATTACATTAAAAATTTTAATTTTTTGGTGTTACTGGTCCTTTAATAGAACTAGGGATGCACCGAATCTAGGATTCGGTTCGGGATTCGGCCAGGATTCGGCCTTTATCAGCAGGATTCGGATTCGGCCGAATCCTTCTGCCTGGCCGAACCAAATCCGAATCCTAATTTGCATATGCAAATTAGGGCCAGGGAGCTAAATCACGTGACTTTTTGGCACAAAACAAGGAAGTAAAAAATGTTTTCCCCTTCCCACCCATAATTTGCATATGCAAATTAGGGTTCAAATTCGGTTCGGTATTCGGCCAAATCTTTCGGGAAGGATTCGGGGGTTCGGCCGAATCCAAAATAGTGGATTCGGTGCATCCCTAAATAGAACAAACTTTGCCATAGAAATAGTTAACAGAAAAAGTACAGTTGAAGAGATATTCATCTCAGAAGTCTCCCTGTACAAATCCTTCAGTTTCACATGGACCCTGTGCTGGCCTGGGAGCAGGCCCGGACTGGCAATCTGTGGGTTCTGGCAAATGCCAGAGTGGCTGCTATAAGGTACCATAGGAGGTCAATATTTAGTGGGTTGGTGGGGGCTGTTTGGCCTCTGTGTGGGCTGATTGGGCCTCTGTCCTGAAATGGCTAGGCCTATATTAATTCTCAGTCCAGACCTGCAGCTGGCATACCCACATTGGCAACTGTGCCCTCATTAAATTTCTGTAAACATTTTCAGACCATTGGTTAATTGGCAGGTCACAAAAGTCAAACTGATTTTGACTGTACTTGCATATTACTGTTATGATGTCACAACTGTAACATTAAAGGGGAGGTTCACCTTAAAGTTAACTTATAGTATGTTGCAGAATGTCCTATTCCTAGTCATTCCTATTCATTATCATTTTGTTTTTATTAATATTATTCTTTGCTTTCCTTTTCTGCCACTTTCCAGCTTTCAAATGGGGTCACTGGGTCACTGACCCTGGCAGCCAAGGAACTATTGCTCTGGGTGGCTACAGTATTAGTTATTGTAACTTTTTATTACTTCCTATTCATAGTCCAGTCTCTCATTCAAACCATTGTCTGGTTTCTAAGGTAAATAAACCCCTGCTAGACAAACCACTAAATAAATTGAAAAAACATAGAAAACGAAGACCACGTACAAATTGCCTCAGATTATTAAAAGTTAATTTAAAATTGCACTCTCCCTTAAAAATTGTGAGATGCAGCCTGAAAATTTTAGAAATTGTTCTCAAGCAGGTAAGATTTTTGAATGTTTTCCAGATAACCGTATACTTTGCTGATAAAACAAAATTGTGAGTTCATATTTGTATCCAAAAACATTATGGCAAACGTGCCAAAACATGATCTACATATTTTTAAGTAATAACAAGTGAGAACTTCTAAACTGCATAAATATAAATGTGCAATAAAACATCATTTATTAAAATTGTGCCAAAATGTAGAAAGCTTACATGGGTTTCCCATGCTATAACTAGGGATGAGCGAATTTATTCGTCAGACGCAAATTCCCAGCGAAACACCCACAAAAGTTCGCCTGGCGCAAATCCGCCTGCCAAAAAAAATAAACAAGACGTGCAACGAATGACGTGCAAATGACGTGACGTGCACCAAAAATGAAGCGATGCGCGCCAAAAATTAAGCGACACGCGCCAAAAATAAAGCGACGCGCGTCAAGAAAGAAACACGTGTTGTTTCGCTAATTTTTCGGCGAAGCTAATCTGCCTAGATTCGCCCATCACTAGCTATAACCTTGAAATTCTGTCAAAATGTAGAAAGCTTACATGACTTTCCCATTCTATAACCTTAGAATTATGCATATTTCTGATATTCAGAGTGCTGATTACTGTTTTCACCATAAAATTTACACATACAAAAAATGTTCTGTAATTGAGCAGTACTTGCTCAGCGCTGCAAATAACATGCATAGACTATTTGGGTTTAGACTGGGCTCCTTATGTATCTCACTACAAGATGGATCACCTATGGGTACAGACTTCTGATATGCAAAAGCCAAACTTAAAGTGTCTTTTTTTCATGGCAGCCTCTAAGCCTGAACTTGAATGGTGCTTCTATTCCAACTGTTCTTTTATTTATACAAGAATGTGAATGTAACATTACGTCAATGATAAAGTCATCCAAAACGCAGATTAACCAATTTGTCACTGCCATTGCTGCAAGGCTTGGCCAGCTTTCTGTCTCCAGGCAACCACATTTTAGACCAGGCTCAGAGGGAAAATTTGGTATGGAGCAGGCCGATGTAAATGTGCAACAGTCTCGCTTATGTTTCCTGACATGGAAAGATTAGGTTACAGACTACGCTGAAGGTCCTTTTCTCAGGCTGAAAACATTTACAGAAGCTTTCTAACAAAGGTTTGTAGAATATCAGCTTATCAGAAAAACTATCATTGACTATCCCTAGGCCAGCACTAGATATTTAATTTATTTGTCAAGCTTGTAACTCTGTCCAGCTGTCATAACCTTCTCAAGATATCAAGACACCATGGGTAAATAGGTGAAGATGAACAAGATACCAAGTTAGAGCATGCTAGTTGATGATGATGATTTAAAAAGAATCGTCAGGATAATATAGTAAAAGACATACCATTGGACTATGTAAACCATAGCAGCCAATCAGATGTTTATTCTCAAACTACAGAGTAGTAAATGCTACCTACTTATTGTCTGCTATGGTTACAAGACTAGAAGCAAACATTGCATCTTTTATTGCATTACCCCCAGTGATCATTTATTTTTGCTTTTCAAAACAGTATTGATTCTCTACCAAAGATTTTGGTGTTTATGCAGAATGTGTGTATATGGGTACATACCAATCGTCATTTTAGTATTTGAATATGTTTGTTCTTTTTATCACCAAGCTCATTTCTCCAAAGATCAAACAAACATTGTATGGTGCAGTGGAAAAATCCATTGGGTCCCAATTAGATTTCTATTTCGGAGAGGTTATATCTCTGGACAAACAGTGCCAGAAGGTATCTGCCAAGAGCCACATGGTATTGTACAATAATGTTTCCATCTTTAGGCTGTTTTCATTTGTTGTGGTAGTGTTGCCTCAAAACAATCTGTTCTATACCAAATAGAACAAACTGTTGAATCTCTATGAAATTTATTTGTAGGATAGTTTGGCATTATTTTAGGGTCTATTATTCAGAATCTTCATGACCATATCTTGCAAACTTTTGAAATAAACCTTACCTCTCTCCAAGCTGACCAGCTAGGACATGGCGCAGTGGTGTCATCAGTGTTCGCACCGAAGTGTAGAAGATTTATGGAGCACCACGTAGGAAATAAAACATGACGTTTATTCTGTTATTAAAATATTTCTCAACAAAATATCAAAATTGGGAATCAACAAAAAATGATAAGAACCCCACGCTTGATGCGTTTCGTAGCCCTCCGGCCACTTTCTCAAAAGCTTAGGGTTCTGTTCAAACAATTTCCTTTAAAACCCCATCATACCCGCCCACTAAAAACATTAACCCCTATTTCTCACACCATCCACAGGTGGAGATGGGAACATAAAGTGGAGGGAAGAAAAGAAAAGAAAGGAAAAAACACCTTTAAAAACTCTTTAGAATAATCACATATGTATACATATATAATGCATTACTAAATCGTTACTATCCTGGATCCCTTATACAAAGTAACAATGTAACAAAGTAACAGCAATAAAGAGTATCTAATCCTTGGCAAAATATACATAGTATCCTATAAACAGGCATGTCATCACAATCAACAATAAAAATATATCATTACTATTATTTCTCGCTGTAAGACTCAGTTATAGAAGGAGGGGGGGGAATCAATAGAAACATGACACCTCCCATTCACGATTCAAACCCTCATACTCCTCAGTTGTTTTTAGATGGTATATCCAAACAGCAATCTCCTGTTTATATCACCCTTCCTTATCTCAAATTTAGGTTTATCAATAATCTGAAAACGAACTCTGCTCGGGTCACAATGTCTCAATTGGATATGATTTGCAATGGCCGATCTTACATCACCTCTCTCTGATGCTGATAGATGTTCCAAAAATCTAACTCCTGCCGCCCGTGTGGTCTGTCCTACATACTGGGCTCCACAATTACAAGTCGCCAAATACACAACGCCTTTAGAAAGACAATTAAAATGGTATGGTATGTCATATTTCTTGTTCGTATATGTACTGATAAACTGTTTAGCAACCAATATAGATTTACAAGCCTTGCATCTGTTGCGTCCACATTTGTATGTACCTTTATATTTAAGCCAAGCTGCCCCTTTAGTTTCATGACCAGATCTATACAGACTCCTCGATATCCATGAGCCTATGTTCCTACCCTTACGGTACACAAAGGATGGAACAGTATCAAGATTTTCCCTTAAATAGGGATCTTGGAGTAAAATCTGCCAATGTTTCTCTATTATAGATCGAACCTTGTAAGCTTGTTTGGAGTATGTAGTATTAAACCGTATCTTATTATCTTTATTATTCCTAGTATGCTTCTTATATTTCCTTCCTGGAGTCTGAGCTCCAATAGTGACAGTTTGCTCCGAATTGCTACAATTTATATCTCTAGATAATACATCAAATGGACCCCTGGCATTCAAAAGGGTGTCCCTATCCGAAAGGACAGCTCTGTCAAAAGCTATCTTAATATCCTTAGTAGTATAGCCACCTGTCCTACATTTCCATGGCTTTAATCTGAAAATCGTCCCAAGTGAAGCATATCCTTCTCAGACACAAAAACTGGCCTACTGGGATGCCACGTTTACATGATTTGGGATGCCCACTATCGGCATGCAGCAAAGTGTTTCTGGTTATGGGTTTACGGTAAAGAGTGGTAAAAACCTGACGCCCTGTTGTGTAAAAAATGACATCCAAAAAGGGGATCTCGGTAGCATGAATCTCATAAGTGAACGTGATGCCTTCCACCGCTTTATTACAATATTCTATGAATGTGGCAAAGGATTCTGAGTCCCCGTCCCAGATGCCTATACAATCGTCTATATAGCGATAAAATTGAATTAAATGAGTTCTATGGGGGTTCCCGTCACCGAAAATGTGGAGCCGCTCCCACCAACCCATAAATAGGTTGGCATATGTTGGTGCAAACGAAGCACCCATGGCGGCTCCACACTTTTGGAGATAGAAACCCCCATCAAAATAAAAATAGTTGGTATGTAACAGAAATTCAATAGATTGAATTATAACATTTTTCTGGGGTTCGGGGTAACTTCTCTCTTTGTCTAGCCAGAATTTGATGGCATTTTTGCCTAGGTCATGTCGAATGGAAGAATATAGCGAGTTTACATCCATAGTGAACCATTTAAAAGATGGATTCCACTGTGTATCCTTAAACTTATTGATGCACATTGTGGTATCTCTTAGATAGGTATCAAGTTTAAGCACCATGGGCATCAATAATTTGTCCACATATCTAGATAAATTCTCATTCAAAGAACCTATTCCTGCTACTATTGGGCGGCCCTTAACATCTTCTAGGGACTTATGAACTTTAGGAAGAACATGAAAAATGGGAGTAACAGGAAATTCTGTATATAGATATTCAAATTCATTGTTGTTAATTATTCCTTCCTCCCGAGCAGTGGTTAATAAACTTTCCAACTCATTTTGAAAAACAAAAGTAGGATCCGATTGTAATTTGAGATATACAGACTCGTCCATTAACTGTCTAAGGACCTCGCTCTCATACTTGTCCTTGTCTAAAATGACCACCGCCCCACCCTTATCTGCTTGTTTCACAACCACTTGGCTGTTTTTACTCAAATTTTGGAGGGCATGGAACTCCCCTGAACATAGATTAGAGGGTTTATTTAGATGAAATTTGTCTGTACCTTCCTGGGTCGGATTAAGGGCTTCAATATCTTGTTGTACCAATTTATAAAATAAATCAATATAGTGCCCTTTAGATTGTACTGGGTAAAAACTAGATTTTTTCCGGAACCCAGTATGTATAATATCCCTCTCAGTATCATTACATTCGGATCCTTCCATTTCCAAATCCTCCAAAGTGTGCAACATACATATATCCTGAAAATCAAACACTTGTGTATCTTGTAACATACTAGCTGAAGGGTCTATATCATGGTGCAGCGCATCAGTTACGTGAATATTACCCTGTAGGGGCGCTATTTCTGAAACCTAATATGCAACCCCAGTAGACTTCATAGCAAAATGTCTCTTAAGGGTAAGTAATCGGATAAATTTGTTCAAATCCACAATAGTCTGAAACTTATCAAAATCCAAATCAGGGACATAGTTAAGGCCTTTGGATAGAAGTGAAAGTTCGTTTCCAGTGAGTTCTTGTGTAGTCAAATTTATCACATTACTATTATCTATCACCCCCAGATTATGCACATAAATGTCACCATGGGTACTAGAATCAGTCCGTATCACACTCGGCTCCTTAGACGTGGATCCAATGTCCATTGCTGTAAATGAAGAAATCTGTTTATACATTACCACCGTGTCCTGCGGCCGTGCCTTGAGCCTCTGTAGTGGCCGCGATCGATGACCGCCTCTTCTCTGCTTTCTTGACTGCTGCGGGTGCGCATAGGTTCCCTCCTCGATGATTGTGCAGCTTGTATACTCTCTCGTGCAGTCATACGATCCTCCGTGTTCGCACCACATGTGTGTCAAAATGGGCACACATGTCAAAAAGGCAGTGCGCAATGATGTCGTATTTGGTTGTCCTATTTCCTATTTGAGGTTGAACTCATCCTGATTGGTTCCTTGCCCTTTAAATACCCCTGCTGTTGTTCCTTCCTTGCCCAAGCTAGCTTTTGTTTCCACAATTCCTGCTCAAGCCTGTGTTTGTTTTTAAATCCTGTTTTGAACAGTGGCCTATTTCATCGACTTCTGATTCTTGCTGCCTGAACTGACCTTTGCCTGTATCTAACTCCACTTCTGCCTGATCCTTGCTGGTACTTCGTTTGTGTCCATACGAACTCTGGCCCTTTACTGCCTCCGCTGCAGAAAGTGTGTAGGGGGGGTGGGCGCCAGAGTCATTTACTGTATTCCCTGGACAGGTATCCATTAGCCAGAAACCCGTTATCCAAAAATCTCCAGATTACAGAAAGGCCATCTCCCATAGACTCCATTTTATCAAATTAATCCAGATTTTTAAAAATTATTTCCTTTTTCTCCGTAATAATAAAACAGTAGCGTGTACTCAATTTTATTGAAAAGGATGGTGTGTTTCGATTAAACACAAGTTTATTGGTTACACCTCCCATGTTCTGGTTATTAATGACAAAAATGTGTTAAATGCTATTTTCTAATGCTAGTTTCTTTAATTGTAGTCAGTAATCTACCATAGTCTACCATATTTTTCTCTTTCAGTTTCAAGCAGTATTCATTTGTATTATCCCAATTTATCTTGCAGCTTGCTGAAGACTTACAGAATTTTAAAACCTTACCCTATAATGTGAATATCGAAATAATAGGAAATAATTTATAATTAATGCATATATACTATTTCCGATTTAATTTATAGCAATGTATTGCCAGCTGTTTGGTCAATGACGATATTATACTCACAGCTCTTTCAGTAAATAGCTTGTTAGTTATTCATGTTATTTGTAAACATGAACTCCTTATACCATTTAGTAAATATCAATAGTAGAGCACAGTTGTTCAGGTTTAATAGAAAGTGAGCTATTTAGTTTGATTTATAGGAAAGGAGCAACAATTTGTCGCCAACACAACTAACCTGACCTGTGAGTTCTTTTATTTGGTATTCTAGGTAGGTCTCAATTTCACATGCTCATGTTTATTTTCAGCCCCAATTCCAATTTCTTAAGGCTCAAAAGGCCAAAGATGTCCAAGATCCTGCACTCCACGAGCTCTACTGTTTTTATTCCCTTATTGCATATCAGTTTACTAGCCTTACTGAGGCATGAAAGGAACTTTCTCACAAGGGGCTGCAATTTATTGTAGGAAATATGTTGCAAGTAATAACAGGGGAAGAGGGGCACTTATTGGAATTGAAACAAGTTACTTTAACATATAAAATAGAATAAAATGTTATGTAATTAGGATTACCTTACGAATCAACATGGATTTAGGTGTGAAATTAAAAGGGAGCAGCCATGCATGAAAAAATTATTATATCACTGTTAGTAGGATTCAACAAAAAGTGCTCTATTTGCACAAAAGTGAAATTTTCTTTTGAACTATGGCAAGCTATGTTTTCACCTTTCGATAAATAAGCCCTTAGGCCAATGACTGGAAAGGAGATCAGTCGCCCCACTCTAATTTGGGCAACTCCAAATTGTTTCACACCAGCAATAATGTGAATCATAGGTGGAAACATATTATTCAGTTTGGGCTACTTAAGAAAGCCAAGGTGACTTGTATGTTTTCCCACTGGCAATTAACATTATTGCAGATAAAAAAGCATTTAAACATTTAGTCACCCATTTAGTCATGGGGGGGGCTAATCACCCTGTCTGCCAAGGCCTCTTCTCTCTTTTACTGTTACTTTGAGCTGACAGCACAAACACAAAGTGGCTATAGCTGATCTTTGCCTGCCAATACATGGGGCATCGCAATTTAGAAAGGAATATGTATCGACAAATTAGACTTTCAAATTTGCCTGATCTTTGAACCGATATACATAGCACATGTATAGAATTTATGATCTGGAATGCTTGGGACCTAAGGTAGCCATAGACTCACCAATAATATCATACAAAGCTCATTTTTGTATGATATTCGGTGCATGTATCTGGGGAGACGAGCTTGTTGATCGTGTTATCCGTAAAAATTTTGATCGCCCATTGTTAGTGCTAAATCATCAGATATAGATACAATTCTATTGTTTCTATCTGTATATATGACGATTCAGCTCTACACGTGCGTATTGAAACAAACAATCTCTCTTGGAAATATCTTTTCCAGGACATGTCTATGGCCCACTTTAGGAAGTTAATTCAACATTCTTTTTTTTGGTTCCATAACCAAATATATTGGAAAACAGCCAGACCATAGATATAGTTCATTTGACTTGAATGTGAATGCTCAACATAATGGCACACATGTATATGTCTTTTGTTTGACTGCACTGGATGTGGTGCCTGATAATATAGAAAAGGCCTGTAAAACAGCTGTGCTCCAGAAACTTATATAGTCACTTTTTTTGTTTTGTTTTTACAGACAGAGGTGTGAACTTTACAACAATGAGCACAGATCTGGAGAGGTTTTCCAAAAATGCTTCACTTTCAGCTAAAGCATTTTGCTCACTGTACCAAGAGACTGCTGACCAGCACCCGGACTGTGACCTCTCTTTGGTGACAAAGGACTTTGAGACAGCTGTCCATGAGCTGCATTCTTCTGCCAGGGATTTATTGAGTCTTCTGGATGTGCTTGGGGGGTTAATTGCTTTAATTCCGGGATGCTCCTCCTTTCTAACAATAGACCATTGCCTGGGGGTCCCAAAGCTGACTTGGGGTTCTATGGGGGAGAAGTAGAGATTCTGTGTGAGTGGTTGCGGCCAAATGGAATCATGAAGTTCTCCTAAGGGAGAAAATTTATTCTGAAAGAAAAGGGACTGTGTAGATAATGTATCTGTGTCATCTACAGTATGTGCTTAGTTCAAATCTACTGCAAAGTGAGCTGGGTGCTGAGACCTTCTGCTCTACAATACACTGCTGGTTTGTTTGAATCAAGAAGCATTCCTTATATCCATATGGTGCATTTATGAATGGCTTAAATAAAAAGGTTGCAAAAAATTTCCATTGTGCGTTGTTTTTTTGCTGGTATTTTGCAGACAAGATAACTGTTCCCCTTCTCAATGGGCAGAACCTGAGTTAATGCCAATTATATAGGGTCTTGCATCTCTTGCTCTGCTGTATTTTGTGCTCTGTTCCATTTAATAAACAGGGTGGCCTTTTCTGTCATGTTACCTGCAAAGCTTTGTTTCCTTGTATGACCTATAGATTTGTTTTTGCCTGTGTTTATGCTTAATTATAATGTATACAATTTCTGTTTATTCCTATGCTACATACTGTACTTCCTATAATGCAATTCAGTTGAATAAATTGTCTGGCTGTATATGTATTTGTGAAACGGCAGTGCATTTAGATACCACCACCATCTCCATGCTCTTTATGCACCATGCAGTTTATTGAATGGAACTTATTTTGTGTCCAGGTTTTGAATGGATTGCATTAACTAAATCAGAGAATCATACCCCTAAACTGTATAAATATAACATGTTGCTCTGCCTTAAAGCTTCATTACTTTACATTTTTTTTTGTGCCAGAATGCACTAAATGAGGTCATAAGTACTATGTAGTGTAATGCACTGGTTTAATGCGTAGGTCTCCTGGGTTTTTAGCCAATATGTAAAATATATAGGGATGCATTGTATTATCTCACAGGTCCTCCCTCTATGGCTGAACAAGCTTCTACGTTTCTCTGCATTTGTTTTTCCTCCCTGATTCTCCATGTCACAACACATCTTACAAGTCCCCTATGGCAAGATGCATAGTGCTATTTAAAATATTTCTTAAAGGGAAATTGTCATGGGAATAACAGAGGGTAGAAGAAGACGGCACACAGGACTGGATGCTTGTGGGGGTAAACCCCTACGTGTTTAATTCGTCAAGTGATGCACACTTGACGAATTAAACACGTAGGGGTTTACCCCCACGAGCATCCAGTCCTGTGTGCCGTCTTCTTCTACCCTCTGTTATTGCTGATATTGGGGAGTGGCGTCTCCCCACGAAGACTGAGCACCAGGGACTCATTGGGAAGGCCAGGGAGTGCGTCCAGAACCTCTCTTTCTCCAAAACTGTCATGGGAAAACATGTTTTTTTTTTAAAATGCATCAGTTAATAGTGCTGCTCCAATAGACTTCTGCACTGAAATCCATTTCTCAAAAGAGCAAACAGATTTTTTTATATTCAGTTTTGAAATCTGACATGGGGCTAGCCATTTTGTCAATTTCCCAGCTGCCCCAGTCATGTGACTTGTGCCAGCACTTCAGGAGGGAACTGCCTTCTGGCAGGCTGTTGTTTTTCCTTCTCAATGTAACTGAATAGTACGCAGTGGGGCATGGGTTTTACTATTGAGTGCTGTTCTTAGATCTACCAGGCAGCTGTTCTCTTGTGTTAGGGAGCTGTTATCTGTTTACCTTCCCATTGTTCTTTTGTTAGGCTGCTGGGTGGGGGAAAGGGAGGGGGGGTGATTTCACTCCAACTTGCAGTACAGCAGTAAAGACTGATTGAAGTTTATCAGAGCACAAGTCACATGACTTGGGGCAGCTGGGAAATTGACAATATGTCTAGCCCCATGTCAGATTTCAAAATGAAATATAAAAAAATCTGTTTGCTCTTTTGAGAAATGGATTTCAATGCAGAATTCTTCTGGAACAGCACTATTAACTGATGAACTTTGAAAAGAATTTCACATGTGAAGTTCAGTCATCAGATATACTGGTAAAAACAATAGAATTCTACCTGTATCTGGTGATTCCACTAACAATGGCTTATGTTTGGGTGCCTTCAAAGACGCTCAATCAAAATTTTCTTACGAACTCGCCAATATCGTACAATATTATTGATGCATCTTGCATGAATCCATATATAGCAAGTGGGTTCAAGTGTATAACGGGTAGATATCTCATGTGCCTTACCCCATTGTATGCACTTTATAATCACATTCAAATAATATGAGAGAAGTAAAGTTCTCCCCTGGCAAACTGAGGTGTTCTGTCTTTTTACCTTTTCATAAATAAGCTCCAGAGTGTCTGACCATATCCTGCCTGTATAGCCATCCTAACACTAGCAAGCAATTTAATTTCAGTGTAATGTCAGTACACAAATTGTGAGCATAGACATTTGAGGCAATGTGTAAAGTTTGCTACAGGTATAGTAAGCCAAACAATAATACTGTATGTGCACACTAACAAATCAATAATTAAGTTCTCCTGCTAGAAGAAGGGTTATAGGACTTGTTCGGGAGCATTACATCTTGCCTAAATTTGGTTCATTGTGTGATGCAGGTACTCTGTTTTATAAATCCTAATAAATGGAGAATCAGAACAAGTGAGCTGAATTAAAACCAGAGCAATTTAAATGCAATTAGTTTGCAGTGGGGGGGAGTTATTACTGGGGTTTGTATTCCATACAGGGAGGGTTTAAGAATGTTCATAACCCTATAGAATGAAGACTGAATGGGACAGAGGCCACTCATTGGTTCCCCATGCAGTTCCTTTCTATCAAGCACTGGTCTGCCTAAAAAGAATGCCATTTGCATGACAAATGAACAGCCTGTGAGTGAAAAGGCAGAGAAAAGGCAGTTTGCTATTTGGCACCACATGAGCAGGACTGATGGCTTTTAAATATAGGACTTTCACTTCTCTTTGGATATACTAAGAAAGCAAAACTCACAAACATCCTGAACATCCTCAGGGTAAGTTGACTTTTCCTGAATTTGATGAAAGATCCCATCACATTTTATAGATCATTGTCCTTCAGCAAGAAACCTGCTAATTTAGATCTGCATCAGTTCAATGCACAGCCTGTTTTTATATTTGTAACGTTTCCAACGCCAGTTTTTGCACAAAACAGAACCGGTAAAATATATGTCTGTTTCGTTAATCAATGTAGTAAATAAGTTGAATCCTTTGTTTTATTCCTTGCAACTGTCAAAGTTGTCTTTGTGTGCTTCTTATATTAATGACTATTAGTAGCTTTTTAAATAAAGTTCACAGATATATCTACAATAATTAATGGCTTGTTGCTTCTCTTTGTGAGTAAAAGAAGGGAACATGCCTAAGAATTCGGTTGACAGGAATAGACATTCTAACTGAAAGATGAAAATACAAATTATATATAAAAGGAAAGAAGACAGAGAATATTTTATATCAAATTCCCTTTATCTCAATCCAATGCTGCTACTCTCCAAGAATTACTGTATTTAAACCTACTCCCCCAAAACCCACAGACCTAGAAAGACAGAGCATCAAGGGCATAATATAAAATGGCACAGGGGGGACAAGTGAAACTGTCATGAATCCTTGCAATCTGCTTTGGCACCTTTTTAAATACACCGGTGAATATTTCACAAATCCCCAGCAAATTTCTTTACTGGCAAAAACACAAATAATGCTCGGTTTGTTTTTTAAGTGCTTAATTATTGTTGTACTGTATCTTAGGACAATAAGTTTGATAGTTGATAGTAAATCAATACAGGAAAACTATACCACTAAATATGGCTTTTGGTGAATGATATGTTATGGCAGGATGTAAAATATAAATTGTGAAGCTTACTTATAGGTAGTATATGGTTTATCATTTTATCACGACTGTCCTTTGGAGCAGAGACTGTTGTGCCTATAGGCTAATATCACAGTCCTAGAAAAGCTTTATTACATGAGGAATTTGATAAAAATGTTTTACAATTAATAATAGAAATAATGAGATGCTAAGGCTCTGGTTAAAACCTCTGTCTAGACAAGGAATGGTGCACTTGAAACAATACCCAACATAAACCTTCATAAAGGCAGTCTACCATGTATCAGAAAATGAAATAATCCCCTTGAATTTATGAAACAACGAAAACAGGTCATAACTGGAAGAGGGTCGTTTGGTGAAAGAACACAATTCTGCATGTAGCCTGAACGAAAACTTTGGATGACGTATGCATTCTTCTGTGCTACACATAAAGACATTTTTGAGGTTAGTGGAACATTAAGAATGCAGGGCTTTGTTGGTTGGCAAACTGCTTTTGCTGTTTATGTGGCTCTTTATCTGGTAATTCGCAGTGTGCGTCTTTGCTATTGTCTATCGGTACAATGAAGCTTGATTAATGGGAGTTTAGTAGGTTTGTGCAGGAGAAGAGCTCAGACTGTGACAGTGACATAACAGGTCCAACATATATATAAAATATTGCTGTATGGATATGGGTTGAAACCACCCGTGCTTAGAGTTCTGGCACATTTGACTGATTGCTAGGTACCACACATGTGAATGGCAGTTTCTCGATTATATAAATACTTACATTTTCCAGAGGCTCAATAAAGTAACAATGCCTTCAAATGTGTTCCACCATATATCTCATGGAGGGAAGGGGAAACTTGCATATTGCCCTGTGCTTATTACATTACAGTTAATGGACTAGCAAGACAACTCGGCCATACTGTATACAGAAACCATCTTCTGTTAGGTCTAAAAAGCCTGTTTTAGGATATAAGAATGATATGTGACGTTATGCACAAATTTTACAAATGTATTTACAGCAGTCTTGCATATATGGGCGCTGTCCTTCTAAGCAGAAGTTTTAATCATTTACTAAATATACTTTTTATAAGAGGAAACTGCTCCACCATATACAGATGCAGTCACTTGGATTTGTAAAATAAATGCGTCGTGGCTTAACTCATCTATCTCATTTATCCCACTTAGCACAGAATATTGTGTCACAGCATCCCATCCAATTAAAGAGTTCACCATTGAAAACAATGGTGCTTTGATATGCTAATGAAAAGGTTAAATGCATTAAATGAGTTAAGATAACTTTAGATAATACAGTTTCTTCAATTAGCCCTGAGTCACAACGCATTTAACTTACAAATCCAAGTGACTGCATCTGTACTATGCTGTCAGTGGGCAAATTGCTTTTCAAGTGATATCCATTACAGTGTAAATTAAATTTGAGAAGTGGCTTTATTTTCACTGCAATAGAAATATTAATACAGGGTAGTGGAATCTATATTTCATACACTATACATACACAACAACAATTGCTAAAGCTTTATAATCTGGACCTGGTCAATATTGTATTGCTTTACTAGACACCTAATCATTCTTGTACAGTGCAAACATACATAATTCTGCACTCTAAGCTTCTGGAACTATGCTAAGATCTCAAGGGTTTGTCTGTATCTCTTGTGCAAAATGCATAATGGGATATTAAGCTCAGTAATAAAACTGCTATAATAAATGTAATATAAAAAGTGTTTTAATAGCAGCCCAGGTTGTTCTATCCTAGACCTCTTTTGCCCTTGTCTTCTTACCTACTATTTTTTGATTCTGCTGCTTTGATGCAGAGGTTACTGAGTGTGATTATAAAAGAGAACATAAAATTCTGATGAAATAATTAAAACATATGAATTGGCAGAGACTTCTCTGTACACTGCCAATTCATTATTCTATCTGGTCTGGTGGGCAAATAAGTCATAGTGGCAAACAACCTGTCTAACTTCACTTTTAATACATGTAAAGTAAAATTTATATATAAAAACGTATTTATTCTGCCCAGCCTTTCTACATATTTGACTCAATTTAATTGAGAGCGCCAAAAGCATGTATTTTTTCCTACATCCATAACTGATCATTATAACATCCCTTTAGTTCCAACATGCTAAGCCCAAGTATAGATGTATATTCAGGCCTATCGACAAATAAAAGGATTCAGAAATGCACAGACAATAAGCCACTGTTTTAAAAGTAAACATAGAGCTGGACTTGATATATTTCTCCATTACCTTGGAAAAAACATGTTTGTATCATCCCTTTCCCACATCTTTTGTTGCACTGAAAAAGAGAAAGCATCTGGTTGCTGGGAGATAGGACTGTCCAGTCTAGCAGCCAGGCATGAGTTATTATGAAAAACAATCAAGCTTGTTTTGTTTGTTTTCACATGGGCTCAGAATTCTCATATTCTGTGAATGTGATTTTGCTTTTTATCAAACCATTTCAGATTAATCCATTTCATTCCAGAGCTAAAGAAAATTATTTTTCTTGTAGCCCAACTCTGCATGAAAGAGATGTTAAGGAAATAGTAATGTACAAAGCACTTACAAAAGAGCAGTTTTTCTTAACATATTTAAAGAACCTTCACACCTTTACCCAAATTGTTTTGTGCCAACTAAACAGTACATAATTTAAAGATGTATAAAGCTGAGCCAAACCATCACCATAGGCCCCCTTTAATGATCTGACCCTTGGCTCAGTGGCCAATCCATAGTATCAGCTTAATTTGGCCTACCACATGGGTGTCCAAATTGTGCAAAGGCCCATTCATTTGACAACCTGGCCAAAAGGAGTGAATTTATTAGTGTATGGCCAGGAGATGCCTACATGACACTCAACTTGAATATTTTAGCCAGAGCTGTATATAGCTTGTGTTTTGCTATGGGTATAACATGCCAATAATAACAAATTGCTGCAAAATATCCAATTTGCATATATGCACGTGGACTATATTTACAGGTATGGTCCACATCCCCAAGTGCTTTATGCCATACATTACACCATTTCACTTCCTGCTTGGGAACCTTGAAAAAAACCCCAAGCAGGAGCCACAAAGTTGGTGTAATTTATGGGATAAAGCAACCTTCATTGTATGTGTTAAAGGAACAGTAACACAAAAAAAATCAAAGTGTTTTAAAGTAAAGAAAATATCATGTAGTGTTGCCCTGTGCTGTTAAAACTGAGCTGTTTGTTTCAGAAACACTACTATAGTTCATATAAACAAGCTGCTAAGTAGAAATGGCGGAAATTGAAAAACGGCTATATGGCACAGGATAAATAATGGATAACAGATAAAATGATGTTCTACAGAGCTTATCTGCAATCTGCTGTGTAACTTGAGCCTTTTCTCCTTTGAATGGCTGTCCCCATGGCTACACAACAGCTTATTTATTTAAACAATAGTAGTGTTTCTGAAGCAAACACAGCAGTTTTACCAGTGCACTGCAACACTGCATTATATTTGTATTAATTTAAAACAATTTAATTTGATGTTACTGGTCCTTTATATGTTTTTGGTTCTGACACACACACTATATAGAAAAATGTTCTTTTGTGCTGCACTAATAAACTTGGTTTGTTTGCTTATGAAACTCTACAATAGTTTATATAAACAAGCTACTGCATGGCCATGGGGCCAGACATTCAAAACTGAAAAAAGCAAAAAAAGGCACAGGATACACAGCAGATAACAGATAAGATCATTAGTATTCAATGGGATTCTTTAGAAATTATCTATCTATTGTGTATCTGTATTCTGAATATTAAACTTTTACCAGCACAGGACAACAGTACATTATATTGTCATTCCTTTAAAACACTTACATTTTTTGGTGTTACTGTTCCTTTAACTAAATAGCTGGTAGCTGTTGCCCTTAAAGGAGAACTTAACCCTAAAAATGAATGTGGCTACAAATACCATATTTTATATAATGAACTTATCACACCAGCCTAAAGTTTCACATCCAAAAGACTGTAGCACTCTGGTCAGAGTGCTACAGTCTTTTGGATGTGGTATATGTTTATGACCCAAGGCAGAGTGGGCGATAGACTGTTAAGCACCTAATCTCGAAGGAGAATCAAACAGAGGTGAGCGCTTCATTATTGTGTGGAACCAGCCTAAAGTTTCAGCTTCTCAATAGCAACAATGATCCAGGACTTCAAACTTGTCACAGGGGGTCACCATCGTGTAAAGTGTCTGTGGTATTGTGGGCTCCTAGCAGCTGTTGAAAAGCTAATGTTAGGGGTTGTCACATATTATCCAGCAGGAAATGAGGGCTGATTATTACATTCTGATGCTAATAAACCTATCTCCAATATACTTTAATTAAAAAAATGTGTACTGTTTTAATAAGAAACCTTACTGTATGCAGTGAAATTCTCCCTTAATTTACTGCTGTGGATATGAATTGACAGACGGTCCCTAACTGCGGTGCAGGGAAACTGTCATATTTATGAACAGCAGAGGGAGCCCCCGCCTTACTTCCCAGCCTTTCAGAACTCCAGCAGCTTTGTTTCCCTCAAGAGCAGTTGGTGACTGTGTAGAGATTTGTATTGGATTTTATTTTTGCCTTTACATCCCCTTTAATGTTTCCAACTTCAGCTTCAGGGACAAAAATTGTGGAGCCATGTTTAACCCGATAGACTGGGATTCTATTTGGAGGATTATTTCGCTGCAGCCACTTGTTCTCCCGAGTTGGAGAAAGTATGTATAAACAATACAAAAACTATAAAATCCACATTAGATTATATGACAGCACAGGACCCAGTGCAGTCTGTATATTCTGATTATTAATCAGTCTTGCTGTATCGGCTTCTGGCAGATATTATTTGAATTGTGCTGTCTTGATCATTTATGACGATCCCTAAGCCCAGATCACACTGAGCATATGAGCATTTTTGGTCTTGCAAATATATTTAACAAAGTAACAAGATGACAGCCCCCTATGGCCAACTTTGAAAGCATAAATTATTTGTTTGATAGGCTTGTGGTGCAGTAAGTTCATGTTTATGTTTAGTATACAAAATACAGCATTTCTAGCCTTATTCTATTTTACACTTTCCTTGTCCATTAAGCTTTAGATCTCCTTTAAGAGTTAAACCTGTGTAACACAGTGAATTTATGCATATGCATCTTCACCAAATATTTCTGGTTTGCTCAAGGTTAAAGGAATAATAGGAAGGATAACATCTGGGCTGTACCAACACACTTCCCAGGATTTTCAATGAAAATTATTGTTTATTTGGACCCAAACAGGTTATACGTGATTTCTGACAGAAATTAAACCTCATTGTTTGATATCATAGATTATCATAGATTAAATTGGTGGATAATGTATACTAGAATATATCTCTGTAGTGGGCCCTCCCTAAACCCCCTAGTGAATGCTGCCAAATGGTCTTGACCCTCTCCAGTGATCTATGAGAGAGGTGTGTACATAACTGTGGCAGTGTATTTCCAGCCAAGTGCACTCCAACTTAATAAAAAGTTGAAAAACCCAGAGTATATTTCCTCAGCAGCATTATGTCTAATAATATATGTTAAGTTAGTGTGTCCACTTGGGCTGGTGCAACAAGGTGGATTACAGCTGCATTTAGCTGATGATAGAGTTGCTGTTAGTGTGGAGTGTGTGGAGAGGGTGAGACTCTCTGTTCTCTGTGTGTGAAAGAGAAAGGGCTGTGTTTAGGAAAGTGTTGTCAATAAAGATGGTTTGGAATTTGGTTCAAGGTTGAATTAGGAATTATCCATCTAGGAATTGTGATCTCTGATACTGAACTGTGAGTAACAGTGTTTGTGCTGATCCAGTCTTTGTGAGGGGTCCTGGGAAGACTACAGTTCCCTATGTGAGAGACTGCCTTATTTCTGTTACTTTGTAGTAAAGTAGCCCCTCCCCCCAGGGCCGCCATCACTATCATGGTGCACTATACAGCAACATTTTCTGGGCTGTTTACCTATGGTCATATGCTCACAAATTATAAAAACCCACTGGTGGTCAGGGCCCACTTATAATTTGAAAGAAAATGTCGGCCAGGGACCCACAAAAAAGATTTAAAAAAAAAACAATGGTGGTCATGGCCTCCCTACAAGTTAAAAAGATCATTGGTCGTCAGGCCACCCCCCATAAGTAAAAAAAAATTATTGCCACCAGGGCCCCCTTAAATGTTTTTTTTAATAAAGCATTGTTGGTCAGGGCTCCCCTACAAGTAAAAAAAAATCATTGGTGGTCAGGCCCCCCCTATAAATACAAATAAACAATTGTGCCAGGGCTCATACTCTTCTCTCCAGTAAGTGATCCTGAGTATTTACATTATATAAATGTGAATGTTTTATTTTCTAAACTATCAGGCCCAGTCTGACAAAAAGAACTGTATGTATCCAATCACAAATTGGCCAAATCTGATCTGGAAATCTATTATTATGCAGTTCTAAATTACAGGAAGGCCACCTTCTAGCCTTCATTTAATCAAACAATTCCCATTTTTGAAAAAGATTACTTTCTTCTCTATAATAATAAGATAGTACCTTGTACTAATCCTAACTAAGATATACTTGTTTTGTATTTGATGCAAAAAAATACTATTGGGGTTTATCTATGCTTAAAGATTTTTTTATTAGACTTAAGGTATGGAAACTCCCAGGTCCCGAGCGTTCTGGAGAACAGGTCTCTTACTGGTACACTTGTTAAGTGAGGATAGCTTCCTCAGAAAATGGCATTTAAGTATTCATTTATAGCAGTGCATTCCAGCATCCCAGCAATAACAACAACATTACATTCCATTAAATAAGGGAACTCCACATTGAGTCAAATTCAGTTGAGGCGAGCAGCACCAATAAGTAAATGGACCCACTAGTCCGTATGTAGTTTAAATTTGTGTCAGGTCCATTGTGCTAAATAAAAGCCGTAGGCTCTTTAGTGTGTTAAGGGTGCAGGGTTGGAACCAGGGGTGATTCTAGCAATATCTCTGCCTGAGGCATCCTTCGATATGCTGCCTCCCTCCTCACGGCGCTCACTTCTTCAGCGCCGAAGAGGGGTAGGGGGGGTCCACGGCACTAGTGCACAGCACGCACGGAATTTCTGGGTTTGAAAAACGGGAATTCAGCTCTTAGTTACCAGGATCGGCTTTTTTGCCGCCTCTGGTAACCAGAGGGGTACTGCAGCCTGAGACGAGTGCCTCAACTCGCCCCATTGGCGAAGCGCCCCTGGTTGTAACTACTCACATTTGCAATGCAGTTCAAGCACATATCAAATAGGTGTTTGTTCCGATAGCGCCTTCACTCTTACCGTGCGTCATGCAATATAAGCTGCATATAGTGGAGAACCATCAGGTTCTTAGAGGCAAAGCCCTGCAGTCGTCTGTACTTACCAGAATACTGATTTTGGTCTCTCAAAACATAACACTTTAGTTTCACTGAGTCTCACTGAGTCTCACTGAGGGGGTTCCACACAATTGGTTAGCCGGCTGTGGTTCTTTCAGCGCAGTTGACAGGTCTCTGTAGTGCTTCCGACGTGAAAGCTGAGTTTTCCCAAGTTCAGTTTGCTCAGGGTTTTTATTACATTCCATGCTTTGAGATTTTTTTTAAATTGTCTTTAAAATGCCAGTTTTCTCTCAATGTAACTCAATGAAATTATATTATTAATGGCATTGGGATTGGCTAATAAATTCACTAAGGGGCAGATTTACAAAATTCACGTGAATAATTCGAAGTTCGATCAAATTTAATATAAATTTGAATCTTCTAATATGCAAATTAGGCAAATTCGACCATCGAATAATCAAATGATTCGAATAAAATTTTATTTGAATATTCGATGGTCGAATACTTCCCCTTTAAATTTTTATTCGACCACCTACTTTGCCAGGATCAAGCTACCGAATTGGGAATCATTAGCTGAGATCGAATAAAAAAAATTTGATTGATTGATTTGAATATTCAATAGGTCGAATTTCTTATATTCGATCATTCGATCGATCGAATTGCGGTAAAATCCTTCGGATTTCGATAGTCGAATTCAAAGGATTTTACTTTTCCACTATTCCCATGGTCGAATTTCGATTTTTTTTTTTTTATTCGAAATTCGACCATTAGTAAATCTGCCCCTCAATGTTGACCTTTCATCAGTATAGTCTTGCCACTCTAAATTTATAGGAAGCAAATCTAAGTAATATATTGGGCAAAACTTTAAATACCTAATAGCTGATCCCATAACCCTAAAACACAACTTTTAATCAAGATTTGGTTACTGTTGGAATTTGAAGGTTATTTATTTTTTAATTTTTATTTATGTGATTCACACAACAATAAGATAAAGGGGCCCATTTTCTTACAATCGAATGTCTATTTCTTCCATGATTCTCCAAGATTCTTTGTGGTTTTCAAATATTTATAAAAAGTTCTAAAAATCTAAATTTATTAAGTTTAAAAAACACAAAACAACTTTGATAACAAACTTTGCCAAGCAAAAGTTGCAGAGCTGCTATATAAGTCAATGGGAGCTGCATTGATCTTATTGGATCCATTTTAATCAATCTGGACTTTTTGTTGTTTTAGAGTTTCACTCAACGTGTTCATATGTTATAGAACAAAAACATCACCTAATCCTTTTAAAGGATTTGGTCTAGGTCATAGGCAGATTTTCATTAAGGCTTAGGGAGGCTAAGCCTTCCCAAAACTGTTTGCATAAAAATTATAAAGAAAATTTCACAGAAATTTTTTTTTTTTAAATCCTCTGACTAACCAATGTGTCTATTTGAGTTTTCTGGGGGAGGGGCAAGGGGTGCTGCTGGGGTCAGGGCCAAGAGACAAAGCAGCTGCTAATCCTCCATCTGCTTGTTTGGTATGTGGGGATTGTTTGATACTTACATTACACAAAAAATAAATACCATCAATGGTAGTTCCATTGATCTGTTCAGGTAGGTGTTATCTGAAACTGGAAAAGGTATGAAGGTGTGATGCAGCCATTATGTTACCATTGTGACCAGATCTCACTTTCACACCTCGGTGAATTTTATCCAACACCTATTTGAATAGTTCAATGGAACAATTGTGATTGGATATTAGTGCTGTTTCCTTAAAGGAAATTTTCAATTGCTTTCCTTCTTTTACTTTTTACTGTTTTCCGAAAATTGAAGTTTAGAATGTAATGTTCCTGTATCTGGGGTTTCAGTCTGGCAGCTCAGTGACCAAGGAGCATCTGAACTGTAACAATTTTCTACAATTAGTTGATATAATTTGTTAAAATATTTATTAGCAGTATATGAGGAATATTAGCAACTATTGTATCAATTCATTTCACTTTTCTCTGGATCAGCTAACAGATCAGTTTGGCTACTTTCACTTACACACAAATGTTGTGTTGATGATTGAATGCAAGTTTTTTCTCAACCTCATCTACTATTATATTGTATTACTTTGAAACTGCAGTAAAAGGGCAGCTACTGTTTTTTGTGAGGGGACCAAAATACATCTGCATTATATGTATACAGTCTCCCATAAATTACAATTAACATATCCCTTCTGTTTTATGTGAAAGTAGACCAATAAACATGCTTTAATATTAAACAACCTAATCATTAGCCCTGATTTCCAGTATTATGGATGAACTTAACTTTTTCTATAATTTTGATAATAAGAGAGTGCAATGCATATTATTTCCAAAATAGTCTGGGCTTTATATGCAGCGTGTGGGCCCATTAGTTAGTAGCTCAGATTTCAGATTGTAGTGCATTTGTAGACAAAAATCCTCCCTGTGTGCTCAGAGATGTTAATTACAACTGTTGCCAATGCTTATAATATAGGATTGAATCAGCTGTTTCTGCCAGCGGAAAATCACTGTTGTAAAAACTGTTGAATTAATATTACACTTAGCCTACCCAAACAAAAAAAAAATCACCCTCCACCTATGGTCTAGGTACAGCTTCAGTCAAAATGATAAAAGCCAACATTTCACTCCTTTTCTACATTTTCATGGACAGTAACCTCTGACATTTTCTAATTTTGTTTTAAGATACTTTGACAAAATGGACTCATTCTGGGATCCAGCAAAAACAAGATGCTTACTTTACATAGTGTTGGTAAGTTGTATGTTTTACATACTTTGTTGCTGCCAGTCTAGTATACTAATCTATAAAATATGCATGGGCAATTAGACATTCACATCACAAACTCTGAATGTATAGCATCTAGTTTAAGAGGATGTCAAACCCAAAAAATACAGCTTTGCTTAATAAAAGAAGACATAATTCTAAGCAACTTTGCATTAGACATTCATTAGATTTCTTCTATGGTTTTTGAGTTATTTGTATATTTAATGCTACTTAAAGCAGTGTTTGTCTGGCCCTTTCTGTTCTATGAACTAGTGTCTTTTACAACATTGTAAAATGTTAGGCAAATGCTGTTTTCAATAGCAATTGTATTTAAGGATAACTAAAAGTGCTGAAATTTTTACATCAAAACTGCCACATGCCATCACTAATAAACAGTAAATACAGGAAATTCTGAACATCACCATATACAGTGTTGGACTGGCCCACAGGGATACCAGGAAAACTCCCGGTGGGCCCGGGTGTCAGTGGGCCTCTTGCTTCTAACAATTTGGCTTATTTCATGTTCATTCCCTATTTCTTTATGTGGAAAAGGAGGCTTAATAATGGAAGAATAGAATATAGTAAGTAGATTTAAAAGAATAGGAGAATAAAGAGGTTAAGTGAGGAGAGAAGGAATAATAGTTTGGAAAGTTGGGCCCCTGGTGTAAGATTTTCTGGTGGGCCCCTGGCATCCCAGTCCGACACTGACCATATAGCTTGGTTTAATAAAAAATCTCTTTATCTTTATGGCATTAACACTGCGTAACGAACTTGGCCCTTTCAATAAATTTCCTAAGAAAAACAATACACACTTGCTTTGGGTAAAGATTTTATGTGCTAATATATATGGGGTTTTGTAGAATGTAGATGCTGTTGCTGCCCAATCCTTTTAAAGCAGTTTCCACGTCACTGGCTAATTCTACATTCTACTGATGTTCCGTTATATCATTTTATAATGATATTAAAATGATCGCATATGTGGTATATGGATTCTTTGGTAGGATGGAAGACAATCTCTAGAGGTCCACATTCAGCTATAAAATCATTATTTAGATGCATATGCTTCAAGTGCAGCTACATAAACATTGTAGGGGAATTTGCATTTTTCTCACATGGCAAACTGTTAGGGGCAGATTTTTTTTAAGGGTTGAATTGTAAATTTGAATTAGAATTTTCAAATTTTTTTGGTGTCACAATTTATCACATCTTGACCATGGAAACAGTTCTAATTGAATTATTTGCCACCTAAAACCTGATGCGTTCATTTACAATGAATGGCAGAGGTCTGTTGAACCATTTGAATATGTCAATTGCCTTCCTGACATTCGAGTTTTTTCTGGAGGGAAAATCCGATTATAATTTGATTCAAGTTTGATTGTAATTTTTGGGTTGGGACTATTACATCGAATATTAGATGTTCAAATTATTTCCGAAAAACCTCCCGTTCCCCTTTGTGAGGATATGCAAATTTATTAGTGTAGAAAAAAATTCCCATTAATTTGAAATTAGACCTTTGCTAAATCTGCCCATTAATGTAATGTAAAGTAATCCATTGTTGTGCTTCCTCTCAGATGTGTAGCTGCTATAGCTGCTGGGCAACACCGGAGTTAAATCAGACGCATCAAGGTAGGTAATTCTGCAGAAGCTTCTACACATTGTTGTCACCCACAATGGTTCCATATCATTCTTTGTGCAAGATTTGGGTGCTAGAGACTACGTTGGCAGACCAGTTCTTTGATTTCTTATTTTGAGAGAGGTCTCTGTTAAAAGCACCAGGTATAGAAGTTGATATTCTCACTGATAATCTTAATCACATATGGCTGCTGGATAATTATCCTGCTTCCAAGCTATAGTGCTAAAAGCCCTATTCTGCCCTGTTACTCTAGACTGGAGTCTTCTTGATCTATTTGATAAAAATTGGTAATCATGTTGTTGTTACAGCATGTGCATTTTTGCTTAATAGAATAAAAAACAAACACAGATATGATTCAAGTAAAAAACATGAACATGAATGAAGTACACATCTGACAGATCTAAAATATAAGCAAAATGCTTTTTAAGCTTAGTGTTGATCAATGAGAGCTTTAGTGTCTGATTTGTAATAATTTGATGTATTTTCAGGGTCAGACTCCACTGCTACTTTTATTGATACCACTCAGGGTGTGTACGAGTACGTCAGTCAACCCCTTGACCGGTGGAAGGCTGAGAAGTTATGCGAGTATAAATTTGCTTCTTTGCTCTCTGAGTCAAAAGACAACAAAAATATCCCTACAAAACTTCTGCAATCAAAACAAATTCATTTCCCTATTTGGCTGAAGCAAGAAGGGCTGACTGGGCCACGTGAGTTTAAAAAAAAACGCCACTTGTAACTTTATATACCAAGTTGGGAACTGCACTGGGTTCAGAGATGGTGCTCCACCACTCCACAGTCCAACTAAATATGTATTCTCCTTTATTTCAGGGACCCGACAACTTACCTCCCTGGTGTTTGAAAACAGGACAGATGTTAAATATGCAAAGCTGCTGGTGGATTTCCCACCCCTGCCAGAAATCACAGTATGTGCTTATATTCAGTGGGAAAAGGCGTATACAGATTTTGCCACCATCTTCTCTTATGCTGTTCCAGATTTCTTCAATGAATTCCAGTTGCGCGGCATCACCAATGAGAAAGGATTTGTTCAGTTTGCTATCATAGTCCATGGGCATCACACACCATATTCCACCTTATTTTTCAGTGATGGGCAGTGGCATCATGTCTGTGTCACATGGCAAAAACTCAGTGGCACTTGGGCATTTTATGCAGACGGAGAAAAATCTGCCTATAGCACAATCACTACCACCCAGGATATTATCGAGGGAGGATCGTTTATTATCGGTCAAGACCAGGATTCATTTGGTGGAACTTTCAAAGCAAAGGAGTCCTTCAGTGGCAACATCACGGACTTGAATGTTTGGAGGAAAGTCCTCAGTGACGAGGAAATAGAAGTGGTCAGATCCTGTAGTGTAATAGAGCAGGGTATTATATATAGCTGGAAGTCACATAAGCTTCACATTGATCCTTCTCTTCTACAAATGAACATTCAGTTTGTTTGTCCAGGTAAGAATGACTGTAACAGCTCTAATGAGACAGAGGCCCTCTTAATCAAATTAATTAAGCCTATTCCTGCCAAATTGGCCATACTGCCGTCCTTTCACAATAAGCTTTAACTTGCAACTATTTACATGGGTTCATCATTGTGTCCCTGCTTCAATAATACAGGGGTGTCCAAACTGTGGCCCGAGGGCCAAATGCAGCCCAGGATTGATATGAATGCAGCCCAGCTTGAAAAGCTCAGTTCTTGAGAAAACGTCATGTTGCAAAGGATATAGGAGGAGGGGGGCTTTGCCCATTGGCCAGTTAGTAGGAATAATAATATAATAAAACATCTATTTAATATCCAGGTGTCCCATATTCCAGTGGATAGGTCCATCTGGTTATCCAACTGGTATTGTAGTAATTTTCTATGTGTATTTTCAAAAATCAAAAGTGTTTGTGTATTTCATGTGTGGCCCCCAGATAATTTTTCTTCTTCCAATGTGGCCCTCGAAGCCAAAAGTTTGTACACCACTGCCTTAATACAACATTGCTACAAAGACATACTCTGAGCTATGATTCACTCCAAGTTCACAGTGCTTTAAAGCAGTAATGGACATAGAAAAACATTAGCTATGTGTTGAGGTCTAGTGAGCACAGCCCTGATAGCATGACATTGGTTTTCATCTGTTCGTTGTATGGCTTGTCTTTGTTTCCATAAGGTTTTCAACAGTGTGGTTGATTGGGATTAAGTCATAAAATATAAGCCTCTTGACAGTAAATTGAAAACCTTTAAAGACCTGGGAATATAATGCAGGGGATATTTTGCATAACCTAGAGAGTGACCTAAGTAAATATATACAGGATGAGAATACATGAACGAGTTTCCATTACCGAAATCTGTTGAAAGACTCATATACTGTAGTAATTTTTATATAACCTTTGCTGTGTTAGTGGAAGCCATGGTGGTGTTTAAAGTAAACATTACAGTAAAAGCCTCTTGTATATGCCCAGGATGCCACTGAACTCAAGACCCCATCAAGTGTTACCCTGACTGCTGAGTGTAAGGGTACATAATAACTGACATACAAAAAAAGTGATACATTACGTAATGAGGACTCTAATTGCAATGGCTGATAATTGTTGACCTGTTTGTCACTCTACTGCCTTTAAAATGTATATGGAGTGAGTTACAGATAACTTCCCACTATGTTTCCTGCCTAACAAAGCATTCCATCTCCTGAATTATCCCACTTCAGAGACAGGTCTTTATCTGTGAGTCTGCTGCATTGGGAATATAAACTGAATAAAGAGAAATAATGCCAAGACTGAGTATTCAAAATAGTTGCTAGCTGAAATGGGAAGACCTTGCTTCTATGCCCGTTGCTGCAAAGAGCAGTTAACCACATGATATCTATTCACCAGGCCCCATTCTGTAGTAAACATAGAGAATCTAAGTATGAGCCCTGTATATGTTTTAAAAGGAATAAAACGAAATGAAAGAATAGAAAAAATAAATAAATTACAGCAAAACTCATGCTGGGGTCCAGAGTTCAGTTGCAGGTTGGGCACTTCCATTTTAAGCATACTGTATATTATAGCTACATAAAAGATGATCCTTGAGATTTACCACACACAGGTGTGAGCTGTTCGTGTCATTTTATTTCTGATACTGTGCATGCTTAACTGCCTTCTATATTTGCTTATTCCCTTACATTCTTCATCAAATTTAATAATGGATAGCCATGAATGACTTTCAGTGCAAACCAGACACATTTGTGTGTGTTTGTGGGTTGTATAGCATTACAGAGCCACAAAGGTCACTAATTCACCCTTAAATCAGCCTAATGCTGGCCATACACGGGCAAATAAAGCTGCCGATATCAGTTGTTTAGACCGATTTGACAGCTTATCTGCCTGTGTATGGGGGCTTCTGATGGGTCTTCCCGACCGATATATGGACATAATATCGATCGGGAAGGTTGGATTTTCTTCCAGCCGACCCATCGGAAGTCTATTGTGCTAGTCGTAATCTGATCATTCGGCCATAGGGCTGAACGCTGAAGGTCGGACTGGGTTGCCAAGGGCCCACCAGAAAACCTTAGACCGTAGACCGACTTTCAAAATTCTTATTCCTCCTCTACTCACTCAGACTCTTTATTCTCATAGTCCTTTATGTCTACAGTACTTACTATATTATTCCATTACTAAGCATTTTTTCCGATAAAGAAATAGGGAATGACCATGAAATAGGTTAGAAGCAAGAGGCCCACTGACATCTTGGCCCACCGGGAGTTTTCCTAGTATCCTGGTGGGCCAGTCCGACACTGGCTGAACGTTCTGATTACCCCGATATAGCCCTGCCAGTTAGTGGCATATCGGGGAAAGATCTGCTCGTTTGTCGACATCTATGGCCAGCTTAAATTTAAAAATAAATTTACAATCAGATTGCTCTTACACGGGAACCCCCTCCCTTCACACTTAGCCAAGCTATTTTTCTGTTATCAGTATAAGTACCTTTCCAGTGGTAACGAACATGAATGTACAAATATCCAACACAGGCTTGGTACTCATTCATAAAATATTAATGCTATTTTTACGTCTCTGTAATAGATCTATATATGTGTGTATGTCACTACTCAGTGTGCTGTGATTTCCTTGATCATAAGCGATTGCTATACATATTGTTACAACAAACAAATGAAAAATGCTCTGCACAAGATCATCTATTGACCTAGATTCTAGGTTATTCTTCATTGCAGTTAATAGCCTAAAAGGTTAGTCCATAGCTAAAAGGGGAATTTTATTCCATCAGACTAAATATTTGTATATATATTTATATATATAATATAATATTAATATATATAATTATATTAATATATATAAAAAAATATGTTGCATCTCTTGACTGGCCCAAGAGCAGATTGTTGTGATATAATCTTTTTATTATCAAAACCCTGTTCCATTCTTAACCACATATTTATGCTCTGGATTTTTTCTTAAGGTACTTCTACGAAATGCCAGATTTTGCAATCCAGGGACAGAGTAGTAGATTACAGTCCCTGTGGAAAAAAATTTCCTTTCATCTGCTACTATACGCACGGTATGTTGAAAGGCACGCCATTCTTTAGTAAATGAAACAATTTTACAGAATTATATTTTATATTGTACCTTAACTGTAACAACCCAATAATTTGATATTTTGGTTTGGTTTAAGATTTATATCAGAGACTGAAAAATACTAACAGGATGAATCGGGGGCGAACATTTTCCAGCAGAGTAAATGCTGTTGCAAACAGAACACTGGTAAGTCTATTCACAATTCATTGTCATTTTCTGGTCACTGGAATCATTAAAAATAACAGGGCATAACAATTAATCTTATTTTGGGGTAAGATAAGTAAGGAGCCTGACTGGCCCCATAATTCATCGTCCACCATGTCTGCTGTATGTTTTTATGCTTATAGACTCCAAACTTCCTCTGGAACCCCTAGCTTCCAGAGAAAGTTGACAAATGGAGCTGGAGTATAGTGGGAATGTTGACAGATACCGTTCAGTAGAAGCAGTAGGCTATGCCTAAATGAACTTAAAATGCATATTAAATGAAATAATTTTGTGCAATGTGATTTATTGTGAACCAACACAATACACAGTTCCTCATTTACAATGATGGTACAATGTGCAAATTGCAAAAAGCAGACACAAAGTGTACCAGTTTTCTACAGTTTGCACCTTATATGTATGTTATTCTGTGCAGATCCCACCCCTTCCCAGCTATAGTCAGGTGATCCCACTCTGGTCTAATAAAAGGGCAACCCACCCCTTCCCAGCTATAGTCAGGTGATCCCACTGGTGTCTACTTATTTACCTGCACCTGTCCTGCCCCCATCTCTTTATGTCACAGAGGGGGCAGGATGACTGCACTATGTGTAAATATTGTGCAAGTGGCAGCTTGAACCCATCTGACCTGCAGACTTTGGACCAGGCCACACATCACTAGTCTGAGGATAAATTAATAAATGGCTGGGTGTATCAATACATGGCCAAGATCAATAGTGTAGGCTTTTGGTCCATATTTCCTGATTTTGAGTCACACACTCAACTAGCCAAAGGACAGAATTAATAATTACTGCATAATTATTCCTAGGCATGAAAACACACTGTTGTATCTGGGGTGTGCCAGTCCACACATTTTGTAGGGTCCAATATAAACTGCAAAGATTTTTTTTGTCAACAATATTCTTCATAATGAGTCACAAAGGTCTCAGTGTACAGATCCACAAGGTAGCACACATGTTTTCTGATTTTGATTTAAATTCTGTTTGTTCTGCTATAAAAACAATGGGCTATATGTAAAGGCCTACATAACCAGACCAGTTGCATCTGAGAAATTAGATTATCAAGTAATGGTGTGGGTGGACCACTGAGAGGAGCGTGCATTATGGAATAATTTTTAAAAAGGTGCATCTCTGACGGGCAATTGTTTTTTTTAGCTAACATGTTCTGTTTCAGGATTTTCTGACAAGCTGAAGGCTGTTGTTGGGCAGCAATAATGTGATTGAAAAAGCTGGATATTTCCACATTATATAAAAATGAAACTAAGGGTGGTTTTATGTGCATTTCTAAAGTTGACATTTTTGCCTTTAATAATATTCCCTTTTATTCAGTTTTATGTATGGAAACATAACCCTGTAGATGTTAAGTGTCCAAGAGAATTTATTAGCCTACTAATTTAGAAACTAACATTTTTGGACTACAGCGGTGAATAGATGCAATGCTGTTTTTATAGTGCCCTATTAAAAGCCTTAATGTGGTCAGGTTATTTTCTGCTCTGTGTTTGAACACAGCATGCAGCTACTTAAGAATAAGGCTGCATTTACTAATACAATGAGATCCTATGTGCAACCTTCATATACATTCTTTAGTGTATGAACAAATGCATTCCAAAGCCCCTATCATATTATTTACTTAAAGGAGAACCTTGTATTTTTTTGTTTTTATTATTTGTGAGGGATGGAGTATAGAGGAAAAAAGTATTTGATTTCATCTTCCCTCTCTGCTGAGACAAGGAAGAGGCCCTTGTGCCCACACAACAGTTCCCTGTTTTATCTTTGTTTGAATGATGGATCATACCACTTACCCAGTTATTAGTGTTTTTAGGGAAAACTCAAGGCAGTTCTAGTGGGTGTTATAATTCATGTAGAGAAAGTGCAAAAAGCATCAGTTTTTTTGGTTCCCATCTTTGCTGGTTGCTTAAAATGTAAACACCTTGGCCTTGCCCATGAGATGCAATCAGAAAAAGGACTGAAGCAGTCAGCGTGGGGTGTTTAGGGAATGTGTTATGGTTTTGGAATATAATTGTCAGGAAAAGTAGAGGCAAATTCACTAAAGGAAGAAGTGGTAGTTGCTAGTGAAAATTCACCTGAAATGCAATCCGCAGGGACATCACCAATCTACTAACAGGCATAGAGGACAAGTAGCTAGCAAAAGTGTACATCGCTAATGAAGTTTTGCGACCTTTCAACAGGCGAATATTCACTCAGACAAACGATTATTACTCTGCAAATTCACTAAAGTGCGAAATTTTACATTAGTTTAGGTTATACCTGGCGAACTGATGACTTAAAGTATGTCTGTCCTGTATGACGAAAAGTTATAAAAATGGGGAAAAAACTGGCATTTTTTCATATTTTAAAGTGGGATTGTATTTAAATGTTGTAACCTTTTTTTTTTAACCTTTTGATGGATATACCACTTTTACGGTGGACTCATGTCTAGGCTATTAGAGAATCTCTTTTGTTTTAATTTTCTTCCTTGGACCTTTTTAATAATAATTGGCCACTTCAAGCATTTGCTCCAACATCACTAATAAAGACATATATAAGACCTATTTGTACCCACCATATTCAAACACAGAAGTGTACTAACAAAGTTTTACTAACCAGGAATGATCATTAGCAAAAATTTGTTATGAAACGCTTGTACTGACTGATTTACGCTATTGCAAATTCCCCAGTTTTCAGCTGTCAAGATTCAACTTTGCATTTTGATGAATTAGCATATGCGATGTGAAGCATCGTTCAACAAAGTGGTGCAAAGTGTGGCAAATTCTTCGCAGGTGAAGATTCGTCCTTTAGTGAACTTGCCCCATAGTGAGTGGCTTATCATGGTATCAGAGATCAGTGGATAGTGGCACGTGCTTAGTTATTTCAGGTGCAGACCTAGTTAGCTTAAGTTGTGGATTAATGTAAAGAGTATGTTTAATATATAAAATGTTATAGTTTTGATGTCTCACCATGTTCCACTGTGATTCCATTTCACTATTATACCTTTTTCCATTGGAATTATTGTTCTGACTTGCAATGTGTTCAAATAGTTACTGATGGAATTACAGTCTAGTATTGCTCCTAAGAGATGTATTTCCGTGTGTCTATTGTTTTGCCTTCTGAATATGCAGATAATATATCATTCAAGGTTCATGTGTAGAAAACTTTGCTGTAGAGAGTTACTGTAGATCCCAAAAGGATTTTTTTAGGAATACTTTTGCTGTATAATTGATGCCATTTTCTTCCAGATTTCTGAAGATTTTCTAGAGGGTGGTGTCCAACAATTAAATGCTTCAGAAGCCTCAACATCTTTGCAGGCTATTGAGAAAATTATGGAGACAGAAGGTAGTTTGGAAGACCCAGCTGATCTTCTCAATGTGATCCAGTTCCTAAAGGGAGTCGTGGATATTGAAGCAGAAAGTAGCGCAGAGGATTTTGAGGAACTAAGCCATCATTTTGTAAAAGTCACTGGGGATGTTCTTGAGCAATCTGATCCAATGTTGTGGTCTGAAGTTAACCCGGTATGTGGCAAAGGTTAAACATTATCATTCAAAAACAGTTGAACTTTGGGCATCCCTAATTTAAATCTCTGCACTTCAGAAAGTGATCCAGTGATTTAAATGCATCATAATGCATAGGTTTATATGGAGCATAACCACAAATTAGGGGAACTAGTAAATTGGGTCATATGAATCGTGGTTTCTCATGGAAGAAGCTTACTACATATTCTGGTATCTCATAGGGTGTAGCCACAGCAACATAATCACATAATCATAAAGGTGCTGACAAATTAAATTTTCTTTTAGATCATCAGAGGACCCATGACCCTGGTACTTAATGTTGAAAAAATGGCTTCCAGTCTGTCACATATACTATCAGATGAGAAGAGAGAGATTTCTATTCACCACAAGAATATTGGTTTGTTTCTCTTTTACTTAAAAAAAATAATAAAAATGAAATCTCCCTATTTCAGGCAAAATATTCAGCGACCCTGATAAACGAATTCCCACAATTCCTTTTGTTTCATGCAGAGTAGAAAGCAATTCCGGGGGAACTAGAATGTAATAGTTTATTTGTTGCAATTGTCCTTTTTATGGTCCATCAAGTTACATTGACAAATAACAAAGGGTTATTGTAACTGTCACTTTATAAGATGTTAATTTGTGACTGTAAGGTTTTTATATATTTTTTGAGTGTATCAACCCCTGAATTAAAAAGTACTTCAATTCAGACCTGCCAAGTTCATGCAGAAGTCAATGGGAAAAGCTCTGAAGATCTGTGCTGGGTTTCGTGCAATAATCGCAAGATTTTGTTGTTTGAGGGGGAAAAAAATAAAAAAAAAGTCATAAATAAATGTTCCTTTATAATGCTTGCAATAACAAATATTAATTCATGGCAGACTAGATTCATAGGCAGAAGCTATTACCCGACAAAGAAAACCCGATCAGCTGAACAGTATATTTCTTGTATTCCAGAAGTTGAAGTGAGACAAGTTGATCTGGATGCCGACAGTCATTTTTATAGGGAGCAGAGCACTGATAAAGTGGATCAAATCACAGTTCCCATTGAAGAACTTAAAGGAATTGCCAAGGGAGGTATGAAAAATGGGTTACAATCTTAATGGGATAAAAGGTTGAACTTGATGGATGTTAGTGGCTTAAGTTAGTCTTGTCTGAGTTTCTGGTTTCCAATGGGTATGGCTGTTTAGGAAAATTACACCAGGGCATTTGTCACCCCCTGAAAAGCTGAGCTTATAATTAAGTGCTAAGTAAGCATAAAATGCGTAAGGCTATCTATAGGGGGTCAACATACATTTTAATGTATTTGTAATAAAAATTACTTTTTAAGCTTTAAAGAACAAGTAAACCTTTTTTTTTTCTATCTGTAAATTTGCTCTAAACAGCTCCCCAGATTAATGTACCTTAGTCCCTGCTGCAAGTCTGCTCTGGTTTCTGTGTTATCAGCAGCTTGTTTCCCCTTCTTCCTGGTGCAGAGTGAAGCCCCGCCCCTTAGCTTTCTGAGCTGACCTTATCTCTCAGACTAGTCTTGGAGATCATTTGCATAATGTGACATAGCAGAGAGCAGTGTGTGCAGCACCTTTTGCTTGGGGAAACTAGCTTACTAATGCACACACTGGCTCCCTCTTCCTCTCTATTGTGGAACAGCAGCAAATGGGCTGCTCAGTAAACTAAGGGACTGGGCTTCACTCTGCACCAGGAAGAAGGTGAAACAAGCTGCTGATAACACAGAAACCAGAGCAGACTTGCAGCAGGGACTAAGGTACATTAATCTGGGGGGCTGTTTAGAGCAAATTTACAGAGAGATAAAGAAAAACATTTACTTTTCCTTTAAGATGCTCATATTGGTATATTCATTAGCTATTTTGGTCACCATTGGGTCGCAATACACAATTCTACTTTCTGTTTAATTTGTGGGACTCTCTGTGGTTGCTATCTGAACTACATTTCATTCTGGTTCAGATTGTCATGGGCACCCTTATAATAACACTTTCCCCTAGGCTGTATCCATTGTAGGTTTATTGCTTTCCTGTTGGGAATTTCCTTCATTCTTCAGCCTAGGTAAACTTTGTCTGGGCTAAAAAAAAACATTACAACAGTATAAAAAGACATAAAAAAACAGAAGTATCTAGCTTGCAACACCATAGTAACACCAACTTAATTTACATGTAAAACAGTTTTAACAATGTAGGAGATAGGTGTTAGAATAGGGAAAATCAGGTTACAATAAATGTTAAAACACTGAAAATACAAATGATTATGATATGATATGTATGCTGGATTTATTTAAATGGAGATCTGTATATGCTACAGTACATCCTGCACTTTATGTGTTAGTGAGTGCAGTATTAAATTTTATATGAGAGCGTTAAAGACTCTTTTAAATGTATTATACCCAAGCTTTTCAAAGTTAATGTTTATGCTAGTTTTATGTCCACTGTAAAGACGATGAACAAGCATTAGTGGTTAGTACTGCTTCATTTTACAAATGATGGCTTGAGTTCAATCCTGACCGGTGCTTGTACTATTCCTCTGAGTAGTCTGCCTCCCTCCCACACTCCAAAAAACATACAAACAGGTGCTCCAAAATGCTCCAAGTTAAACTGACCCTACTGTAAAGTTGAATGAATGTGAACATCTTATATTGTAAGTTCCAGTAGGAACTGATATTAATGAATAGCCATCTCTGTAACATGCTGCCTCAAATGTGCAGTTACAAAATATTAAGCCTGCTCACTCAAGCCAGATTTTTGAGTTTAGTACAGAAGGGACTGCATATATGGACCAATGTGTTCTTCTTTATCTTCCCTATAGCCCAACTGATAACCCAAATGGCTGCTCAGGTATTGACTTAGAAAGGGAGGACATGACAGAATCTTATCTTAAGCAAGTTGGTTGGCATGGTGGGTCACTGACCCCAGCAGAAGGAAATAACTTAAATGCGATGTTCATCTTTAAATTTGCTTTTAGTCTGTTGAAGACGGTTTTATTCTGAGACAATTTGCTATTTTCATTTATTATTAACTGTGTTTTTTTAGCAGCTCTGCAGTTTGCAATTTCAGCAATATAGCTGTTCCAAATTACCATAGCAACCATACAAACATTTGAATAAGATCTTGGAATATGAATAGGCGAGGGTCTGCATAGAAAGATAAGTAATAACAAGCAGCAATAAAAATAGGCAAATCATTTCAAAAACTAAAACAAAAGAAACAAAGAAGGCCAATTGAAAAGTTGCTTCGAACTAACTATTCTATAACATACAGGTATGGGATCTGTTATCTGGAAACCTGTTATCTAGACAGCTCTGAATTACGGAATAGGTGTCACCCGTAGACTCCATTTTATACAAATAATCCACATTTTTAAAAATGCTTTCATTTTTCTCTGTAATAATAAAACAGTAATTTATACATGATCCAATCTAAGATATAATTAATGCTTTTTGGAAGCAAAACCAGCCTATTCAGTTTATTCAGAAATCCCCAGGTCCTAAGCATTCTGGATAACAGGTCCCATACTGTAATAAAAGTTAACTTAATGGTGAACCACCCCTTTAAGCAACTAAAAATGAATACAAAAGGAAAATTGTGGAAAAACATCTATTCCCAAATTGTCAAAGAGCAGATGCAGGAATTTATTTAGCCCTTTAGGCTAATGTTTATAGTGAAGTGTCACATTGAAGGCCATTCAGTTATCATTTGAATCGACTAGAAAATGCCATCAGCTTTAAAGGAACATTCCACCCCCCACGATTGTTGAATTTGCTCAAGCTCCCCCCCAGCACCACTACCGCTGGGAGTTCTGTTCATTGAGACAAAATAATGGACCAGCCCAGCACTGGTTGTCAAATTAGGCAAAAGGCATCTTGTTTTGCAACCCTACTCAACTGTACTAGAAGTAAACTACTTGAAAATAACCTAGGAATGGTTTTGATCTCTTTCAGATCATGCGAATGTTAAAGTGGTGAATACATGGTTTGATTTCGATGCATTCCAACATTTATTTGGAGGATACAACTATAACATCTCACCTGAAAATTCTGCAGTATCTGATGGAGGCTACAAGTGAGTGTCACTACTGTGCCCAGCATACCCAGAATAAAATATGAGCAGAAATTTGAATTTTTGAGAATAGATAGAGAATAGTTGCTGATTAAGGAGACATTTGAAAATATGGAAACTTGAAGGGCCTTCCTCTGCCTAAAAGTGATAGAGCACTAAGGATGCAGTTCCTAGGACTATTTACTGAGCTTTTGCAGCTTTTGAGTATAACCTGCACCTTGTTCTTAATTCAAGGTGCAGTTCTGCTGGTAAAACATAGGCCCATACACTTACATGGCACCATGTGTATCCTGCACCTTCCAGTGTTGACCAATGTTCCTTCTAAGCCAGTGATCACCAACCAGTAGCTCGTGAGCAACATGTTGCTCTCCAACCCCTTGGATGTTGCTCTCAGTGGCCTCAAAGCAGGAGCTTATTTTTGAATTCCAGGCTTGGAGGAAGGTTTTGGTTGTATAAGAACCTGGTGTACTGCTAAACAGAGCCTCAATACAGGTTGACTATCCACATAGGGGCTACCAAATGGCCAATCACAGCACTTATTTGGCACCCCAAGCACAATTTTCATGCTAGTGTTGCTCCCCAACTCCTTTTTCTTCTGAATGTTGCTCACGGCCTCAAAAGGTTGGGGATCCCTGTTCTAAGCTTTGCTCTTATGCGCTCGCAAACAAACTTTGCATTTATTCTGACCTGCACACGCAGCTTTTAAACATGAGCACACTCGTTTAATATGTGCGCACAATATATTTTTTTGTGCACAAAGCCAAGAAGGAATTAGAGGCAATATTGATGTTGACCCCCTTTCTGTTCCCAAATGTAGGCAGTGCTGTATTTATCCACTGGTTGCAGTTATTTGCACTCCATGTTGTAGCATAAAGACCTGCATCTGCTAAGAGCATGGACAGGGCTGGATTTACACAGCGGGTGCCCCTAGGCCCACTGTCGTTCGTCGCCCCATACTCTGCCCTTTATTCGCAAATTTTCATCATCAGGACCAGAGCAATGGGGATTGGCGCATGGGAAATTTAAAAAACTATTGTATCTCCTGCGTATCCCCAGTGTTTCTGAACCAATGTGAGTGTGGATGGGCAGCATGCCGCCCCCTAAAATCCTGCCACCCTAGGCCCGGGCCTGAGCATGGAAGTGTGCAAAAACATGGTGGTTTGCACTATTTTGCAGTTTGCACTCTACCATGCATGATGTATATGTGACCTTTGGTGCCTGATGACATGTTAGTGAAGTGATTGTTAAGATAAATGTTAACATGGAATTTGTGGGAGACCAGGATGTTAATTAACAGTGAAGGGCTTTAAATTAAATAAGAAGCATTTATATTGAGCAGAAGTTTGATGGTGATGTAGAAGACAGATATAAAAAGACAAGCAGATAATAAAAGCAAAGAGTAATTTATATTGACTGATCTAGCTTATAGTAATGGATCATATGTATAGAATGGCTGTGGCCTTTTTTTTGTTGAATAAAGAAATGGGGAACAGAATAGATATACAGGCAATTGTTGAGTGTTCTTGACAATGAGAGAAAGAGTTATTGCTTGGGATTATACAGAAGGTATCATCATTTATTCTATCTTTAGCATGTTAAGTACCAGCATTTTTGTGTGATGGTCCTATTGCCCCTAGGAGTCATGAAAGACTCTTTCTTCCCTTTGTGGCAAATTGGAAAGGTTGTAGATGGGGATTATTTATCTTGCTCTGAATCAATTTGCAGTTAGGCAGGTTTCAGGATAAGAGGTTGAAATTTAAAGACGTGTGTCTTTTTTCAACCTCACCTACTACTATGTTGCTATGTACTGTAGGTAGTACCAAAACCCAATGAAAGGGGAAATATGGTTAGTAAAGATCACAGACCTTGAGACACCATTAATTAGCTTTGTCAATACAGTTTTAGTGAAGAGAGCAGCACCTGGCAGAATTCAGATTAAAAAAGAAAGTTTGGGGAGGAGCATTCATTAGCAAATTTTCAATTGGAAACTTATAATTATTAATGAATAGTATCTTAAATGCTTCAGTGTTGTGAAGAGTATTCATTCAATAGCCAGTTACAGCAACACGAAAATCTTTGTGGGTAATGCTGGTATACTGTTTTCTGTTGGTTGACAGCTCAAAATCCGCTGTTAGATATTAACTACATTCTAAGGGGCAAATCCACTAAGATGCGCAAATTCGTTAGCGTTAGCTTCACTAGCGTTCGCTGCACTTCGCCAGGCGAATTTTCGCCATCGCTACACAAATTCACTAAAGTGCGAAGTTACGCTCAGGTCGGCGAACGGTAGCATAGTTGCGCTAGTGTTACTTCGCCAGGCAAAGCGCAGTTACGCTAGCGAAGCCTGATTTGCATACACCGGGAACTTTAACTTATAATAGAAGTATATGTTACAGCCACTACATTACACTACACAAGCCCAGGAAACCTTTAATAAATAAAATAAAGTTGTCCTATTGCCCTACATGTGCCCCCTGTATAGTTGTGTTGCCATATGTTAGGAAATGTAGGGGGGAAGGAGGGTAACCCCCCCAAAAAAATATTAATCCTTTTCAGACTATCACCACTACATTTTTTTTTTCAACCTCCTTTCTTTTGTATTGAACTTTGCCAGGTCTGACCTGGCGAAGTAACGTCTAGCATAAGTGGTAACGATCAGGAAAATGGTCCAAATGAATTTGCGTAATTACGATCCTTCGTCAGTGCACAACTTCGCCTGGTGTAAGGGTGCGAAGTAGCGCAAGTCTATCTACTTCGCTAGCGAAAATCCGCTAGAGTTGGTGTTAGTGAATTTGCGAAGTTGCGGAATTATGTCACGCTGGCAATTTAGAGCTAGCGTTAGACGCTTTGCGCTTTAGTGAATTTGCCCCTAAAAATCTGTCAGGTATATACTGTGCAGTATCAATGTTCTGATTGTTGTTCAGTTTCTCATTTTAGACACTAGATGGTACTGTGACACCAGAAAGAAAAGTTAAGTTGAACTTACTGTAATTTGTAATTCAAATCCATGTCCACTGTGTTACTTTGTCCATCAATAATAAAAGAGTGAAATCAACCTAGAAATGTGGAATGTAGAATAGCGAACAAAGTCTGCAACTATTTGAAAACATTGTGTCTTTGATCTCATTTAAGCCGAAGGCTTAAAGAATCAACCGATTATTGAACATGGTTCATTTAAAAATCAAGCTTTATATTTAAGGTATTTGTATTTATACCCATAGTTATTCAATTCATGTGTGCTTCAAGCGAAGAAAATGGCTCCTTGTAGCACTAGGTGCACGCTGTACCCCCTGCCAGGGCAATTAGGTACAGATCAACAAAAACAGCAGCACTCTGGTAGTTTGAAGTAAACGAGTCTTCACTTAGGGCTGGTGCAGACAGGGAG
>CM044446.1:12616662-12639067 GCA_024363595.1 Xenopus borealis | reverse complement strand
CTCCCTGTCTGTCCCTACCCTAAGGCTTGATAAAGGGTTACAAGGGCCCGAAACGTGTACGCGCTTGCATACAGAGGTATACACATTTGCATGCAATTTAGCTGACTGCAGAAGTCTTTATGCTTCCGTTGTCTGATGCAAATTTGGACTAAGTTGTTGATGGCAAAATTTTATGGATGGACTGGAAAACAATCTTGCATTGTTGGTAAAAAGCACGGCAAGTTGACCCAAGTTCTGCTGTTCTGTTGAACACCTTCATCCCTTATAATTTAATTAGCAGATTGCTAATAACCAGTCAGGACTTAGCTTTCATATTCTAGTAAATAGTAGGCTTAAACTAAATGCTGATTGTATATTATGGGCAACTAAATCCTCCATCTGAGGTAAAAGTGATATCATTCAAAATTAATCTTTGTCTGAAAATATTTCTTTCTGCAAGGTATGTCGGCACCCATCTTGGATCAGCTGTTATTTCCTCAACTGTTTTTGTTGGATTAAAAGAAGTCGGCACTTCTGTACAATACCGTCTGTGGCACAGGAGCAAAATACCTGTAAGTACAAACAATGTTCACAGTAGAAAGAGTTTACTTGGAAGAAGTTCATTATTATGTCAGAAATAAAATAAAAACTGGAATTTCTTAGAGGGTTCGTGGACGTGCAACAAAATCTATGCAAGGAATGAGAATAGGGTTAGCGTCCCTTAGAAAAAAGCACAAATAAGCTATTGCAATCGCTAAATTCAAGGCTGGTACAGAGGCCCTGTAGTTATCCTCTATTTAAAACTAAAGAATAAAGGCATATAGTTTATTGTGTAATGAACATTCCTTTTTTATCTTGATCTGGTAGTTGCCGTGCTGGTTTCTTTATAAAATATGCTGTATTCTATTTTACCTGTGTCTGGCTACATCATCTTTAACTGTATGAAGTATTAAACAAAAGGACTGTAGCCCCGTGTTTAATATCTATATTTTTCTGACAGTGTTGAGAAACACTAGGAGTTTTATTCAGTATATTCACTGTTTCTCCAGAGAACATAAGGTTAAACATACATCTGAACCAATTGCTCCATAGTCACCCAGGATCTTGATTTAATATTTGTATGATTTTAAAGAGGCTAGGTGACAAACTTAAAGCCAGGGTGCTCTGTCTCCGTCTGTTTCCCCTGTAAATAAGAAAAATAACACTGTTTCCAGTACATTAAAATATTTTATTTTACTGTTTATTCAAAAGAAAATAAAAATTATAACCCCTACTTTAAAGCAACGTTGTTTTACTGGTTACAGCTATTGACAGCAGTTATTGTAACATGTATTGTATCTGGTGTCCTGATATCCAGAGAACTTGGACCCCAGAACCATCTGCCAGCTTTTTGAGCTAATTTTGCAAGAATTGGCATTGTGTTTTTCCCCCTCCTTGTCTCCATTCCTCCTTCCCTTGAACTAAAGCCGATTCTTGGTCTGTGGATAAACACTGGCCAAGAAACAGCCCCTAGACTCTGATCAGCTTTCTGATGTCCCTGCATCTAGAGCCAATAATTGGCCTGGGTGCAGGCATATGGAATGGATTTCAGTGGACCCCAAGGCAGTTTGGGCCCAGGTTTAATTGCACTTTATTTAGTTCCACTCCTGAGGAGGAGGCAGGAGTTTCTCCAATGCACCTGACATCCAATCAAATATAAGAAGAGCTCTAAATTCAGGGAAAATCCTTTATATGGTAAGCCTCAGATCTAAGGCTGTCAGATAAAAGGTTGCATGTAAGTACAATTACAGGTTCAAAATGTTTTACATCATATAGTAGGTTTTGCATAAGAATTGCTTGGAGCCTGGAGTGGGCCAGGGTGCACCCCGGTAGTTCCGCCCTGCTTTGCCCTTTAAGATTTTAAGATAATAATCTACAATAGTAACACAAAACAAAATCTGGCAGTTTAAAATTAAGTTATTGGTTGTTGTTGGAAATTGTGTTGTAATCCCTGAAAGCAAATAATATGGTATAGCTCTCACATCTCATGCTTCTAATCCTTAATTGATTCCCTTAAATTTATTTTAGTCCTTTTTAAATTTGATTTAATATTAATTTTAAAAAATGCCTGTCAAGCTTCATGTTCATTTGAAGATTTTGGTGGTGGCTTTGTGATCATGTCTCAGGTTACCATTTTGGTAAACATAAAGTTTAAGTATCTTACTATTCAGCAAGAGGCAGAGACAAAGCAAATATATTTTATATAGATATTAAATATATAAAGATATTGTTAAAACAGGTGCCCAGTTTCCAAGATTGTATTTGCACAACAGCAAGGATGATATTATCCAAATTATGGCATGATATGGTATGAGTTGATTCTAATTAAAATAGCTATTCATGTACCCTGGTTTCTCTTGTGTTGTAGAATGATTCTGGGACACTGGAACAGAGACCAGTATGTGCATTCTGGAATTACAGCATCAAGTAAGAACATTTATGAAGAAATGAAATAAGCAATCTACACTTGTGTTTAACTTATTCCCAGTATAAAATGCATATGGTGCAATGTTATCAATTCTGATTATCACACACATGCAAATGTATGTGTTTTTGAATTTCTCTCTTTTTGTGCGACTGCTATGTGATGAGAAGCCAATGCAGTGCAAGTAGGAAAGATGAGCTCTGGATAAATTATTTCCATTTTATCCACATCTCTTTTGCCTGAGATCATCAACATAGTAAGCAGTAATCAGTGTTATGCTATGGGAATGTGGATTATAGAAACACTGTAATATCCTCCTCCAGGTATTAAAACATTTAGGCCAAATTTTAATTTCCAGTTAGAAGACCTGTGCAAATCCTACTTAAATCATCAAGCCTTCAGGGAAAGGATGGTAAACTGGATAGGGGTGTCCTACTGGAAAGTCTTTAAGTACTGTCTACAGGAAGGTCTTTCAGTACCTTCAGAGACTGATCCAGCATCATCCCATTTAAGCTATTAGCATGCTATTAAATATCCATTAAAAATGCTCTGGCGGAGAAGAAATGGAGAGGCAGAAATTAATTTGCATGTACATTTCTTCATGGCATATGAACAATGTTATTATTATGTGCGCAGAAGTAGAGGTTATTTTTAATGCCTGACATACTGTACCACCCTTTTTCCACAGTGGAAATAAACGTAAGAAATATTGAATGAAGTGGTCCTTAAAGTGATACTGCTATATTCCTATAAAAATAGGAAGAGAAGTGGCACACGAAATATATGCAGCTCAAAGCCACCCAAAGCTGCCCCCAGCCCAACAAACCTTAGCAACAGTGACCCTCCGACACCATTAAATCATCTTGCTGAGTTGTTTCAGTTACACTGGACTGGGGGTGGTGCAATCCCTCCATAGGCTGGACTCTGTTTCCATTTGTAATTAGCCTATGGAGTGATCACACAGCCTCCAGCCCAGCGTAACTGAAACAACTCAGCAAGATGATTTAAGGGTTTCAGAGGATCGCCATGAATAAGGTTCACTGGGCTGGGGGTGGCATTGGGGGGCTTTCAGCTGGTTATATTTTGCGTGCAGATTATTTTCACAGATACCGACAAGTTCCTATTTTTATAGGAATGTGTCAGTAGCACTTTAAAAAAAAATTTGCGACAGATGATACAAATCAAATATAAACCAAACATGTCCTCATAATCCACTTTTATTTGTTCTGCCATTTTTTTTATTTTTTTTTAAGTCCAGAAAATGGAGGCGGTTGGTCCACCTATGGATGCCATATTAAAAACAGCATCCATCCAGGAGAAACAATCTGCTTTTGTAACCACACCACCAACTTTGCTGTCCTTCTGCAACTTTATGATATCCAGGTAAGGCTGCTCAGGAAATTGGGGCATACATTATTTATATATATAAGTGTATACCAGACAGCACCCTCTCTCATATAGCTACCTTGTAGCTGCCCCTGTGCACGTTAGTTTGATACATAAAAATAGAAAACAAGAAACAGCACCAAGGGTCTTTGCAAAAAAACTTATATTATGGTGTAGTCTGCATGACTGACGTTTCAGACATCATGGCTTTTTTGGCGGCATTCCTTTACACAGAACTCGGCTAGCAAGGACCTTCGAGGCAATATTAAATAAAAATGAGTATAGTTGTGGCTCCTTTCTTCTTTTCACAGTTTCCAGTTTCTGGAAATCCATTATCCACATTATCCATTATGAAATAGCTATCTCCCATAGACTCCATTTTATCAGAATAATACAAATGTAAAAAAAAATTTTTCCTTTTCTCTATAATAATAAAACATTACCTTGTACTTGATCCCAACTAAGATATAATTAATCCTTATTGGAAGCAGAACCAGCCTATTGGGTTTATTTAATGTTTACATGATTTTCTAGTAGACTTAAGGAATGTATCCAAATTATGGATTAAGTTATGAATTAAGTTATCTTGAAAACCCCAGGTCCTCACAGACTGGGCTTTTAGGAATATCTAAAGGGTAGATAGACATTTTACCCCAAGTGGCAGCCCCCAAGCTCTGCTTTATTTGCACTTGATGATGCTTCAAAGTTTGGAAACCAATCCTGGAAATGAATATTTTTTTTTTTGCAGATTACAATTAATTGGCTTACCTAAGAACAATAAGAAGCTTTCTATATTATATTTTTTATTATGGAAACAGTATACTTTACTAACAATTATAGATAACAAGTGAGGAAATTGTTCAGTTATAGGGATTCCCGTGATTCGCTGCCAGCGAATAAATTAGCGAAACACCCACAAAAATTCGCCTAGCGAAAATGATCCTGTCCAGAAAAAAACGAGACTCGTGCCGAAAATGACGTGACGTGTTGTTTTGCAAATCTTTCGCCAATTTGCGAATTGAAGTAATTTCTTCTTTTCCACACAGAGAAATCCGGATGAAGAGTGGACTCTGAGGACATTAACATTTATTGGCTGTGGAGTATCTCTGTGTGCTTTGCTGGTGACATTCATTCTCTTTCTAGCAGTTGGGTAAGTCTCCATGTCCAGATGGTTATCTAAAAGCCAGAGAGAACATTCATCATTAGGCAAAAGGGTTGCCACCTGGCCGGTATTTTACCGGCCTGGCCGGTATTTTTGATGTTTGATCCCAATGTTATTAATAGGAAAAAAAGATAAATATATGGGAAAGCCGGTATTTTTTTCAAGAAAAGGTGGCAACCCTATTAGGCACTAATAGAAAGCAATCATTGCATTTAATTTACAATTGCCTGTTCTTAAAGGGAGTTAGAAACAATGTTTAATCCAGACTTTAAAATACAAGGAACCCTACAGAAAAATGCCAGCAAACTCTTGCTCTCCCAGGAAAACATAAGCCCCATGATTGTTGAAGGGGCATCCTGGGAATGTTGCACTTGACTTATTAAACTTGATGAAGCTGGTGCCCCCCAAAATGCTCTTGACATATTGACAACTTATTTCACCCTGCATGCACTTGCAGTACTTGTAGTAATCAAACCTGAGGTCAGAGTGGGAGAGGATTTTGTTGTTGCCTTTCTTTTATAGGACCTCCCTTTGTTTACCTATAACTACATTTCTTTCTGTTTTAGGGTTCCTAAGTCAGAGAGAACAACTGTTCACAAGAACCTGATATTTGCACTTGCTGCTGCAGAGTCATTGTTGATGTTTAGTGAACTGGCGAAAGACAATGAGGTACCAAATCAAAATAAAATCATGCAAATTTGTACACTGGAGCTTCCATCTTATTCAGAGACTATAAACAGTCTACAATGCAGTGGTCTGCAGAGAGAGAGTTAGCATTATCATATATCATGGCATATATATATATATATATATATATATATATATATATATATATGATTAAGGCCTTTAATAAAAGGTGTTTTGTCTCATCTAATATATCACACTATACCAAACACATACCAGGTTTTCTATAGCATGTGGAAATTAAACCTTTTGGTACTGATCGTAATGTTCCTCAAGCGAACAAAAGCCCCTCTCCTCGTCAAAATTCACCATGCACACTTTATTTGATGTGAAGATCGTTAATATAGGCATGGGATCCATTATCTAGAAAACCATTATCCAGAACCCTGTTATCCAGAAAGCTTTGAATTACAGAAAGGCCATCTCTCATAGATTCCATTATAATGAAAGAACCTAAATTTTTGAAAAAACATATTCTTTTTTTCTGTAATAATAAAAAGTAGCTTATCCCTGTCCCCAGTCTAATAGAACTTTAGCAAAGGGGTTATTGCCCCTGAAAAATTTGAAGCCTTCAAATAACTGTTGCTGATAATCCTCACATTATGATTCAGTATATAAAGATTGACAAACAGTGGCTTGCGACAGTGGTTGTTACCTCTCTCGTGGTATCGTTCATAGATAACTTCCCAACTAGTGAAGTTTTGCCCAAAAATGATTCTAAAGCAGTGATCCCCAACCAGTAGATTGTGAGCAACATGTTGCTTCCCAACCCCTTGGATGTGACTTGCAGTGGCTTCAAAGCAGGTGCTTGTTTTTGAATTCCTGGCTTGGAGGCAAGATTTTTGGTTGCATAAAAACCAGGGTGCAGATTTATCATTGGTCGAATTTCGAATTGAAAAAAATTCTAAATTCGACCATGTGAATGGAAGGGAAGTAAAATCCTTTGAATTCGAATATCGAATTAGAAGGATTTTACCGCTATTCGATTGGTCGAACGATCGAATAGTAAAAATTCAATCGATCGATTAAATCGTTCAAATCGATCGGTTCGAACGATTTTAATCCTTTGATCGAATGTCTTGATCGATGGTCAAATTTACCTAATTTGCATATTCTAAAATTTGACCAATAGAATTTTGTAAATTCGATCGAACTTCAAATTATTCACACAAATTTAGTAAATCTGCCCCCAGCTGTACTGCCAAACAGAGACTCAATGTAGGTTGAAATCAACATAGCCAGTCACAGCCTTTTTCTTGTGAATGTTGCTCACGGGTTCAAAAGTTTGGGGATCCTTGCTCTAAAGGGTGAAAAAATTTGTTGTGCATCAAAAAACTGGTAAAGCAAAATAGGTCAGATTCGGCCATCACTAATCACACCAATAGCAAAGATGTCATCTAATTAAATTTTTATCCCAGCAACCAGGCAGTGGTTTGAATTAGAAACTAGAATATGAATAAGAGAGAGCCTAAGTAGAGAGATAAGCAACATAAATTAGCAATAGCAATACAATTGTAGCCTCACAGAATGCCCAATGCCCTACACAGTATGTGAAATGCAAAATATGGCATCAATTCAGCATTATCTGTACTTTGCCCCTGAACTTTGTTTAGGACCCCTACCTGCATTGGGACAGGACTGAGCTGCATGTTCATTGAAATGTGCACCCTGTGCCCCCTAGTGCTCTTGCAAATGAAGGTCACAAATAATTCAAAAACTTTAAAAAATAAAGGCTAATTGAAAAATGAATAGTTCAGTCTATACTATATCATACTGAAGTAGTTCAGTAGATTAACTATCACTTTAAACCTTAAACATGTCAGAACCCTGAAATTGATTCATCATATTAAATAGAATGAAAATATTTGTGTTTGAAAAGATTGAATCAAATCATTGAATAGCTCAGGGTCAGTCCTGGATTATACACATTAGACTTTTTTTTTTTTTTACAAAAAACTGCCTGTGTCGGTGAAATAGATTGTATATTATTAATTAAAAGTGTATAATCTAATGTTAACAGGTTGTCTGTATTACTGTTACGGCCTCACTACATTTGTTCTTCATGGCGGCCTTTGCTTGGATGCTGGTCGAAGGACTTCTTTTGTGGAGCAAAGTAGTTGCAGTGAACATGAGTGAAGATCGAAGAATGCGGTTTTATTATATCACAGGATGGGGTGAGTCAATTCCCGACCGTCACACAATGAGCTCCTTATGGGTAAAAGAAACCTGTCAATGCTGGACTTAATAATAAAAACAAAACTAGAATACCAATGTTTGCTTAAACAACTTTTTAAATTAAAAGTGTTAACATATATCTTTGTATATCGTATAAAAAGGCAACTGTTTAACACTTATTACACATTGTGTAGTTGCTATTAAAGGACAAGGACACTGACTGGATCACTGCTGAAAAAAAACACACTGCCCTCTGGAAAAAACAAATAGCACCATGATGCTATTTTACTTGCCAGGCATCCTGAGTGCAGAGTTAGAACTGTGTATGCACAGTAGAATAAAAATCTGCAAACGTTATTCTACTGCCACCCTTCAAGTTCATACTAAATTGACATCAGCCCTGGACTTCCCTTTCTATACCAGCACCCTTTGTTGTTATCAACCATTGTTGGTTGCCCAGACCATGACAATACACTCATCAGATAAAAACACCACCCTTCTTTCTACTCTCCCAAAAGAATTAGATGTCCCTTCGGACAAAAATATCCGACGTTCTGTGAAATGAAATTTTAACTTTGCATTATGGGCAGAGACATGCAAATCATTCCTTTATGTCCCTGTGGCCAGCTAAACATCCAAAATGGATGATTTTATAGCACAGAAACACCCGTATAGTTCAGAGCCATGTATCCAAACTTAGAGTCTGCCTGTTTGGTTCTTGTTAGATCTCATAAGTGCGAAATATTGGATCATGGCTTCTGAGCAGGTAGGACTTGGAGAGTAGAGAAGAAGGGAAACCAACCTGCTTAGAGTAAGACTGGCTAAAAGGGGCCAAAAAGCCCTGCACAATGCACAATGAAGTGTCTTCTGAAAACAGAAGGCATTTACATGCCTCATACTACACATATAGCCAAGGCCGGATTTATATAGTCGGCCCCCCTAGGCCCACTGCCGTTTGTCACTCCCCATACTCTGCCCTTTATTTGCAAATTTTCATCATCAGGACCAGAGCAATGGGGATTGATGCATGGGAAAAGGGTCCTGTGAGGCCCGAAATGTTGCCACTTGTTTGTCTGCTCATATGGTAGAGTAAATAAATTCACTTTGATACACCATTCAACTTACAGTGTGCTGCAGTGTATTGGACGTTTATATTGGATATCTGACCAGTGGCAGGTTGGACTAACACTACACAAGCACCGGACTTGAGAAAGGTTAGAGCACTCCATTATCGAGCGGAGCATTGGGGATTGACACATGGGAAATTTTAAAAAATATAGTATCTCCTGTGTGTCCCCAGTGTTTCTGAACAAATGTGGGTTTGGCTGGACAGCATGCCACCCCCTAAAATCCTGCACTGTCTTCATACCAAAAATGAAACTTTAAAGGGGAACTCCACACCAACATAACAAAAGCTTTTTGAAAAGTAAACATAATTTCAAGCAACTCTGCAATATACATAAGAATTTTAATGATTTTTAATGATTTGGAACAGTTCCATAACTCTAGCCCCCTTCTCTCCTGCTGATCTTTCTGACTACTTTGCTGAGCTGGCTGACTACTGTCACATTGTATCAATAGCCATCTGTCCCTGCACACGAGATTTCAATAAGAAATGGAACATCACAATGCAATGCATTGTGGGTTATGTAGTTCCTGCATGCTGTCCTTAAGCTGTGGAGAAGTTGTTATAATTTGTAACATCAGTGCTTAGTCCCTCCTTCCCTGCCAGGATTTCAAATTATGCAGTAAGAGAAGAACTGTTAAACAGCTGGATTTCAGCATAGAAAAAGGCATTTATTCATACTTTTTGAAGAAACAGGCAACTGTGATGGGTATATTAGGGGGCAAGGGTCGAAGAGAAAATTTTAATTAAATTTGAATTTGAAGAGTTAGAATTCCAAGTAATTTTTGGCTACTTCCACTACTGAATATCCCAAAATTTGATTTGAATTGAAAAAAATTCGAAAATTAGATTTTTCAAAGTACTGTCTCCACCTTAAAATTGCCAAATTGCTATTTTAGCCTGTGGAGGACCTCCTAGAACCTTTACTGGAAAATCAAAGGATTTTTTTCAAAATCGTTTGAATCGAACAATGCATTCAAACGATTTCAATTCGATTGTAAATTGGACCTATTGATCCATTTTCGATCGAAAACAGCCTTTATAAAAATTTGATGGTCGAATTGTCGAATTTTTTTAAAACTTGAAATTCAACCCTTAGTAAATCTACTCCTTGGGGTTCCTGTGTTATGTGGGCCTCTTTATCAAATTTTGGTTTGGAAGCTGGAGTTCCCCTTTAGCTCTCACACAATGCATTACAAACAAGGGAAAACGTTCAAAATGCATCAGTTAATAGTGCTGCTTCAGCAGAATTCGGCATTGAAATCAGTTTCTCAAAAGAGCAAACAGATTTGTTTATATTTCATTTTGAAATCTGACATGGGGCTAGACATATTGTCATGTGCTCTGATAAACTTCAGCCACTCTTTACTGCTGCACTGCAAGTTGAAGCAATATCACCCCCCCAGCAGCCTAACAACAAAACAATGGGAAGGTACCAGATAACAGCTCCCTAACACAAGATAACAGCTCCCTGGTGGATCTAAGAACAGCACTCAATAGTAAACTCCAGGTCCCTCTGCGACACATTCAGCTACATTGAGTAGGAGAAACAACACCCTGCCAGAAATCAGTTTCCTCCTAAAATGCTGGCTCTTTCTGAAAGCACATGACCAGGTAAAATGACCTGAGACGGCTGCCTACTCACCAATATTACAACTAAAGTTTGCTGGTTCAGAAATTAAATTTTATATTATAGAAAGAATTATTCGCAGTGTAAACAGTGTCATTTAAAAATAAAAACTATACCATAAAAATCATGACAGAATCCATTTAATGAGCTTCACATAATGCAGTGATGGGAGTTATATCCAGGTTATGAATATGTCCTGTGCCAGTGATGGTGATACCGTTGCCATTGTTACGCACTTTCTCTCCCTTTTATTAATAGCACAGTAATGGAATTTTTCATTCTTTTACCCATGGATTTCATTGGTTCCAGTGACAAAACTGTGAATGTTTTTGTTTTCTGGACAAGACTCTTCAAATAATGGAAGCATTTGCCTCTAGTGAAAGGTCTTTCTAGACACTTGACTAGGAACAAAAAGTGCATGTCAGTTTAAGGTCACTTCTGCTCTTTTGCTGAATTAATAGGTGCACAAGCATTTAATATCCCTGATGGACTTTCTTCTTTCTTTTCCCAGGACTGCCAATCATAATTGTCAGTGTGACCTTGGCAACTTCTTATAATAAATATGTTGCCGACAGTCACTGCTGGCTGAATATTCAAACAGACATAATTTGGGCATTTGTGGGGCCAGTTCTCTTCATATTAACGGTATGTATTTTCCTTTCAAAGCCCACTCTTCACCATTCACTGTATGTTTTCCTTTGGTTGCTAACTGGTGAATCTACATTGCGTTCTAAATTAAAAGGCTTCCTGTTGGAGATGCAACCTTGATGCACAAAGGCATATTAAGAATGTGTTTTAATAACCTGAGTCATTGTGTGTAAATTGTGCTCTTTTTCGTCATTTTGAGCATTATATGTGGGTACCATTCTAAGAATCATGTACTGAAAGATGGGAAAAATAAACCCCATTCTTTCCATTGAAATCATGACAGCAACATTGTTGTATCTTTCATAACGTTAAAACAATTTCACTCTTTAATATTCACTGATTGTGTGTAGCATTACCATAAATTTTCTGCACAAATTAGTGATAATATACAATACACCACTCAAAATTATCCCTTTTCATTTTGATATCTCAAAGCACTAGGGTATAACTAAGGTATTGGGGTGCTAGTGACCTATATAAAATAACTGGAAGGCAATATAGCGATGGCAAGTGTTCTACGGACTACTCAGGTATCAATCAAATTTGATACATATAAAATACATAGTGTATAGTCATTTAGGGGCTGATCGAATTTCGAAAATGCTTCAAAATTCGACCATCCAATTGAAATACTTCGAATATCGAAGTTAAAGTGTTTTTTTTCGCCGAATTTGCTATCCTGAGGTTGAAGAAAGATTCTAACGATTTCAGCGTACGATCGAAGATTTTTCTTCAACTTAAATAAACTTGCTCTAGAAGGTCCCCATAGGCTAACATAGCACTTCGGCATGTTTAATTTGGCGAACTATTGTAGTCAAAGTTTTTTTTATAGATACAATACTTCGATTATAGAATGGGCCAATATTCAAACGATTTTACTTCAAATCGAAGTGATAGCAACCTATTCAAATTTTTTATTTTTTTACTTCGAAAATTCCCTCAAATTCACTTTGACCCTAAATAAAACAGAACCTAAGTACAAAAGCCCGGGACTGGCAAATCTGCTGCTATCTTTCTTTTATATGGATTTGTGTGGCTTAGGAAAATATGTTGAATATATCAGCACAATATGTGTCACATACAGTACATGAATTATGATATGACACAATGGTGAAACATTGAACGTGCATTTATAATAGCATTAAGCAGTAGTCTGATTATTGTAGTCTGATTATTATAATAGCAGCATAAAGTCCACCAATCTACATAGGACTATAGTAAGTTAGGCTGAAAAAAGACATACATTAAACCTTCCATGTGATTGAGGGGGAGGCAAAAAAACCTTCTAAAGCCTCTCTAATTTGTCTCAGAGGAGAAAATGTTCCTTCCTGACTCCAAGATGGCAACCGGGCGAGCCACTGTATCAATTTTTACTATGAGCTATCTTCCATAACCTTGTATTCCATCAAATCCCTTCTTAAAGCTATCTAATGTATGAGCCAACTATTTTAGAGAGAGAATTCCACATCTTCACAGCTCTCTAAAAAGCCCATTCTGAATATTTAGATAGCACCTTTTTATTGGAGCCATAGTTCACCATTCAAAGGGGATAGTAAACCACAGGTATGCGATCCATTATCCCAGAAACCCTTTATCCAGAAAGTGCTGAATTACGGAAAGGCCATCCTCCATAGACTGCATTTTATCCAAATTTTAAAAAATTATTTCTTTTTTATCTGTACTGATAAAACAGTATCTTGTATTTGATCCAAATAAAGATAAAATTAATCCTTACTGGAAGCAAAGCCAGACTATTGGATTTATTTAATGTTTACATGGTTTTCTTGTAAACTTGATTTATGAAAACTCAGGTCCTGGGCATTTTAGCTAGCAGGTCCCATACGTGTACTGTTAAGTTTCAAGCCTTCCCAAAGAACCTAACACTTTACCACTTGATTTCCTACAGGTAAATACCTTTGTTTTGTTTCGGGTGGTGATGGTGACTATATCCAGTGCCCGCAGGCGCTCTAAGATGCTAACACCCAACTGCAGCCTAGAGAAACAGATTGGGATCCAGGTCTGGTGAGTCATCTGATAGATGAAAGGCACAATACTTGATACTGGAATGTCACCCTTGAACATGAAGCAGTTACACTGTGCAAAATATGCATGCAATCTGTAATTTTTTCCCACTTTGCTATTTTCAAAATATTTTACTTTCAGGTCAGGGCAATGTATTTGGGTCCCAAAAACAGCATTACTGTTCAAATACTGTAGTGTAATTACTAGGTGTAGGTCAGCACCTATATCTGCTGGAACATTACAGTAGGTTCTGTTTGGCAGTACACCTGAATTTAATGCAACCAAACTTGCTTTCAAGTCTGGAATTCAAACATAAGAACCTGCTTTGAGGCCACTGAAAGCAACAGCCAAGGGATTGGGGAGCAACATGTTGCTCACGAGCGACTGGTTGGGGATCACTGCTCTAGAAGGAACATCTCTTCAATGGTGAGCTTATCCCTTTTCTGGTGCAAGAAAAAGAGTAAAATGAAAAGCAAACATGGGGTCTTTTCAGCCACTACCGTTCCTGCAATCCTTGCAATCATAAATGAGTGATACCAATTGGTTTGTTTCTTATACAGGATATAATCTGAAGCCGTAATTATAGGGGCGCAGTATGCCACTAGTGTGAAGTGACTGCGTTTAGCTAGAGGAACAAAGCAGCATTCCTTGTGTGTGTTTGACTATGTACCTTTTAGTGACAGTTGTATAACTGACCTAGCAGCTGTCATTGCAAGTAGTTGATTGAGGATGCTGGTCCATCCTGCACAATGAAGTTAAAGGGATACTGTCATAGGAAAAAAATGTCAAAAATGCATCAGTTAATAGTGCTGTTCCAGAATAATTCTGCGTTGAAATCCATTTCTCAAAAGGGCAAACACATTTTTTTATATTTCATTTTGAAATCTGACATGGGGCTAGACATATTGTAAATTTCCCAGCTGCCCCAAGTCATGTGACTTGTGCTCTGATAAACTTCAATCACTCTTTACTGCTGTACTGCAAGTTGGAGTGATGTCACCACCCTCCCTTTCCCCAACCCAGCAGCCTAACAACAGAACAATGGGAAAGTAACCAGATAACAGCTCCCTAACACAAGATAACAGCTGCCTGGTAGATCTAAGAGCAGCACTCAATAGTAAAACCCATGTCCCACTGTGTACTATTCATTTACATTGAGAAGGAAAAACAACAGCCTGCCAGAAAGCAATTCCCTGCTAAAGTGCTGGCACAAGTCACATGACTGGGGCAGCTGAGAAATTGACAAAATGTCTTGCCCCATGTCAGATTTCAATGCTGAATATAAAAAAATCTGTTTGTTCTTTTGAGAAATGGATTTCAGTGCAGAAGTCTACTGGAGCAGCACTATTAACTGATGCGTTTTGAAAAAAACATGTTTTCCCATGACAGTTTCCCTTTAACACCTCAGGAATAAGTAGGTTTTAAAATTCTTGGCAGTCACTTAAAATGTGGAGGTTATGCTATCACCTGTAATGAACTGTATCAGTGTGGTGGTGGTAGATCTCGTCAGTTGCTGAAGCAGATTCCAAATCATACGCCTTCAAGTCCCCCCAGCCACTGCCTTTGAGAAGTCATCTTTCAGTGTACATCTACTGTAGCAGCACAATTTAAAATATTTTCATTGCTGTGGATTAGGGTTTTATTCCATCAGATCATTTTAGGGACATTTATATCTGTGTTCCGTGTTGCTTGTGTTAGGGAGAGAAAGTGGTAATAGCATTTGTCATTTCCAAAAATTATTTTCCCCATTTGTAACACTCCTACTGTTACTAATACATTTGTAGTTCAGATGCTCTATTCACCATTGGTTTCACTTTGGTTTTTACTTTAATTAAATGTATTCACTCCTTTGTCGAGTTTCTTATTTTGAAGCAGATAAACCAACCTGGTTAGGGGAAAGACAGGCTAAAAGGAGCAAAAAACCCATGCTCATGGTATACACATAGCATTGTCTTTATAACACTTATGACATTTTAACTCTCATATAAGTCATTATGGGTAGGAACATGGATATCACTCCTTTATGTCCCTGTGGCCAATTATGCATCCAGAACTGTTGGCTTTATAACATAGATGTAGCTAAAATAGCAAAGAACCATACATGATATTGAATCATCCTCCCTGAGTCCTACCCGAAGGAATGGGCTCCGCAGCCAGGCACTGCCCGCGGACAGCTTGAGCGGATGGGTCCCCCTTCGCCGAAGCTTGGGGGAGTCCCATCTGCCCTTGGTTCTCCTTCCCCAGGGCGTACCATGGCCTGCCATTCCAGCCAAAGGGACTATGACCCCATCCAGAGTGCTCAAACCAATTGATTGCCTTGTTAAGGCTCCAGCTGCCAGCTGGAAAAAGGAAGAAGAGGAAAGGAGTAGTGCTGAGAAGACCCCCCCCCCAGCCAAGCAGCTGGGGATATGGGAAGTGAAGCATGATTAAGGAAGGGCATGTGAAATATGCAAGTCCCAAAAAAGTGAGTCAAGCTCCCCTCCCAATTGGGGCTCACAGCTCAATGCTATTGTCAAGTTTCCACTTCTGCGCCTATACCAGAGGATCTGACAACACATGATCTTAGTGGCCAAAAAGACCAAGTGTTTCCAACTCCTCACATAGGATCATAAGAAGGTGGGATTGAATTATCCCCACCAAGTCCTACCCCATGGCATGGACTCTGTTGCCCAAGTGTCCCAGGCACCGCCTGCGGAAAGCTTGTGCGGGTGGGTCCCCCTTCACTGAAGCTAGGGAGGGCCCACTAGGGAGGGTTTGGGGTTGTTTGGACTCCCCTTTGCCAAAGCTAGGTGGAGTCCCGTCTACCATGGGTTCTGCCGAAGCTTCTCCTAGGGTGTGTCATGGCCTACAAGTCCATTCAAAGGGACTGTGACCCCTCAAACCAAACATGAAAAGGGTGCTGGAGTGAGCGGTGCAATGCCATTGATTGCCTTGTTAAGGCCCCAGCTGGCGGCTGGAAAACGAAAGAAGAGGAAAGGAGTAGTGGAGAGAAGATTTCCCTCCTAGCCAAGCAGCTGGGGATATGGGAAGTGAAGCAAGATTAAGCCAGGGCATGTGACATATGCAAGTCCCAAAAAAGTGAGTCAAGTACTCTCATTCGGGGCTCACAGCTCAATGCTATCGTCAAGCTTCCACTTCTAGGCCTATACCAAACGATCAAGTGTATCTAATGGCCAAAAGTGTTTCCACTTCCTCACATAAGATCATAAGAAAGCACTACATTGAGGAGCAGATTTATAAAATTCACATGAAGGATTCGAAGTTTGATCGAATTTTCAAAAAGATTCAAATTCGAATTTTCAAATATTTTTGAAGACCACGTCGACCAGTGAATTTTGAAAATTCGATCGAATTGAATCATTCTAATAATTCGAATAAAAATCTATAAGAGTTTTAGAATAATCGACAGTCGAATAACTTCCCCTTTAAATTTTTATTCGACTGCCTAGTTCACCAGTTTCAACCTACCGAATTGGCTTTCATTATTTTAGATCAAATAGAAAAATTCAATCGAATGGATAAAATTGTTTGAATCGTTCGATTCGAACGATTTTATCTTTCAATCAAATTTTCGCTATTCGATCATTCGACCAATCGATTGGGAACCATGGGAACAGTGGGGCAATAAAAATCCTTCGAATATCGAATTCGAAGGATTTTTATTCCCACACTGTTCCCATGGTCGATTTCGAGGGTTTTTTAACCCTTGAATTCGACCCTTAATAAACCTGCCCCTTAATCTTAGCCAAAAGGCAAGTGTTTCCACTTCTTCACATAGGATCATTAGAAGGTACAACATTTAATCTTAGCCAAAAGAAACCATATATTGACACTTACAGGCAGCCTGTTTAGATCTTATTAGATCTCATTGGTGTAAGACACTGGAACATAGGTAGTTAGGACTTGGAGAGTAATGAAGCAGAGAAACCAACATGGTTAGGGTGAGATTGGATAAAAGGTATCAAAAAGCCCTTCACGATGCAAGATTTGCAGTGAAAACAGAAGGTATTTACATGCCTCATGCTACAGACATAACACATGCCTTTATACCAGAAATTAGATTTTTACTTTTCACATAAGCCATTATGGGTGGAGATATGCAAATCATGAGCATGAGGCATGTAAATATCTTCTGTTCTTGTAGTGCTTTACACTACATTTATTATTATGACCAATATAGTTTTCCTTCTAGCTGATAATTCAGTTACCTATATTCCTGTGTCTTAGCAGAACTTTATTTCCTGCAATATATTTTTTGCTATTGTTTTTACACACTACATGAACACACTAACCAGTGTTTGGATCACAGGTGTGCAATGGACTTGTTTTAGGATTGTAGCAATACTCTGTGATTTTGTTAATATTTTAGATTCTTTTCAACTTTTCAAGATTCCAGATAACCTTTTTTTATGGCAGAATGGTGATTATTTTTGCTGATCTGTCTTGCATGTCATTGAAGAGATGACTTAAGTCACCTGCTGTTTTTCTGTGGTTGATTTATCTCATCTGTGCCTAGGGTTGCCACCTTTTCTTGAAAAAAATACCGGCCTTCCTAAATATTTATCTTTTTTTCCTATTAACAACATTGGGCTCAGCCGTCAAAAATACCGGCCAGGTGGCCTCATCCTACTTTATATGTTTTATCCACTTATATAGCTTTGTATATGTATTTGTGTAAACTGAAATAACTTATATATATATAACTTATATAGCTCTGAGTGGTAGAGAATCCAGTACACCAGCCCATCAGACCCATGCCATAATGCATCGACTACAACAGAAACATGTGCAGTAACAAATGTTTATATTTTCCTTACACTGTGTTCAGGCAGGTCAGTTATTTTCTAGATTTAGTCCCTCCCAGTCATTTCTACTCTTTTCACCCCTTACAAGTCAAGCCAGGCAAGCAAATGCCATCCGACACATTCTACTGGAAACACTTCGGAATAAGTTTTCTTGCTACCAGTTCTTATATAAAATTCTTATATACTATTTTATATAAGACCTTCATCTTGTTGTAATTAGGTCGGCTAGAATGAGTGTTAGGAAGCACAGTTATAGTTGTGCTTGTGCCTATCAATATGAGTGATGGTAGGATGTAAGCTGCAATTTCATATTGGCTTGCCACTCTCCCATCACTTTGCAGCCTTAAGGATGCTGTTGGCATATTGTATACTTTGCTTCTCCCTGCAACAAGCTCAAACAGAGCCCAGTCAGACAACAAAGTGACAAATGTGGCCCTGGAATTTGTTTTATTACAGTAACAAGCAGAGAGCTACAATTTTTTAAAATCCACCAATTTGTGATAGCTTGTATTTATCAGTATTTAAATAATACTTTATAATTTACAAAATTATTTTTTTACAGGGCCACTGCCAAACCTATTGTGGTACTTCTTCCTGTGCTTGGACTGACCTGGTTGTGTGGTGTTTTGGTTCATCTTAGCATAGTCTGGGCATATGTCTTTATTGTACTGAACTCATTTCAGGTAAGCAATCCTCTAATTCGTTTTATCCAAATGTATCTAAACATTTGTAACTGTTACCAACCGTTCATCAGAAATATAAACTGTACAAAGGGGAAAAAACTGTGTAATTTCAGGCACTTTGCAAACTACTTTTTTTATTTTAAAGGAATTGAATAACCTGGAAAATTTGTAATGTGTCCCTTTATTCTTGTAAATGGTACACAGTGATGTCATAAGTTATTATCAGTGCTCTATGAGGTCATACTTACATCCATATACATATATTTGACAATACAATGTATACAATTTATAATGTATCAGTATCTATGAAGGCATGTACAAAGACATGATATGTGTATATAGTGAATAAAGTACCCCCTCTTGTAAAATATAAGGATATTATAAGTTACCGAGGAGTTTCATGACGGCCAAGTGTTTTTATACAGGTCATGGAACTCCGAGGTAACTTCTAATATCCTCATATTTTGCAACTGGGGGTACTTTATTTATTATAATACACAAGTTTCAGGGAGTCATGTGACAGAAATGACATCAGAACTCACCATTTATAACTGATGACATCAGAACTCACCGTTTATAAGGATATAATTTACAAGATATTTACGGCTTTTGTGTATTATATACATATATAGACTGGAAGAGATAACAACTTCAGTGATGACTCCCTAAAACCCCTAGAAAGCAAGCAGAAAATATCACACAGCTTTGGCTGGCCCTGCCTTTATGTTCTGCATCACCATCAGAGCCATGGAAGCTTAACCAGAAATGTGTAGAGATGTGAGTTGACAAGTTTGAAGGCTGAGAGTTCTGTAGTGAAGCTAAGCATTCCCCAATTTGTCTACCAGGAGGGGAATAGTTTAAGTCTTAATGGAATTCGTTATTTTGCAGTTAACTTAATTTTGAACCAAAACAGCTAATGGAATTCCTAGCTATGTACAATGGGCTAAAAAAAAATTAAGGACACATCACAAGTATGTTTATTTTTCTGAATTACTATTTATTTTTCTTGACTTGTCAATTATGAATACAATGACTCATATGCTCTTAGCTCATAGAATTTTCAGCAACAAAATGCCATTAATATGATTTCTACAGAAAAAGCCACAAGTTAATAATGATTTGCTTATTCTTTACCTAAGTGGTACTTTAATCATACTGTGCATTTTACTCCAAAGGTCAACAGATGAATACATGCATAATGAAAAAAAAGTATTTTTTCAGAGCAGAAATGTAATCTGAAATTATAAGTATTGTGACAGCGCTTATTGTAATAAAACAGCAATTTAACCAGAAGGGCCAGTAACCTCATTAATTATAAATAAATCATTTTCAATTCAAGCCTACAAATATAGTATTTCTTATAGGCAACAGTATTGTTTTACATAGCACATGTTTTTGTATTACATATTTAGAGAGTTAATATCCATTATTCATAAATTATATATATATATTATACAAAATGCTTTATTTGGTGATACTGACTCTTTAAGGAAATTGGGAGTCATTCCTTAAAGAATAATATATAATCATTTTTGACGTGAGCTTATTTAGTTGGGTTTATAAACATAAACTGTATCTGATCTTCCAGATATATATATATATATATATATATATATATATATATATATATATATATATATATATATATATATATATATATATATATATATATATATATATATACACATCTTCAAGCAAAAAGGTCCGCACTCTCAGGACTTAAAATGAAAATATAATTTATTGATAACACGGACTAACGTTTCGGCCTCTCCGAGGCCTTTCTCAAAGTAACAAAATCCAAACAGAAAATGCCTTAAATACCCATGGTGGCGGGAAAACTAAATTGACTGACACAACAATTATGTCGTCATTGCCGAACACCCACTAGTCTGGTACTACACCCACAAGTACTTTAAACACTCCCCATTAAGGGACAATCCCCATTAACACAGAAATAAATAAGATATATAATGACGCACATCAATAGTTAAAATGCCCCTATTTGGCTATTTGGTTAAATAAGGACAGCGTTAAAAACAAACTAGGTAGCATTGATATATACAATGTAAATCTTTCCCACTAACACAGAAATAAATAAGATATATAGGGGCATTTTGTTACTTTGAGAAAGGCCTCGGAGAGGCCGAAACGTTAGTCCGTGTTATCAATAAATTATATTTTCATTTTAAGTCCTGAGAGTGCGGACCTTTTTGCTTGAAGATGTGTATCTAAAAATTATGGACACTGCACCCAGGCAAGCTATACCTATTGACGAGAGTGCCCGCTTCCTCCAAGCGTACTTATATATATATATATATAACCATCCAAGCGAAGTCAGCACTCACGAAAAAGCAGATTAGTTTGCCTGGTTGCACGGCCAAAATATAAGTATACAAACACTGGAAGAAGGTCAGCACTCTCAGGTCTTAAAATAATTGAAAAACATTTTTTTAGGAACTACGGACTGACGTTTCGGCCCCTCCGGGGCCTTTCTCACTTTGAAGAGAATAAACCACTTCACAGTGACAAAATACAAGGGAAGAGTTTTATTACACTGTGAGCCTAAAGGGGGCAAGGAACTAATCCTGTGAGCCAGACAGATTATTATGGTTTCCTTTCAGTGTATGGAATTGGGTATATTTTGTTTAGAAGTTTAGCTATTGTTTATGCATCTTTTTGTCCATTTAGATCAAAGGTGATATCTGGACTATAAAGGGCCACTAAATCATGTTGGTGGAAGGTGTAAAAATTTAGAACTGAATGTTTAATCACTCTTCTTTCATTTCCTTACCCTGCTTTTATGAATGTGTACTTTGCATTTCCAATACCTACATAGTGCTCTCTGTGTGAAATCTTTTTGCCAGAATACTCTATGAGACACAGAAGAGTATCAGAGGCTGTCTTGGGGTGGTGAATTAATGAGTAACTGCCAGAGAAAAAGGGGAGAGGGTGTGTGTGAGCTCCTTTTATGAAGCAGAAAGCATCACACGTCAGAACATCGTGGCTAAAATGGCCTGAAATGGCCCCTGTGAGCTTGAGCCAAGTGAGTTTGAGATCAGTTGGGCAACCATGAAACCGTGATGAGTGCTCCCTACGAGCATTGTATACCCATGGTTGACTGCTAGCCAAAATTATACCATTTCCTTCTGCATTGGTAAAATATACAGATAAGGGCATGGCTTCACCAGTTGCATCATACTACTGTTAAGTGCTGTACTTCTTAGAAAAGATGTTCAATACCCAATACTTGGTCCAGTATTTGACAAATAAAACACTGCCAGAGCCTCACTCCTGTTTCTTCTCAGGAAGCAGTGTGAAAGTGTGGAAAAGTTGAGGCAAGTCAAACCCAAAATACAAATGTGCCTAATAAAAAGAAAGCACAATTCTAAGCAACTTTTCATTATTGATTTATTAAAAAATGTCAGTGCTTTTAAAGGTATTTGTAAATTATTGAAAGCAGCACTCTGCCTGAAAATGTTGCAAAAGTCTAAGTTTCCCTAGGGCCCAACAATGGGATCAGAATAAAAGCATGAATGGATTTTTTACCCTGCCCGATCGACAGCTGTCTAATCTGTTGTTTATGCTTATTTCATATATATATATATATATATATATATATATATATATATATATATATATAT
>CM044446.1:12573297-12614888 GCA_024363595.1 Xenopus borealis | reverse complement strand
TGAAATATAGTAAGAGTGCAGGTACCTTTTGAACATTATATATATATATATATATATATAAAATCTTCAGAATGGACATTCAAATTGCTTTATTATCCTGGGATACACAAGTGATGTTTAGTAAACAATTTGACCACATAGGATTGTGGAGTGCGGGTCCATTCTGGAGATTGTACACAACATTTGAACACAACACCCACCATTGATATTTGGAGGAAGAGTGTGGGTACTATCAGGACCATTACATATATATCCTCTCTTTGTACACTTGAGACACTCTGGTCTCCTGGGAGTGGCTTCTCTGGTCGTCTCCCAGATATTTGTCTCTCTCTCCAACTCAGGGGAACACTCCTTTTGTGGCCTCTCACCTTCCTCAACTCTAGGAGGTCTCTAAGGGGAAGCAGCAGTAGCAGCCACGAGGTGTTGCTCCACACCTCTTTTTATCTACCACATACCTGTAGTTAATTACCTCAAACTGCCTTTAGCTTGGCAGGTGCAAAACCTTACATAGAGCAAGGGATGGAAGCCCACCCTGCTCTCTTCCATCCACTCCAGGGACCCATTGTCCAGCTTTTCCCAAACTGGTACAGAATTAGGCAGCATAACTTGCTGCAGCAACAAAGTTTTCCCTGGAGTTTCACCAGCCTAATACTAGTGAAATACAAATGATATTGTTCCCTTTAGACACCCATATCTTACAATAGATATGTAAAGCTTACCACAGCAAATGTAATTTCCTTGCATCTTAGCTGCAAGATGAGCACTACTGCATTTATATTTTTAACCAGTATGTAACAAGGCAAGTCATAATTTATTGCACAGTTTGTTGTAGAATTCCCCAATGCCTTATGGATGTTCCTTTTTTTCTCCCACTGTCCCATCAGTTGAGTTAGTTTTCAAGTAAACCTCTATGGACTTGTATTCTGTCCAGATTTTTTAAAACTCTGCTACTGTGTCGCTATAGTGGGGTCTGTGTAGGTAAAGTAGCATTAAAGAGTATTGTAGTAGCTAAATGAGGTATACAAGTACTATGAAATAGTTTGTGGATAAATTTTAAAAGATCAATAGATGTTAATGGTAGTGAAGGCCTGAGCCGTGCTTTAAAGTGACTGAGACTTGTTCAGTCGTAAGGCTAATATCAAGTATGACTTTGCTGTAGAAGTGTTAATAAGTATGATGGTATTAGTTTTTGTTATGTAGATTTAGAAGTTACAATGAATTCAAGCTAACGTGGCTGGTAAGTCGACAAAGCAAAGCAACTCGTGCTTGTTAGAGAAAAGTTTTATATGACTTTTATTAGAGTTCATGCTGAATCCCAAAGCATTTGTATTAGACAAGGAAAACCAAAGAGGAGACAAAGAGAGGAGGCAAAGCTTTGAGCTACACTTTTTCAAGGTTAAATTCATATTTTGCAATAAGTATTTTAATCCTTTTATTCAAATGTAAATTTGAATGTGAGATTTATCACACTTTGACCATGGAAACAGCCCTAATCCGAATAGTCGCCACCTAAAACCTGCCGCATTCATTTACAAGACAATGGCAGAGGTCCATTAAGCCATTCGATTGAATATTAGACATTCACATTTTTTCTTAAATAACCTCCCAGTCAAATTGTATTCAAATTTTAAAAAATTCTAAATTGATAAAAAAAAAAAGATAAATGGGCCTCCCCGGTTATGTGGAAGAATTTTTTGCAGAGAATGAGAAACAGATAATGTGGTTACCAAGATGTAGAGGCAGATGTAGAGATTGTCCTGCTAAATCTCAGAGATGAACAGTGGAGAATTTTGATGCGCTGCGTGTCAAAAACGTGCCGCGACTCCTTTTTTCGAATTTTTTCGCCAATTCGCGAATTTCGCTGGTGTACTTTTTTATGAAGTGAGAGGATCCTCACAAAAGTTAACTTTGATGGAAGAAGATCTTTGTGCACAAACAAATATGTAAAACAGTGGTTTTATTGTATGTGCTGTTCTTGGCAGTAACAAATATACTGCATTGTTTGGAATAATATAGGCCCCCATTGTAAAAATAAAAATATATATTGTTATGAGGGAGTTTTGTACCTATCACAAGGCACACGGTTTCTTGAATGGCTGAGGGCACTTGTAACTGGCCATTTAATACTGAAGTGGTTGCCATGGGATACCTCCCAGGTTCAATTTTGCCTAGTTTTAGTAAATGGGTCCCAAAGAGAATTGCTTTGCCTCTACAGATAAAAAAGAAAAGAAATGCTTAGCACAGAAACCGAAGTTTTCTTTGCTACATAGTCATACTTCTAAGCCCACTAGCTTTGCCCTAGTTAAAACAGTTCAGATTTGTTCTTGTAAAGAACATATGCTAACTGCAAATTTTTAATTATCAACTCTGGAAACATATATTTTAAATAAAGTGTCATCCTTCTATAGTTACATGGGCAGAGATGAATAGGGAGCAGACAAAGAACTGTATGGTTAAAAAGCTTTCAGAATGCAAGCAGGAATCAAAGCAAAATATAGCTTTGTGCTGAAAAGAAGTGTTGTTAAGCTCATAACCTCAACAAGCAATTAGCGCATGGAAAATAATAGGATATGCATTGTTATTTTTTTATGTTCTGATAAGGTTCAATGTGTGACATAAATGCTGACATGAGTAATTCAAAGGCACCCACACTGACAGTTGTCAGGCAATACGCTGAGTGTTATATAATAACATGAGGAAATCATGCATTCTTTCTGCTTACTGTTTTTTGCCATCTCTTGGAAATACAATGCAATGATGCTTGGGGGTTCACTTGGGTAGATAATCCTTCACCAAACTTACATAAGACTAATGTATAGCTATTCAGATTTTTATGCTGGGACTCTACATTCTATTTAAGTGGGAGAGGAGTGCTATAATGAGAGTTAATGTGGAAAAGGGCAAATTGTTTGGTCACATCCAAACTCGGTACATCATAAAGTGACCCCTCTGTTCTGCTCTTATATGTTCTGTTTTCCACCTCCCTCCTTCTTCCCCCTTATTTAACATTATCACATTGTCTTGAACAAAATACCAGCATTCCACTCTACTACCCTTCTTACTTGCTATACTGTACTGGGCCTGAAAGGGTGTGTGTCATGATTTTTATGGTATACTTTTTATTACTAAATTTCATTGTGTACTCTATTCTACCATTTAAACGTTTATTCTTGAACCAATACATTTATTTTAGTTGTAATTTTGGTGTGTAGGCAGCCATGTCATGTCATTTTGCCTGGGTATGTGCTTTCAGAAAGAGACAGCACTTCCCAACATAACTGCTTTCAGATATGCTATTGATTCTCCTACCAAATGTAACTGAAGGAGTCCCAACTTGGGTTAGTCAGGCATGGATTTTTATGAGAGTGCTGTTTTCACATCTACCGAGCATTTTCAGCAATGCAGGTGTCAAGGAGATGTTTCAGTATCTGGTTACTTTCCCAATGTTCTGTTTATGGGCTGCTGGGGTGAAAAGGGGGGGTCTATTTAGGGGAGGGGGATATAAATAACAGGGTTGAATTCACATTTAATTCTCAGTTGACCAATGTTCACATCTATAATTTCTATCTGTCGTGGAAGCTAGTTCCATTGGGTTAACTTTCTAGAACTCTTTTACTTAGAATCAGTATCAGTTAATATCTTTAAAAGAATATATAGAACAGAAAATAATTGCTCACTTAAATGTTCACCATAATAAGGGTTATCTGGGCAAATAAAAAAAAATGCATTTCCAAATGATATCTACCAAGCCTTCAGATTGGACAGTACTACCGTATTTATTGCTTTGGACACCTCTAGGAAGACACTCCGGGATCAGTGAATTGAAAAATTAATTTATACTGTATAAGAAGAATGGTTATAATATTTAAAATATGACATTGCTATATAATATTAAGCCCATGAGCATGAAACATGCTCTAATGTCTTGCAGCATTTATCTTTACAACTAATAACGTTTATTTAGTTACATTTATTGTGCAACTATGCAACATTATTATGTAACTATGCAACAATACTTAACGCAAGTAAAACTAGAAGGACAACTAAATGCAAAATAACAACTAAACACAAAGGGGCACATTCACTAAAGGGTGAATTTTCACCAACAAACGCTTCGTCACACTTAGTGCCACTTCGCCAGTAGTGATGGGGGAATTTATTCGCCAGGGGCAAATTCGCTGCGAATTCCCGCGATTCGCCGCTGGCGAATAAATTCGCAAATCACCAGCGAAATTTCACTTAGCGAAAATTCTAGTCGCGTGTCGTTTTTGACACAACACACCGAAAACGATGCGACGCGCGCCAAAGTTGCCGCGCGTCAAAAGCGTCCCGCGACTCATTTCACGAATTTTTCGCCAATTCGCGAATTTCCAGAGAATTTTTCGGCGAAGCGAATCTCGGGAGATTCGCCCATCACTATTCGCAAGCCATAAATTCTACTATAATATGATATGTTTACTATAATATAATAAATTACTGTGTTTTGGTAGCTGAGAATGAGCAGGGTATAACAGTGCATGCAGTCATAACACAACTGCAGTAACTTCTTGCTTTCACTTTCAAGCTGTACAGAAAGTCCTGTGTATGCACAGGCCATTTGTATAAACACCACAGTGACCACTACACTAATTCACTAAAATGCAAAGTTGCATTTCAGCAACCGAATGCTGATGTAGTTTTGCTAGCGTTAATTCATCAGTGCAAGCATTTCTTAGGTAACGTTCGCTAGCATTTAATTCTGCCTAGCGAAACGTCGCTAGTACACTTACACTTGTGTCCGTTTGAATAGGGCTGGTACATATAGGTTGTATAGACATGTTTATTAAAGATATAGGTTAAAATGCTTGAAGTGGTCACTTATTATTACGCATGTCCAAGGAAGCAAAATAAAGACAAAAGAGATCTTCTAATTTCCTAGACATGAGCCCATCCTAAAACAAATGTGGTATGCCCCTCAAATTGGTAACAAATATTAACACAAAAATCTTTAATAGTTATGACTTATAATGACAATCCCTCTTTTAAAAGTAAGACACCAGCATTTTTTCCAACTTATGAGTTTACGGCATACTGGATATGATGTCACTGACATAAGATTGGGGAGGATGAAGCTTCATCTTTTCAGTTCGCCAGGTCTAAGGTGGCAAACTCCCCAGAATTCAACCCCGTAATTTATATCCCACTTTAATTAATCTGTAATGATTGTTTGCCTGAGCGAAAATGCGCCTGACAATAGGGTGTGAAACCCTAGCGTCTGTCTCTTACGCTAACGAATTGTCATCTATACCTGTTTGTCAATTGGCAATGTCCCTGCGATGAGATTTCTGGCAAATTTTTGGTCATGACGGCCACTTCATCTTGATTGGAGTTTGACAATATAATGTCATTAATTTTATTTAATGTCTCTTTCTGTACTTGATCCTAAAAGTGTTATGTGTGTAATATCATGCCAAAAACATGTCTTGTAAATACTTTGAGGCTTATCTGCAAAATAACAACAACAAAAATTCCATGACATGAACAGGTTCAGCATGTGTAAATCTGAATCTCCATTTCCATCTCTATAGATGCATTCATTTATTCCCTGTATGTTTTTGTCTCCTGACAGGGGCTGTATATATTCCTGATCTATGCCATCTACAATAGTGAGGTAAGGCATTTTTTGGTTTTGTGAACTTTACAAAACTGTGCAAAAAAATTCACCACACGGTCAGTTTAATTTGCAACAAAAAAGATGAACAATAGACAAGTAAAATGTGCCCATCACATTATCCTCCACTCACCTTACACTTTAACTAATGTGATTTGAGCACCCAGGTAATACCTGTTGTTGGTCACATTTATTAGCAGTGCCTAGTAATATAAAAACTATAGCTTGTACGTTTTGGTTAAACAGCAACACAGTTACTACATGTAGTAATAGATACTACTACAATTCCACCAGCTGTAATGTGAAAAAGCATGGTAGATTTGCTCAACATAGTCAACAAGACTTTAAAGGAAGGAAAGATGTTTTATTGGTAGCTCAAAAGCAGAAAAAAGGTCTCAGGAAGAACACACTCATCATTTTATTTTAATTTGCCACAAAAAAAGTTACTGCATCAAAAAAGTTGCAGAAAAAAATTTAAGTTTTCACTTCAAATCTTCCATTTCGATTGCTGGTATGTTAAATAATAAAAATGACAAATTCTAAATCTACATTTTCCTTCAGATCTCTTCAGTAATGGAACTACCCAGTGTGGGGCCTGGGTGCAGGCTATGCAGCCAGGCCTCCCAACCCCCTTTAGAAAGCAGAGATTGTGGTGGATTCGCAAGTGCGCGAACTGGTGCATCCCTGCCACTGGATCTCTTCCCTTACCCTACCCTCTGTATAATAAGCTCTGTCCCTTAAACAAAGAGCATTATACCAAAATATTGCTTTAGTATATACGGTATATATAGATATATATACAGAATGCAGGAATTGACAGCACATCCGAGGAAAAATCAAAGTAGCAAAAGGTTGAATGAAGTAGGGTTTATTAGTATCCGACGTTTCAGTTCCACACAGGAACTTTCTTCAGGGGAAACACAAATCAACAGTGCAGACTCGGGTATTTAAATGTGAAAAAGTGGCGCCAAAACCAGGAAGTGAGATGTAAACACATAGTGAAAAGATAACAATCAAAATAACATATAAGTATGCACGCATAGTCATTGCCAACAGAGATTGTATATAGAAGGACCTACCCTGAGTATGCCAAGAAGACGCGCTAATAGTAACCAAAAAATGTATCGAACCGCAACTGAGGGGGTGTGTCCAATGTGAACGAAGCGATCCCGCATTGATGGGTGCTGTAAGACAGCAAGTACCGAAGGGAGGAGCCATAGTGCTGACATGAGATAGAACCACCCCCTGGTTACCTGGGAATGGTCTCTTAGTAACAGGGTAAGTTCTGTGCATAGCGTCTGTGCTTTTCGTTGTGCTCAAAAGAAAGCTATAGCTATGGAGCTTGCGCACATTCACACGGAGCCAAGGCCAACCTTGTATTGCACAGAGCATGTAGCTAAAGAATGGTCCCAGGCCCAAACGCTCCCAAACCCGACGGCTGAAGCGCATCTTCATGCGAGTCAGTACGTCAAGTCAACAGGGTGCGAAGGGTTGCGTCAGTAGAGTCTAACTTTACCCAAGGTGCAGAAACCCATTTGCAAAGGATCAATAGACGCCAGACCAAAAAAACAGGTTACAATAGAGCACGGTGCAGAACAAGGCATACGGGTCACAGTCTAAGAATAGGGATGGCGCGAACTGTTCGCCGGCGAACTTGTTCGCGCGAACATCGGCTGTTTGCGCTCGCCGGAAGTTCGCGAACGTCGCGCGACGTTCGCCAATTTGGGTTCGCCTTAGTTGGCGCTTTTTTTTTGCCATTTCTCCCCCAGACCAGCAGATACATGGCAGCCAATCAGTAAGCTCTCCCTCCTGGACCACCCCCACACCCCCTGGACCACTCCCCTTCCCTATAAAAACCGAAGCCCTGCAGCGTTTTTTCATTCTGCCTGTGTGTGCTTGGAAGAGATAGTGTAGGGAGAGAGCTGTTAGTGATTTCAGGGACAGTGGATAGTAAGTTTGCTGGCTAGTAATCTACTGTACTTCAAACAACTGCCATCTAGCTGTGTGAGCTTGTTCACATTCTGTCTAAATATCCATAATATTACCCTCTCCAGAAAAAGCACCTGAGTGACTTTTTTCAAGCAGCCATAATATATTTTACGTAATCCGTATCCACCGCTGTAGTAGTGTATACGTTGACCTTGTAGCCATTATTTGCCCTGTAGGCATTTTTTGCCCAGTGTGTTCTTCAAACAACTGCCATCTAGCTGTGTGAGCTTGTTCACATTCTGTCTAAATATCAATCCACAACCACCTGAGTGACTTTTTTCCCTTTACAGCACAAAACGCAGCGCTGTGTCAACAATGGATTTTTCAGATACATTTTTGCCCTTGATCCCCCTCTGGCATGCCACTGTCCAGGTCGTTGCACCCTTTAAACAACTTTAAAATCATTTTTCTGGCCAGAAATGTCTTTTTTAGCTGTTAAAGTTCGCCTTCCCATTGAAGTCAATGGGGTTCGCGAACTGTTCGCGAACCGTTCGCAATTTTCCGGAAGTTCGCGAACCGTTCGCAATTTTCCGGAAGTTCGCGAACTTTTTTTCCGCGGTTCGCGCCATCCCTATCTAAGAAGGCAAAAGTAGTGCTATAACTAAAAACAAACTCATATGGCAATGACAAGTACAGATAAGAGATACAATGTATATACATGTAGCAAAGGAACAAATATGTACAGTAACAAACTGGCAGTTGTATCAAAAAATCCCAGGAATAAGCAGGATGAAAAGGAAGCATTTATATAAAGCAACCTAGTGGCAATTGTTCATTAAGTCCTCGAGGGTATACAGTGTCCAATGTATGTATCCATCTGGACTCTCTCCTGAGTAATGCTTGATCCCTGTTCCCCCCTCCGGAAAGGGGGGGTTGGTAGTCAATTGCCATACATCGGAATGTAGGCAATGTATATATATATATATATATAAACCAAAAGGGTCCTGAAGGGCGGAGACAGAAGTTCAGATTCGCCTGGCGATTCACCTGGCCTGACGAATCACCCCAAACGGCCTCCACGGCTAGAATCTAAATTGCCGGCAGGATGCTACTCGGAGAGCTTTGTTTTCCAAAATCTCGGGAAGTTGCCTCACACAGAAACTTCATGTGACTTGGGAAAACAAAGCTCTCCAAGTGCCATCCTACCAGCGATTTAAATTCTAGCACAAGGAGAGCTTAGTCGCACGGAAGAAGAGACGTTTTGTTGCCGGGCGACTAAATCTCACCCATCTTCTCATCTGTCTCTGCCCTTACACTTGTTGTCTCTGTAATCTCGGTTTTGTCCTCTGTTATCCCTCCTTGGTTTCAGCTTCTATCTCTTCTGCTTTATAGGTTATCCCATTTTGTCTGCTAGTGTATGTTCTTCCTTATTATGTTATCTCCTATTGCCCTTCAGGACCTTAAGTTCGTCTTTTGGTTTCTGTTTATTCCATTCTATTCTGCTGATCTGTTACCCTGTGTGGAAGTAAAATTAAAAAAAAAATAAAGAGGTTATTGTCTCCAGTTTCAATATGTGTGTGTAACTCAGGTAGGGAGCCTTAAAGTTTCTACCAGAGACTATAACAAGTAACTTTCATTCTGTAGGTGCGAAATGCCATTCAAAGAATGAAAGACAAGAAAAAAGCTCTGTCTTTTACGGTGAGTTGAAATTAAAATTAAATTATTTGTATGTGTCAGCACAAAAACCAACACCATTAGCATCTGAATAATAATCAGCCATGTACCATCAGCTTATATGACAGACAAACCTAAGTTTCTGTTTGATAATGTGCAACGACCCCTAAGCTTAGCTTCTCAACAGCTGATCAGAGCCCACTGAGCATGTGAGTGTCATACACTTTCCAAGATGGTGACCCCCTGTCATGAGTTTGAAGTTCTGGTTTAGTAAATTTGGGTAAGATGCTGCAGATTATGCTGCAGGGATGCTATACCAGCCATGTGCAATCACATCCTTTTAGCATTGAAGATCCATCCCTCTGAATATGCCCCCAGAAGCTCCTCATCATCTTTTTCTTCTGATTCACTGCATCTCTGAGCTGCTGTCAGTTACCCGAGTTTAAGGACTGACTCAAAATATACAATATAAAAACCACAATACAAGGCTGGTTAGTAATGAATCCATTACATGGCAGCTCGGAACCCAGTGCAATTTGCATCAGAGTGTACTAATCAGCTCTGTAGCATCTGCTTTTATGACAGACAGACCTCATTTTTGGCTTGGTCTTTTGGTATTACTGTTAAGCTGTCCAGTATGTGCACTATTAAGTAATCCTGCAGGGAAAGGTTTAGGGGCATGTTTACTAAGATTGGAGATAAATATCTGGAGAAATTTCTGGAGATGTTGCCCATGGCAACCAATCAGATATTTGCTAATTTATAGGTGGCTGTTTAAATCAAATTGCTGATTGGTTGTTATGGGCAACATCTCCAGAAATCTCTCCAGATATTTATCTCCAATCTTTTAAGATGTCTTAACAAAATCCTAAAGAAGACAGGCTTCTCTGTTCAACTTTGAAGGCTTGGATTATTGCTGGTATATGGATACTGATACCGCTTATTTCTCCTTTAATTTAAGTTTCTGCTGGTCTACTCTTGATAAAAACATTCTGTGACAATTTATATTTTTAAAATTGTTGCCCAAATTGTATTCCTAACACACTTTTCATTCTGATGATACTGGTCCAGAACTGTTCAAATCCAACAAACGATGTGTCCTGCCAAAGAAACACTATATGGGAGACAGGGAAACCAAGTCTGACGCCATCAAGTATTTTATCACACCCCCCTCTGAAAAACACAGTTAACAATGGTAAGTAAGATTCCTCACAGACAGTATTTGTTGTATATATCCCTAGCAGGGAAATATTTTTATTGTTATTTATAACAGTACCTTGTAAACTGTCATGCAGAAAGTGATTCTCGGCACTTAGTGTATTGTCTGCGTTCCTCAATAGGAATTTGTTTTTCTTAAAGGGAAACTGTCATGTGAAAACTTTTTTTTTAAATGCATTAGTTAATAGTGCTGATCCAGTAGACTTCTGCACTGAAATCCATTTCTCAAAAGAGAAAACAGGTTTTTTTATATTCAGTTTTGAAATCTGACATGGGGCTAGACATTTTGTGGCACATGACTTGGGGCAGCTGGGAAACTGACAATATGTCTAGCCCCATGTCAGATTTCAAAATGAAATATAAAAAAATCTGTTTGCTCTTTTGAGAAATGGATTTCAATGCAGAATTCTTCTGGAACAGCACTATTAACTAATGCAATTTGAAAAAAAAAAATTTTCCATGACAGGATCCCTTTAAATGCACCCGCACCCCCGTAGCTCCATTGACAGGCCTGGCGCAATGGATGGAGCGGTGATTGTTGCTTAGAATTGTATTTTTGTATCTGAGTGAAGGGCCTCTTCAAATATTGAGAATCTTTTATTTCTTTATTGTTGCTATAACGTAAAAATGTTTTTCTCTTTAGTAAACCTGGTTGCCAAACACCCAGTTAACATATCTTCCATCTTGTCAACGGACACAACAGTAAGTAGAGAATGTTTTCATTTAGAAAATCATAATTTGACCATTTATGAAATCATACATTATCTACTATTCTGTCTTTATTCATGTTTGCTTGCAAAGCCAGTAGCAGTTTGAAATAGAATTAAATGTAATGATTTTCTTATTGTAGTTTATGTTTATATCATATTACCTCTCTACAAGGTTACTTAGCAGTTGTTTCTGTTGTGTTATCTATTTTTCTATCTATTTTATCACTCCTGGTACTACAGTTAAGCGGGAGTTGTAAACATTTTATACTTTATATTTTTGAATGTAGTTTGTAGGGGGTTCTGGACAATGTTGGGCTTTAACAATACAGAAAGCCTTAAAAACTCTGTTCTTTTTCCAGTGCTCCATTGATGTGCAGTGCAAAAAATAAACATTACTATATAGTAAACAGGTTGGAGCTGACCAAGTAATTGCCTACCTTGCTTCTTATACCACTCAGAGTCAAATTGCTCCCTCATGGCAAATCACTATGAAGCAGTGATGATATAACTAGGATAAGAAATAACATAGGTCAGTTTTACATGAAAAATAACAATGTGCTTTAGGCCCAAATATTTAGTGCAACTACGGCATAGCATTATCCTCCATATTCACACTTTTTGAAAAATGGAGGGCAGTAATAGCCTATAATATATACTTAAATAATAGTGTACAAAGGACATGCACTCTCTTTTTAAATTTGCATTCACGTATCAAAGCAAATCGCATACATTTGATTAATAAAGTCATTATGTGTGTCTTTTCACCCTTGATTATTATGTTACCATGTAACGGTATGGTATCCGTTATCCGGAAACTCTTTATCCAAATTACAGAAAGGCCATCTTCCATAGATATTTTATCCACATTTTTTTAAATTATTTAATTTCTCTCTGTAATAATAATAAAACAGTGCCTTGGCCCCCACCTAGTTCCATTACTGACCTTGTACTTGATCTGAACTAAGATATAATTGATCCTTATGGAAGCAAAACCAGCCTATTGGGTTTATTAAATGTTTACATTACATTTTCTAGTGGGCATGAAGATCTACATCATTAAAAGATCTGTTAACCCAATAAACCCCAGGCCCCGAGCATTCTGGATAATAGGTCCCATACCCTATGAAAAGGAGATACCATGTTGTTTCCCTGGACAAAATCATTCTTTATAGATTGCAATGGGAAACTGTCAAGAATAGTGGTGAACAGTAGAGAAACATAGATCATAATTTGGCTGAAGCAAGTAATGATAAATTCCAGATTTTGAAAGTGAATGTATTTTCCCTTAAAGAGAACAGTTTAACAAACCAGTTTAACTTGCAGTTTTCTATCAGCATAGCTTTTGTGAGCTGGAGAGCTTCTAATCCTATTTCCAGGGAACTCGTTAAATTAAGAAGACTGCTTTGTAACACATTTTGCTTAAAAAAAAATAAACAGTAGGATTTTCAGCAGAGCCTCTATCAATGATTAAATGAATCTTCCAAAAGCTGCCCATGCCACCTACTGCCTAGTTACTCACTCTGAACACGTGAATCTGACTTAAGGGCTTACAGATCAGACCAGTGTTCTATGCTGAATGTAAAATCCCTAAAATATAAAGTTCTGCCAGTCCAAATGCCAAGGTCATGGTGCTTCCTAACTAGATACAAGCAGCTGATTCCCCCCAGCGGTTCACTTCAGTCTTTCCATAAATGACACCTTGTGTGCTTTCTGTCTTCAGAAAGGTGGGAGAGAGTGTAATTTATTAATGAATTTCAAATAATGTACATGTAGGGGAGCTGTGTGTACTTGTCTCTCCTCTATGGTTTTCTGTGCAGGTAGGGGGAGAAGTCCCTGTGGTCTTCATAAAAATGGCCTGTAGGTGTCACTGTGCATAAGAGTTGTGCTTTTGCACACATAGTACATTCTATACGGCTTAGGGGGTTTGAGTCGAAGTTACTGTTGAAGTGTAATGGCTTCATGAACCTGCTAATAAAGCACTGTTATACTCTACTATCCTCGGCTACCAAAAGTGCTGCTGTTAGGGAGAAGCAGTAGAGTGAAAGCAAGGTGATGCACGTTCCCACATACTACTATGTGTGAAAAAGTCATTGGGAAACCAAGTAGCAGAAAAGCACACTCTATTTAGGGTGCTGAAGGAAAGGGAGTCCTTGTGAGGACATACTGTTCTCAGGGCAAGGAAAACCAAAGGGGGTTCTTCTCAGGAAGAAACTGCCAGGTGGGGATTCCCCACAGCATCTGAATAAAACCATCTGAAGTATTATGTATTATCCCCTCCAAAAGCTTTCCTGGAAGTCACTGACTACACTATACATGTACCTTATTGATTTCCAATCATTTGTATCCACCCTCCCTCCACAAAAAAAACTTTCTCTTAAAGGGATACTGTCATGGGGAAAAAAAATTTATTTTTTTCAAAATGCATCAGTTAATAGTTGAAATCTGACATGGGGCTAGACATATTGTCAATTTCCCAGCTTCCCCAAGTCATGTGCTCTGATAAACTTCAATCACTCTTTACTGCAGTACTGCAAGTTGGAGTGATATCACCCCCTCCCTTTCCCCCACCCAGCAGCCTAACAAAAGAACAATGGGAAGGTAACCAGATAACAGCTCCCTAACACAAGATAACAGCTGCCTGGTAGAGCTAAGGACAGCATGCGATAGTAAAAACCCATGTCCCACTGCGTTCCATTCAGTTACATTGAGAAGGAAAAACAACAGCCTGCCAGAAAACAGTTCCCTCCTAAAGTGCTGACACAAGTCACATGACCAGGGGCAGCTGGGAAATTTACAAAATGTCTACACCAATATCATATTTTAAAAACTGAATATAAAAAAAATCTGTTTGCTCTTTTGAGAAATGGATTTCAGTGTAGAAGTCTGCTGGAGCAGCATGATGTGTTTTGAAAAAAACATGTTTTCCCATGACAGTATCCCTTTAACCTTAGCACTACGTAACACATCATAATTTTAATACTATTCATTGAATAAAGGCTTTAAAGAGATACTGACATCAGAAAATAAGTTTTTTTTTAATCTGTCATAACATTGTCTTTGAATTTTGCTTTAAAAGTATTTGCCTGATGCTTTTACATTACGTTTCTAACTACCCTGCTCCTCTACGAGGGGGCTGCCATATTTGTGCAGCAGTAGTCCATTAGCATTAGAAACTCTAACTGACCAGTTAAGAATAGTGATGGGCGAATTCGCGCGATTCGCCACTCGCGAATAAATTCTCAAAATGCCAGCGAAAATTCGCCTAGCGAAAATTCACTGAAAAAAAGTCATTTCGCAAATTTTTTCACCAATTCGTGAATTTCGCTGGAAATTCGTGAATTTTTCGGCGAAACAGGGTAGATTCGCCCATCACTAGCTAAGAAGGGACAGTCAGGTTGGCAAAACAGTCAGGTTTAGGAACCTCAAATAACAATTACTTACAAAAGCAGAACTATCAGTGAAAAACGATCAACATGACCTATCTAACTTTTAATGTAGGTTAATATTTTTGAAAAGAAAATTTTTAGTGCCAGTATCTCTTTAATCATCTGTCACATTGTTCAACCAAACTGTGGTTCATTGGCTAGTTCTTTATGTTCCTCATATAATGCTAAGCAGAGCGAGTGCAAGAGTGCTTCTATTGACAAGAATTCAGTAGTCAGGAAGTAAACTCTTGGGGAAAGTACCAAGTGTAGTGGTAGGAGTATAGTTAGTGAAAAGATGGATTTCTTCTTCAAGAGTGCTAGTTCATTATTGCAATCTCACTACAAAGTGAAACAATAACACTAAAGTGCTCCACTTTAGTCTGTGTGAAAGGTTTATTCACAGTTTAACAATAAAATCTTAGTCCTTCCTGATAACAAAACAAAAAGAACGCATCAGAGATGGATAGTTCTGTGTACAGCTTCCTTTACATATAACCATTGCTGATATTTCTACCATTGTTTTAGTGCTGTAGTTCTTCGAAATATGATGATTTTTCAGATATAATTTCTTATGCAAGTATACCTGCATCAAAAGATTAGTCTCAATACGAGCCAGCAAGTCAGTAAAGAAGAAACCTTGAAAATTTCTATAGCCATTTTGTGAAGCCACAGAAATAAGAGGAGCATTCACTCAATGAGCCTGATAGAAATAACTGCTATTTAATGTATTTAAATGCCCAGAATGTTTTTAATTTATTTGTTCCATTGTCGCTACCTCTTTGCTTAAACACATGACAATGAACTTCATTAGATATACATTCAGCAAGACATTGTTCATAGTAGCATGAGTTGACTGAACATTAGCTGGAAAATGTTTTCTTTTAATATGAATATATATATATATATATATATATGTATACATACACAAACGCATGTATATATGTATATTGTCTGCTGAATGTTGCCCTTGATGTTTCTTATTTAATAACAATAAGTTGCTTTCATATGACATACTTTACAGCTCTATCTTTGCCAGGAGTGCTATATTTTATGTTTTCATAGAGGGTATCAATATACAGGGATGGAATCTGTTATCCAGAAAGCTCCGAATTACGGAAAGGTTGTTTACCATAGACTCAATTTTATCCATATAATGCAATTTTTTTTTAAATGATTTCCCTTTTCTCTGTAATAAAACAGTAGCTTGTACTTCATCCAAACTAAGATATAATCAATCCTTATTGGAAGCAAAACCAGCCTATTGGGTTTATATAATATTTACATGATCTTCTAGTAGACTTAAGTTATGAAGATCCAAACGCAAGCATTCAGGATAACAGGTGTCATACCTGTATATAACATGCTAAGTATGGTTCTTAATTGGGGTTATTGCATTGGTTGATACTCTTGTATTTATAGACTGCACATAAACACAGTAAAGTGTTAAGTCACTACAGAGCTACCTGTATTGGTTTAAGCATTTCCTAGACACAAGAGAGTATATTTATCAAAGGTCAAGATGCTTCATTCTTAAGAATAACTTTATTAATACTGTATGTATCCTTTTGGTAATCTACATATCAAAATAGCGACAAGGACCAAACATGGAGGAGCTTCAAAATCCCTGCCTTAGCTCAAGAGAGAACAAAAATATATGCATATATTGTTCATGCGTGGAAAGATCCCATGTTTTGGAAAGATCTCATGTTATGGAAAGACCCCTTTATTTGAAACCCATACAATCAGGCTTGACATTTTATTTTAGAATTCTGTGGTATAGTTCATTCATTGTTCCATCAATGATGGCAAGCTGTCCAGGTCCAGATGCAGCAAAACAGGCCCAACCATAAGACTCCCACCATCATGCTTCACTGATAGGATAAGGTTGTTCTGCTGGAATACAGTGTTTTTCTTTCTCCAAATGTAACACTCCTCATTTACCGTATGCCAAAAAATTCTATTTAGGCTTCATCCATCCACTACACATTATTCCAGTATCCTTCTGGTCCACATAATCTTTAGCAAACTGTAGATGGTCAGTAATATTTTTGGGCAGTGGCTTTCTTTTTCCTACCCTGCTCTTTAGTGTTCTCCTGATGGTGGGTACATGACCATCATCATTCGCCAGTGTGAGACAGGCCTTCAGTTGCTTAGAAGTTACACTGGGTTCTTTGGTAGCCTTTCAGATTATTAGAGTTATCTTTGATGGTTGACCACTTCTGGGTAGGGTAACAACGGTTCTTGAATTTCCTCCATTTGTACATATTCTCTCTGACTAGTTGAATAGTGAAGCCCAAACTCTTTAGAGATAGTCTTGTAACATTTTCCAGCTTTATGGGCATCAACAACTCTTTTTCTGAGTTCCTCAGACACTTTGGGGTAGATTCATCAAAGAGTGAAGTTAAAAGTGAAGTTCCGCCACTAGAGGGAAATTCCGCAGCTCTCAATTAATTTCTATGGGATTTTGAAAGGCGTATTTATCAATGGGTGAAAGTGAGATTTCACCCTTTGATAAATACGCCTTCAAAAATCCCATAGAAATGAATTGAGAGCTGCGGAATTTCCCTCTAGTGGTGGAACTTCACTCTTAACTTCACTCTTTGATGAATCTACCCCTCTATCTGTTCGAGCCATGATACACATTCACAAATGTATTGTATTACTCACAATTGACTGAAAACACCAGAGCTTGATTTCACCTTCAAATAATGGCCAAATATAAAAAAATTTGTTTTATTTGTGAAACTAGGTTTTCTTCATCTACTTTTAGGAATTGTTTGGAAATGAGAAGATGTTTTAGGTGACATTCTTATGAAAATATAGAAAAATTCTAGCCCACTGCTCTTAGAGAACTAGAGTATAATATGTTGCTGCATTGTCAAACAGACTAATACCAGGGACCTGGGTGCATTATGCAAGTACATCTGTAATGCAAAGTATGTCTGTGCATTAGTAGGAATGCATTTCCTTAATAAATTCAATGACCTTTGCTTGAGATTTTTAAAGAATGCATTTCTATTTGGAGCTATCGAATATCATTGTTAGAGAGATACAATTTGGCATGTGTTAAAAAGGATAATATTTATATTGAAATAGCACAATAAGCGATGAGTCTGTTGTCCTTTTCTGAGTATTATAAATTAGCTTCATTAATATCAAGAATGCTGCATACCTTTGTTACTTTGTCCCCTCAAATTTTCCTTTAAACAGAAATAACCTTGCTACAGATAAGGTGGTCATACATGAACCAATAAAAGCTGCTGATTTGGTCCTGCCAAGTAATGGTTCATCTGATGGGCCTGCTCAGTCAGTATCTGCCCAAAAATTGCCCAGATATGGATAAAGCAGGATTAAAAATCCAGCCTGCATTTACTGGAATGGAAAACCTTTCCAAAAGAGCCGATCTTTATATGTATGGGCATCTTTATTAATTGCTAAATCTCCCTGATAATATGGAAAAACGTATATATTTCATTTTATAAACTCAGATTTTTTTTTCCAGGTTGTTGAACTTACTGCCTTCAAAACATCAGGTATATTTCTATAATTTACATAAGATGACAAATCATAACCTAGCATGTGTATTTGTTACTATGTATAATATGTGGGTGTGTCAGATGTTGGCTTCTGCATTTTGGTGACAGTGTGGGGCACTAACAAATTTGTACAAAAATTGTACAAGACATTCGATCACTTCAACGAATGTATTAATTAATTAATTACATTTTGTGGAAGTTGATAAACTCATTGAAAATAATTTTTTTGCGTTCAAGTTTTCTTTTAACATTTTTTTAAGCGATTGGGGTTCTGAGATTTGCGTTTTCAATAAATAAGCTCACAATCAAGCTTGCTGAGTTTCAAGTTTTAAATTTAAAAAACGTGAAAATTCACTTGGGACCTGAGGTTTCCAGAGAAGGAATCTTTCAGTAATTTAGATCTTCGTATCTTAAGTCTACTAAAAATCATTTAAACATTAAAGGGAAACTGTCATGGGAAAACATTTTTTTTAATTGTTTTAAACACATCAGTTAATGGTGCTATTCCAGTAGACTTCTGCACTGAAAATCATTTCTCAAAAGAGATTTTTTTTTTATATTCAGTTTTGAAATCTGACATGGGGCTAGCCATTTTGTCAATTTCCCAGCTGCCCCTGATCATATGACTTGTGCCAGCACTTTAGGGGGGAACTGCTTTCTGGCAGGCTGTTGTTTTTCCTTCTCAATGTAACTGAATAGTACGCAGTGGAACATGTGTTTTACTATTGAGTGCTGTTCTTAGATCTACCAGGCAGCTGTTATCTTGTGTTAGGGAGCTGTTATCTGGTTACCTTCCCATTGTTCTTTTGTTAGGCTGCTGGGTGGGGGAAAGGGAGGGGGTGATATCACTCCAACTTGCAGTACTGCAGTAAAGAGTGATTGAACTTTATCAGAGCACAAGTCACATGACTTGGGGCAGCTGGGAAATTGACAAAATGTCTTGCCCCATGTCAGGTTTCAAAATGAAATATAAAAAAATCTGTTCGATATTCGATAGATCTTTTGAGAAATGGATTTCAGTGCAGAATTCTTCTGGAACAGGACTAAAAATTTTTTTCCCATGACAGGATCCCTTTAATTAAACCCAATAGGACTGTTCTGCTACAATAATGATTATTTAAACCAAATATATGTGAAGGAAAAGGAAATCCAGCAAATTTACTACAAACTTTTATTGTAGTAGTGGTAAACACCTTACTTATTAGCTTACATTAGCTGGGATCAAGTACAAACCACTGTTATTACAGAGAAAAATTTAATCATTTTTTAAAAAATTTATTATTTCGTAATAATGGAATTTATGGGAGATGGTCTTCCCATAATTTGGAGCTATCAGGATAATGTATCCCTTACCTATTCTTTTTCCTCTTAGTACCTTTGTGAAGTATTTAATTGCAGCAATGTTGCACACATTTTTTGCATTTTTTGCATGACTTTATTAATGAGCCCTAAGGGGCAGATTTACTATTGGTCAAATTCGAGGGTGAATTTACCCTCAAATTCGACCAATTGAATTGTGGTCGAATTTGAAACCTTCAGATTCGAATATCGAACGGTTCGTATGATTTTAACCATTCAATTGAATTTTTTTATTCGATCTAAAAAAGTTTTTAAAAAACCTTATGGGAGCTTCCCATAGGGTTTAATAGCAATTCGGCAGTCGAATAAAAATTTAAGGGGCGAGTAATTCGACTAGAATTTTATTCAAATTATTCAATTCAATCGAATTTTCAAAATTCAAAGTGGCCTTCAATAATATTCAAAAATTCGAATTTGATTCTTTTTGAAAATTTTATCGAATTTGGAATCATTCATGTGAATTTAAAAAACCCTAGAATTCAACCATGGGAATAACTGGGAATAGTCTGGGAAGTAAAATCCTTCAAATTCAAATATCGAATTCGAAGGAATTTACTGCAATTCAACTGGTCGAACGATCGAATAGTAAAAATTTGATCGATCAATAAAATAGTTCGAATTGAATGATTTTAACCATTTTTTTTATTCGATCAAAAATAATGAAACCCAATTTGGTAGCTTTGATCTGGCAAACTAGGCAGTCGAATAAAAATTTAAAGGGGAAGTACTTTGACTGTCAATAGTCAATATTTGAATAGATTTATATTCAAATAATTTGATTCGATCGACTTTTCAAAATTCGATGGTCGAATGTTGGCCTTGAACATTTGCACCTGGATAGAGAACTGGCTAAAAGATAGACTACAAAGAGTGGTGGTAAATGGAACATTTTCTAATTGGACCAGTGTTGTTAGTGGGGTACCGCAGGGCTCTATACTGGGTCCCTTGCTTTTCACCTTGTTTATTAATGACCTGGATGTGGGCATTGAAAGTACAGTTTCTATTTTTGCAGATGATACTAAATTGTGCAGAGCTATAGGTTCCATGCAGGATGCTGCCACTTTGCAGAGTGATTTGTCTAAGTTGGGAAACTGGGCAGCAAACTGGAAAATGAGGTTTAATGTTGATAAATGCAAGGTTATGCACTTTGGCAAAAATAATATAAATGCAAGTTATACACTAAATGGCAGTGTGTTGGGAGTTTCCTTAAATGAGAAGGCTCTTGGGGTTTTTATAGATAACAAGTTGTCTAATTCTGGGCAGTGTCATTATGTAGCTACTAAAGCAAATAAAGTTCTGTCTTGCATAAAAAAGGGCATAAACTCAAGGGATGAAAACATAATTATACCTCTTTATAGATCCCTAGTAAGGCCTCATCTGGAGTATGCAGTGCAGTTTTGGACTCCAGTCCTTAGGAGGGATGTAAATGAGCTGGAGAGAGTGCAGAGACGTGCAACTAAACTGGTTAGAGGGATTGAAGACTTAAATTATGAGGGGAGACTGTCCAGGTTGGGGGTTGTTTTCTCTGGAAAAAAGGCGCTTGGGAGGGGACTTGATTACACTTTACAAATATATTAGAGGACATTATAGACAAATATCAGGGGACCTTTTTACCCATAAAGAGGATCACCGCACCAGAGGCCACCCCTTCAGACTAGAAGAAAAGGACTTTCATTTGAAGCAGCGTAGGTGGTTCTTCACAGTCAGGACAGTGAGGTTGTGGAATGCACTGCCGGGTGATGTTGTGATGGCTCATTCTGTTGATGCTTTTAAGAGGGGTTTGGATGATTTTTTGGACAGACATAATATCAAAGGCTATTTTGATACTAAATTCTACAGTTAATATAGCTATGGGCATATATGGTTTGTGTTTGAAAGAGTGGAGATATGTGTGTGTGTGTGTGTATGCTGGGTTTTAATTTGGAGGGGTTGAACTTGATGGACTCGGTCTTTTTTCAACCCAATTTAACTATGTAACTATGTAACTATGAAGTGGTCTTCAAAAACATTCAAAAATTCAAATTAGAATCTCTTTGAAAATTCGATCGATTTTCGAATCCTTCATGTGCATTTAGTAAATCTGCCTATAAGTGTTTTGTGTAGAAAAAGGGTGGTGTTGGGTTTTGAAAACTTAAAACAATATAAGGTTAATTGGCAAAATGATTTTAGAAACAATGTGACATTTTTGTATTAAAAAATGCCAATAATTTCTATTTCTTTTTGTGCTGTAGAAGAAAATCCCTTACAGTCAGAACGCAAAACTTGTTTTACAGAAACTCTAAATCTGCTTTGAAAAGAAAAACACAATAGTTTTCAGATTCATTAAAAGTGCTCTTTGGCAGGAATATCTCAGGATTAATTTTATTACCAGTTGGTTTGCACAAAGCAAGATAATTTGTAGAAGTTATTTGTGTGAAAAATTAAACACTGAACAAAAGCAGCCACTCTGCTTCTCCATGTACCTGAAAAACATTGGCTGTGAATATATTATCTGAATGCTTCATACTCCATAAAAGAAATTTATTTGTCTTCGCTTTTTTATTTTTCAACATTTTTGCACTTGAGACTCTCCTATTGGATCTGTAGTTAGAATTAAAAAAAAAAAAAAGAATTGGCATTATGAATATAAAACCCTGTCTGTGATTTTTTTTTTTCATTTTGTAATAAAAATCTTTAATCTTTTTCCAGTTATCAGTTTCTTATAGCCATGATATATATACTTATCCCACATACTTAAACTGACAGTTTAGAAAAAGCTTTACCATAAAAAATCCAATGTTATACGGTATGGATCCATAATCTAGAAATCCATTATTCAGAACGCTCCAAATTATGAGAATGGATGCGTTATCTGGAATCCCATTATACAGAAACCTCCAAATTATGAGAAGGCCATCTCCCACAGACTCCATTCAAATCAAATAATTCACATTTTTAAAAAATACTTCCCCTTTTCTCTGTAATAAAACCAGAAACCCGTTATAAAGAAAGCTCTGAATTATGGAAAAGCTGTCTCACATGGACTCCATTTTATCCAAATAATCAATTTTTTGTTTTTTTTAAGTTTTCCTTTTTCTTTGTAATAATAAAACAGTACCGTCTACTTTAAACAAACTAAGATATAATTAATCCTGCAAAAGCAGCCTATTGGGTTTATTTTAGATTTACATGAAATTTTAGTAGACTTAAAGTGAACCCGTCACCCAGACACAAAAATCTGTATAATAAAAGTCCTTTTCAAATTAAACATGAAATCCAATTTCAAAATTTTATCAAACCATTCATAGCTGTTTTAAGCTCATTTAAAAATCTCAGATGCCAATCAAATATTGTCTGCCAATCCTCTATGCCTTAGGCAGAGGTGGGGCAGATAATTACTTTCACTTTCCATTCAGCACTTCCTAGATGCCACTGCTCCCCACACATTCCCCCAGTTCTCTTAACCATTTAATTATGTAGCCAGGACATGGGGATAGACATCGGGTCCCCCATTCTGGTGCACAAACAAGATTCTGAGATGATGCAAGACTTGCCTTAATAACAGTGTCCACAAAATGGCTCCTGCCTGCTTGCTATAATTATGAATTCCCAGACTGAAGAAAACAAGATTAAAATAATTTATATAGTGTAATTAATGTTCATTTTGCTTGACTAATGTGATAAAATATGATTTTGAATATTTTTTTGGGGTGATGGGTCCACTAAGATCCAAATTACAGAAATATTCAGTATCCAAAAAATCCCAGCATCCTGAGCATTCTGGATAACAGGTCCCATACCTGTACTTGATCAAGTTTTAGTCTCTAAATGTTGTTATAAAATAGTTTTGGGCCACAAAATATAACTTGCAGTTGCAGAAATTGGAGCCTTGACAACAAGCAGTGAAACAATATGCATTTTTTTTACTTGAGGTATAGGATATGTTATCCGGAAACCCATTATCCAGAAAGCTCTTAGTTATGGAAAGGCCGTCTCCCTTAGACTCCGTTTTATCCAAATAATCCAAATGTTTAAAAATTATTTCCTTTTTCTCTGTAATAATAAAGCAGTACAGATGGCCTTTCTCTAATTCTGAGCTTTCCAGATAACAGATCAATTACATGTATTTACTTTTAGGTGTTAATTGTTTTTGGGGATTGGGGGGACCCTAGCAAGATGGACTAGTTGGTCCTTTTATCTTATACCAAACTAGCCTGTTGACCTGTTAAGTTCCACCAAGCAAACTATCTGGGGAGAGGGGGCAAATTCCGTTTTTGGGGCTTGACTAGAGCTGCTTGGCATCCTCATTTTCAGCCTCTCTGCTCATACTTGAACAAACAAAAAATAATCATATATCTTTACATAATACATAGTAAGTTAAAAAAAATACACACATCCATCAAGTTCAACCTTTTAACTTTTTTTTTAACCTGCCTAACTGCTAGTTGATCCAGATGAATACAAATAAACCCCATCTGAAGCCTCTGCAATTTGCCTCAGAGAGGGAAAAAAATCCTTCCTGACCTTCCATAACCCTGTATTGACTCACTTGCTAAAAAGCCATCTAATGTATCCGCCTGTACCGCTGATTCAGGGAGAGAATTCCACATCTACACAACTCTCACTGTAAAAAAAAAACCCCTGCCGAATATTTAGGCGAAACCTGTTTTCTTCTAATCGGAATGGGTGACCTTGTGTCAGCTGGAATGACCTAATGTTAAATATAGCATTAGAGATATTATTATACTGTATGATCCCCTTATATATTTATACATAGTTATCACATCACCTCTTATTGAATATGAACATCCCCAACTTGGCTAGTCTTTCCTCATAGCTAAGAATCCCCATACCTTTTACCAGCTTAGTTGCTCTTCTCTGTACCCTTTCTAATACAGTCCTATTTGAGTGATGGAGACCAAAACTGCCCAGCATATTCTAGATGGGGCCTTAAGGTGCCCATAGACGCACAGATAATATCGTACGAAACGAATTTTCGTACGATATTCGTTGCGTGTATGGTGGGAAATGAGCCGACCGACATCGTCAGAGGATTAAGATATCGGTCGGCTGGTTGATCGGACTGGACGGAAAATTTTGATCGGATGCCTTTGAAAGCACCCTGAATATCGGCCATTGTTAGTGCTGAATCGTCAGATACAAGTAGAATTCTATTGTTTCTACCCGTTTATCTGACGATTCAGCTCTACACGTGTGTGTTGAAACGAACGATCTTTCTTGGAAAGATCTTTTCCGAGAAAGATCGTAATTGTTACGTCTATGGCCAGCTTTACCAGTGTTCTATAAAGTGGAAGAAGTACGCCTTCCTGCCGTGAATCAATGTCCCTTTTAATACAGCTCAAGACCTTATTTTCCCTTGATGCTGCTGACTGGCATTGCTTGCTACAGCCAAGTTTATTATCTACAAGGACTCTAAGGTCCTTTTAACATTAAATCTCATTTGCCACTTAGCTGCCCGGATTGCCAATTTGAAAAGATCCTGTTGCAAGGATGCCACATTCTGGATGGAATTAATTTGACTGGATGGTTTTGTGTCATCTGCAATTGTAAACACCGATACATCACTTACAATTCCCTACCCTAAGTCATTAATGAACAAATTAAATAAAATTGCACCCAATACCGAGCTCTGAGGGACCCCACGAAGAACCTTACTCCAAACTGAGAATGCACCATTAACAATCACCTTCTGCGCCAGTTTCCTATCCATGTGCAAACTACTTCATTAAGCCCAACAGACCTTAGTTTAGAAAGCAGTTGTTTGTGGGGCACTGTATCAAATGCTTTGGCAAAATCCAAATAGATCACATCTGCTGCCCCCCCCCCCACACACACACACTGTTCAGCATCTTACTTACCCGATCATAAAAAGCAATCAGATTTTTCTGACATGAGCTATCCTTCATAAAGCCATGCTGATTGCAGCTCATAATGCCATTCACTAGGACAAAATTTTAACTGTGATCCCTTAACAAGCCTTCATATAATTTGCCAACCCCAGATATCAAATTTACTAGCCTATAATTGCCAGGTTGAGATTGTAATCCCCTTTAAAAATATAGGAATGACTTCAGCTTTCTCCAATCCATAGGCAATATGGAGAATCCATAGGCAGATCTGAGAAAATCAGAAATAGGGTCTGGTCTTAAACTGAACTAAGCTCTCTCAGAACCCGGGGTGTATGCCATCAGGCCCTGGAGCCTTGATTACATTAATTTTTATATAAGCCTTATGAATCATATCCTAATTCAGCCATTGACTAGATTCAGCTGAGCCATCAGTGCAGCTATGAAGTGAGCCTGGGAACTCAGACTCCTCTATTGTATACACTGAAGAAAAGAACTGATTTAGCACATTTGACTTTTCTGTATCTGTTACAACCATACTGGTACCATTATTTAATGGAGCAACACTCTCAACCTGTTTTAGGGTTAGTTTTCACATCCACCACTATGCACTCTTCATCTCCTTTCTTTTCCTTCCGGATTGCTGATTTACAACATTGATTATAGTGTTTATATTCATTAAATGCAGCTTATGTCTCTACAGTTTTGTAGTTTTTAAATGCCTTTCTCTTTTTTCCTATTAACTTCTTTACTTCCATTTTAAGCTACATAGGGTGATTCTTAGAGCTTCTACGTTTACTCCTTAGGGGAATAAATTAAGAACAGTAATGGTTTAATATCATTTTAAATGACAACCATTTCTGTTCTGTGTTTTCAGCTAAAAACTTAATGCCCCAATAAATGCTCTGAAGGGCAGCCCTCAAGGCACTAAAATGAGCTTTTCATGGTTTTTGTTGCCCCAGTGTATGTTTGTTTTTTGCACCAGACATTGAATTACAGTATATACCATTTTTGTACCCAGGGGTTCAATGACTTGCACATTTGTATAAGTTTTGGGTCATTTGAGATCACTAGATCCAGAATCTGGTAGGCTCCTCAATGACCTGTGCCATAAAATTGTCATGCAACAAGTTTAACTTGTTAACTGATCTGGCAGTACTGTTGCTCCAGTCAATATCTGGGTAATTAAAATCCCCCATTATCATTACTTTACCCAAACTAGCAGCCTTTTCTGTTTGCATCAGGAGCTTAGCCTCCTCCTCTTCACTTACATTAGGGGGTCTATAGCATATCCCTTCAATTAATTTGCTGGACTCTTTACAATTTACCCACAAGACTTCTGCACCCTCATTTTCTAACATAACCTCCTCCTTTATATAAGCTTTTAAATCCTGCCTAACGAACAGACATACCCCTCCCCTCTTTTCTATTGTCTCTGTCCCTCCAAAACTAAGTATAGCTGCTGATATTAACCGCCCAGTCATGCGACTCATTCAGCCATGTTTCGGCCACACCAATCACATCATATATTCACTCCAGCACCTCCAGTAGAGTCCTGCAGCGGGTTGAGTACTTGAGGGTTACCCACAAAAACCTGTGGTACCCTGCAAGTTGCGGGTAGAAGTTCCAGGTATAGATGCAGGTCGGTGGTTCTGCGGGTTTGCGGGCCGCAGGTCTTCTCAATAGCGATTTTTACTCCTTTTTTCTGATCACGCCTACTTCCAATGATGTCACTTCCAGTTTACAATGACAGCACTTCCTGATTCTTTCTCCTTTTTTTCTGATCATGTCTACTTTCGATAATGTCACTTCTTGTTTACAATGACAGCACTTCCTGATTCTTGATGGTCAGCGGGTCGCAGATTGGGTTATGGAGAAGGTATTTGTGGGTCGGATTGGATAGTGGGTCCAAGCGGGTAAGAATGTGGGTTGTGGGTCCAGATTGCAAAAAATGGACCCACGCTGTAACTGTAACCTCTACCCCTTCCATTTTTCCAGCCAGACTTCAATTTGCAAACATTCATTTAATATTAGGAACTATTCTGCATCAAATCTATATCACCCATTTTATTAAATAATTAATAACCTGCTGAATTGCTATTGTAGCCTTTTTAGAATTTGAAGGATTTTGGGCAAAATTGTTCGAATCGAATGATTCAAACGATTTTTATTCGATCGATAATGGACCTTTTCGATCCATTTTTGATCGAAAAAGCCCTTTAAAAAAAAAGTCGATGGTCGAATTTCAAACTTTTTACATTTCCAAATTTGACCCTTAGTAAATCTGCCCCTACATGTATTAAAGAACAATATAAGAAGCATTAATAAAAATAATCACTTAGAATACAAGAAACCTGATCAATAGCTATTTAATTCATGCTACTCCTCAAAAATATTTTAAATATATATGTATATATATATATAGTGAATAAAGTACCCCCTATTGTAAAATATAAGGATATTAGTTACCGAGGAGTTTCATGACCATATAAAAACACGAGGCCGAAGGCCGAGTGTTTTTATACAGGTCATGGAACTCTGAGGTGACTTCTAATATCCTCATATTTTGCAACTGGGGGTACTTTATTTATTATAATACACAAGTTTCAGTGAGTCATGTGACAGAAATGACATCAGAACTCACCGTTTATAACTGATGACATCAGATCTCACCGTTTATAAGGATATCATTTACAAGATATTCACGGCTTTTGTGTATTATATATATATATACATATATATATATATATATTTGTGATGAAATCAGGTACTATTCTCCATCAAAGCTGTATTACAATAGTAAAAGGTTAAAGTACTATGTGCGGGGGAGTAGATGTATTAGCGTATTATAATAATCACTATGGAACAGAAGAATCCTTTTAGAACTCACAGGTCACGTTAAGCCCACTGTTTATTACATGCTGTTTCTCAGTTACAATAGAAAAGAATGTCAACAACTCTGTATTTAAGCGATTTTCTGGCTGCACAGGCTAAAGGTCATGCAATCTCTAAATGTAAATTTATTTGCCCAGCAATAAGTACATTGTTAGAAATTAAGACACACTTACGTATGATTATTATACTTTTTCAATCTTTTGTTCCCTTAAATTATAAACACTTGAATGGTTTTAAGCAATTCCATTATAAATCGTGATTCCATTTATTCCATTCCACTTGAGTACAGGTATGGGACCTATAATCCAAAATGCTCGGGACCTGGGGTTTGCCGGATAACGGAACATTCTGTAATTTGGATCTTCATACCTTAAGTCTACTAGAAAATCATGTAAACATTAAATAAACTCAATAGGTTGGTTTTGCTTCCAATAAGGATTAATTATATCTTAGTTGGGGTCAAGTACATGATACTGTTTTATTATTACAAAGAAAAAGGAAATCATTTTTAAAAATTTGGATTATTTCAATATAATGGAGTGTATGCCATTCCGTAATTCGGAGCTTTCTGGATAATGGATAATACCTGTATAAAGAAACGGTGATATGATCAGTAATTTGGTTTCTGAAAGCCAATCTGCCACTTAGTAGTCAGAAGATCAGAGGCGGATGCAAAGTATGTTCTTGGGCATCATGTATTGTGTATTTAGAACTGACAGTTTTAAATTGTATAGTTTATGTTATGGTGGACTGCTCATTATGTAGGGATGATTTTCCAAGTAGCATCAGATCCACAATGCTGTCAAAATTGCGTTTCCTGTTATGGCATTGTTTACATAAAAGACTAGCAATAGTGATGGGCGAATTTATTCACCTGGGTCTAATTTGCTGTGAATTCCCATGATTTGTGAAACGCCTGCGGAAATTCGCCAGGGTCAAAAGAACTGACGGCGGTGTCCATAAATAGACGCTAGCTTCCAAAACGAGACGCCGGTGGCATTTCACGAATTTTTCGACCTTTAACAAATTACTCGGGAAATTTGCGAAAAATTAATCAAACGCCCCAGATTTGCCCATCACTAACTACTGTAACTAGCAACACTGGGGCAGTAAAAATGCCCTAAGTGCATTTACAAATAAGGTGTTATTAATCAAGTGCCGCTCAGGGTGAAAAGAGAAAAGTGCAAACAACAGGCACAACCTTGCAAAACGTTTACATTGACTTTAACATTAAAGCAACTTGAACTGCTAACCACGCTAGAATTCTTAAGTATATGGAGCAATAGAAAGCTTGCCATTCATGCTTTGAACTCTTCAATGTTTTCATCTAAAAATATCAGCAAGAAAAGTTTCTAAATAGAAAAAAAATATCTGGATGAGAAAATATTTTTTTGTTGTTGAAATACAGTTTCATCTCAGCATTGGCTCAAATTTGGCTCATAGTGTGCACAATGTCTGTTCCCAGCAATACAGCAAAAACATTTTTTTAATTATTTATCTTCTTCCTCTGCCTCTTATCAAATGAGGGTAACTGACCCTGGCACAGAGAAAACTATTGCAATGTGAGGCTACGGTTTTACTGTTAGTTTTTACTTCTTGTTCAGGCCTCTCCTATTCATATTCCAGTCTCTCATTTAAACCTCTGCCTGGTTGCTGGGGTAAATCAGATCATAGCAACCATCTGATTGCTGAAATATCACACTAGAGTACTGAAAACTTATTACCTAAGAAAAAAAAGACAAAATATAAAAGATCTCAGAATATTAATTTGTACATCAAACTAAAAGTTCTCCTCCACATAATTGAGCTTGATCCCCCCCCCCTTATAAATACCCCCAAAAGGCTTAAACTTATTGCTGCAAATGGTATGGCTAAGAAATATTGAAGAGTGCAGACACTTGGGGGCTGATTTCCTAAGGGGCAAATTTACTATTGTTCCCCAAAACAAATTCGATTATCCTCCATATTCGATTAGCATTCGATTTTCGAATGCTAATCGAATAGTTTTAGGCTACCCTTTTATTCGATCTTCGATCATTCGATGATCGAATAACGATCGAATAACGATCATTCGAATTAATTATTCGATCCTTCAAATAATTCGTACGATTCGAACAATCGAAGACTTCGATCGTACGAATCCTATTCGATCAGAACTTAGCCTCAGAAGCCTATGGGAGTGCTCCCATAGGCTTCTATTACAATTCGGTAGGTCCAATCTGCGAAGTAGACAATCGAATAAATTTAAAATTTTAAATCCTTCGCTGATTGAATATTCGATCATTTGAATCTATTTGATCGTCACTATTCGATGATCGAATAAGCCTAATTTGCATATACGACCAATCGAATTAATCCTACGATTGGAATTTGATCGAATTCGATCGAACTTCGATCTATTCACGTGAATTTAGTAAATCGGCCCCTTAGGGTTGAATTTTGAGGTGCAAAATACTTCGACCATGGGGGGGTCATTTTCTATCGAATATGGGCGTTTTCTATCTTAAACAGCCGTATTTGATCGAATGAAAATCGTTCGAACCATTCGATTTGATCGAACAATTTGGACGATTTTCACCAAAATCCTTTGATTAGTTCTATGTGGTCCCCCATAGGCAAAAATGGCAATTCGGCAGCTTTAAGCAGGCGAATAGTTGAATTCAAAGGCTTTTTATAGGGCCAGTACTTCGAAATTCGAATTTTCGAATTTTAGGCTAATCAATAGTAGAAGTATCCCAAAATCACTTCGAAATTAGAATTTTCAAAATTCGAATTTTATTTGAATTTTCACTTTGACCCTATTCGACCCTTAGTAAATCAGCCCCTTGTAAACAATTTTTTTATTTAAGTTTTAATTTCACAAAGTATTTATTTATTATTTAAAACTGCCAAATCAAAAAGCTAAGCAAAAAATTATTTTTATATTATTATTATATATATGCCAGCACTTGGTCTAACCTATATTCTAGAGTTGACTGGCTGCTAGAACAGTTTAAAGCCATTATGTGCAGACAAATAAATTCAATTATTGCTATTGCACAGGATCAAATTGTCCACTAGCAAGCATATACTTTCTCTGAGCTTCATTTATTTGGATTAATATCAAAGAGCACCAAAATTAATAACATTTTTGACATCACCAAAATTATTATTATTATTATTACTATATATTATATAGATTATTATAATAGAATACATTATATCAATTATTATTATTACTACAATATATTATATCAATTATTATATAATACATTATTTACATTATTTTTATTATTACTATAAATTAGTGGGGCATTTAGAAGGGAAAAAATTAGTTTTTCTTTTCCTTTTGCAGTGTGTGCTTTAATTGTCCCTTTGTATGTTATGCACACTTCCACCACAAGGAGGAAGCAGAGAACCTGCAAAAACGTGATCTCTGTTGAAAGAACCCTATGTAAGAGTAGAAAACCAAATGCATCCATACACACAGCATAAAGAACATAATGTACAGTAAACCAAACAAGAGCACATGAAATATACCCAAGATTTTTCCATAAAAGATCAATAATAAGCAAGCTACCAGAATTGTGAAAGCATTTGCCTTGCCTGCATTCAACAGCAGTTACCTGTTTTATAGGGCACAGTAGCACCCCATTTTAAAACCCCAGTTTTTGTTCCAAACTGATAAACTGATACGGTATTGTTTTTTTTTTTTTACTTTTCATTTTTATTGAACCACAGCAAAAATATGTTAAGTACAGGTATGGGATCCATAATATGAAAGTCCGTTATCCTGAAAGCTCCACATTATGGAAAGCCATATCTAGGGTTGCCACCTTTTCTTGAAAAAAATACCGGCCTTCCTATATATTTACCTTTTTTTCCTATTAATAACATTGGGATCAACCATCAAAAATACCGGTCAGGCCGTTAAAATATGATTTCCTATTTTTTCTGTACCTTGTACAGGCGTGGGATCTGTTATCTGAAAACCTATCCAGAAAGCTCTGAATTATGGAATGGCTGTCTATCATAGATTCAGCTTTATCCAAATAATCCAATTTTTTTTTTAATTATTTCCTTTTTCTTTGTAATAACAGTAGCTTGTAGTTGATCCAAACTAAAATATAACTAATCTGTATTATGAACAAAACCAGCCTATAGGGTTTATTGAATGTTTACATGATTTTAGTAGACTAAAAGAGATACTGATATAAGAAAATAACCTTTTTTAATGTCTATCATAACATTGTCTTTGAATGCTATTTATAATGTTGCCATAAAAGTATTTGCCCAATGCTTTTACATTACTTTTGTTGCCCCCATATGAGGGGGCAAGGGTCGGACTGGGCCGGCGGGCCTACAAGAGCCAGGGGCCCACTGGGTTTTTTCCCGGTGCCCTGCCAGCCCAGTCCGACCCTGGACCCTCATAGGGGGGTAACAAAAGTAATATTAAAGCCAGCCCAGGTCCACACCCATATGTGCCGTGACCCCCTTCTCTGGAGGTTGCGGCAAAAAAAGTTTGTGCTCCAACGGCAGCGCTGCTAGCCTGCACCCTGCACTCATGCATGCACACAAACGTGCTGTTGCACGAATGTGTCTAAACGCTGCATCGAACACAAGCATCCAGACGCGCTGTGCGTATGCGTACACACCAGCCCAACGGGGGGGGTCCCTGGGGTAGTCGGCCCGGTTGGCCCCAGTCCGACCCTGGAGGGGGCTGCCATATTTGTGCAGCAGGAGTCCATAAATATTAGAAACTCTAATTGGCAGGCTGAGAAGGGACAGACAGGTTGTCAGGTTTAGAAACTTCAAGTAACAATTACTTAGCTTTGAATCACTTTCATTCATTCTTTTAAAGGGATACTGTCATGGGAAAAAATATTTTTTTCAAAATGCATCAGTTAATAGTGCTGCTCCAGCAGAATTCTACATTGAAATCCATTTCTCAAAAGAGCAAACAGATTTTTTTATATTTCATTTTGAAATCTGACATGGGGCTAGACATATTGTCAATTTCCCAGCTGCCCCAAGTCATGTGACTTGTGCTCTGATAAACTTCATTCACTCTTTACTGCTGTACTGCAAGTCGGAGTGATATCACCCCTCCCTTTTCCCCCCCAGCAGCCTAACCACAGAACAATGGGAAGGTAACCAGATAACAGCTCCCTAACACAAGATAACAGCTGCCTGGTAGCTCTAAGAACTGCGCTCAATAGTAAAAACCCATGTCCAACTGCGTACTATTCAGTTACATTGAGAAGGAAAAACAACAGCCTGCCAGAAAGCAGTTCCCTTATAAAGTGCTGGCACTAGTCACATGACCTGGGGAAGCTGGGAAATTGACTAGGGGTAAGATGCAGAAAAGGTACATGTCTTTGTGCCCTAGGCATGTGCCTGTTTTGCCTACCCCTAGTTCCAGCCCCGCAAACAAGTGTTAAACACTATAATGCTCAATATGTATCTCCACTGTTCTCACCATTGCACTGTTGTATCCCAATTCCACACTCCTTCCACGTACTAGCAGGTCACTGAACTATAAAGAAAATAAAGTGTTTTTGCTTTATGTTTTATGGCAACCATTTCAAGTTTCCAGGCCCCATCAGAGAAATTTCCATGTATTTTATGTGATTCATAGCCTTAGTAGGCATGTCTTGTTTTCACTCTAAACTGCCAGTTTGAAGATTACAGTACATGTGGACATTGCGTGGGGTGCCAGACTGGAAGCTATCCATGTTCTGTCACCTTTACACTTTGGTTCAACTGGCAGATAACTGCAGGGATGCTCTGTGATTGAACTGTTTATCATCCAGAGACCACATAGATAAATTTTCCTTATCACTACACAAGAAATGTATCTGTCAAACCAATAGCTAGTTAATTAAGCAGCTGCTCTGTTCTGTTTTTTGGTCTATTTAAAAGACAATTAAGGGATATTGTCATGGGAAAACATGTTTTTTTTCTTCAAAACACATCCGTTAATAGTGCTGCTCCAGCAGAATTATGCAGTGAAATCCATTCCTCAAAAGAGCAAACAGATTTTTTTTTATATTCAGATTTGAAATCTGACATGGGGCTAGACATATTATCAGTTTCCCAGCTGCCCCTGTCATGTGACTTGTGCTCTGATAAACTTCAGTCACTCTTTATTGCTTTACAGGTATGGGAACCGTTATCTGGAAACCCATTATCCAGAAAGCTCTTAATTACAAAAAGGACATCTCCCATAGACTCCATTATAATCAAATAATTCATTTTTTTTTCAAATGATTTCCTTTTCCTCTGTAATAATAAAACCATATCTTGTACTTAATCCAAACAGAGATATAAGTAATCCTTATTGGAAGCAAAATAAAAAAAATTTGGTTTATTTAATGTTTACATGATTTTCTAGTAAACTTAAGGTATGAAGATCTAAACAACAGAAAGATCCATTATCCAGGAAAATCCCAGGTCCCAAGCATTCTGGATAACAGGTCCCATACCTGTACTGCAAGTTGGAGTGATATCACCCCTTCTCTTTCCTCCCCAGCAGCCTAACAACATAACAATGGGAAGGTGACCAGATAGCAGCTCCCTAACACAAGATAAGCTCCCTAGTAGATCTAAGAACAACACTCTATAGTAAAAGCCAAGTCCCCCTGAGACTGATTCAAAATAACAGCCTGCCAGAAATTAGTTCCATCCTAAAGTGCAGGCACAAGTCAAATGACTGGGGGCAGCTGGTAAACTGACAATATGTCTAGCCATTGTAAGACGCTCCGGGAGGTTCCGGCGATCTCTTACCTCCCGGCACGTCTCTCCCTGTTTGGCGCTGCTCAGACGCGCACTTCTGGGTTCCCGCTCTGAGACGCCAGCGTCTTCAGGCCGAGCGTCATGACATCACCAGGGGGCGCCGGTTTTTTAATTTTAGCACCAAAACACCTTTAAAGCTCCAGTCCTCCATTTTGAAGATGCCCAAGCTGGTTCCAGTTATTCTGTTCCTGCCTAAGCTTATATACTGATCTGAATTCCTGGTTTTTGACTCCTGCTTGATTTAATGACTTCGATTATTGCCACCTGCCTTGAACTCTTCGCCTGACTTCTACTACTCCTTTTTTTCATCCTACTGGTACCTTGTTTTCGGACTTGTTTGCACCACCTGTTTGGTTTCTGCAGCAGAAAGCCCGGAGCCCCAAAAGGGCGTCGGTGAACCCCGGAACCCACAGGTTAACCCTGTGCGTCCAATAAGGTACTATCACCGAACGAGATTGTTACAGCCACATGTCAGATTTCAAAATTGAAAATAAAAAAATCTGTTTGCTCTTTTGAGAATTGTATTTCAGTGCAGAAGTCTACTGGAGTAGCACAATTAACTGATGTGTTTAAAAAAAAAAAAAAAAACCGTTTTCCCATGACAGGGGCAAATTTATTAAGGGTCGAATAGAAAATTTTAATTTTCAATAATTTTTATGGTTGCAAACTCTCAAATTTGAATTGCTAATAATCCAAGCTTGATTAGAAGTTTAATTCGAATTTCAAGATTTATCAAACCTTGCCCCTTTGAATATTCGCCACCTAAAACCTGCTGAGTTCATGTACAAGTCACTGGAAGAGTTCCAGTGACCAGAAGAAAGAAAAAAAACTCAATTTGAGTTTAGTCTAATTTGTTTTAAGGTCGGTAATATTCGTTCAAGTTTTAAATATTGATTTTTTTTCTTATCCCCCCCCCCATGGAATTTCGAGTATATTCGAATTTATTATAGTTAAAAAATTCACATGATTTCGAAATTAGACCTTTGATAAATGTGCCTCTAACAGTTCAATGCCATTTGAGAATGGACACTACACTGATCGAGGGCTATTGCTGTGGTGCTCTATAAAGAAGTGGGTCATTTTTCTGCTGTACAGTTCTCTGTTATCACTGATTTTTTTTCCCTACTAAAATCATGTCATCGATCCAGTCATTGAAGGAATACTCTCAGAAAGATAAATCAAGGAAAGCACTTTACATTATGCTGCAAAAACTGTGTTGAATTTTAGGCACAGTTATCACTTGTGTGTTTCTTTCCTATAAACATGTCCCCATTGTTGTACCCACACAAGAAGAATTGGAATGGCGACATCTTTACAGCTGGGATTTGACACATTCTAAGCCAAAGAGGTCGCTCATCTTCCACTTGAGCATCATTGTGAAGCATAACTGCCTTAATGACCTAGTTTTTTATTTATTTTTTTTTCTATAAAAAGCTCATAGGGTTAGACATATGGGATGAGAAAGCTTTCCCAAATCCCATCAAATACAGGTAATTGCACTCCTTTTATAGGAAGTCCACTTCTCCACCTGCTCCCAGATTTCCCCCATTATCAACGCTATTTCCTTCAACATGTCGCCTGGTAAGACAAAAGAAAGCCAAGTTGACACACACTTCATTGTATCTGCAGACCACAGGCCCTGTGGTTTATTCTTTTCTTTGCTCTGGGAGAATGTGCATTGTTATCCTTTAGTAACATCCTTATGTTGGAGCATCTGCCTTCATCATAGAATGGAAGGAGATACATGGAATCCTGGGAGGTATTCAAGACTGTAATGCTTAAAAATCAGCTTCTTTTATAAGCTCTTTTCCATAGCATTCACTGCTAAATGTCTGAAAGTTTCTTTTGGAAAGCTAAGACTCAATCACACAAACTTGTGAGCTGCTTTGCAAAAGGTACAGGGAAATAATTTAAACTCCTAAGGTTTATTTTTCTCTTTTCTTTTCATAAAATTAGATATTCTAAATGGAGTGCCTATATTTAGTAGCAATATCCCCAGAAGAATAACATTGGTGCATCACACCTGATATTTTTTATTTGTCCTCAAATTTGAATATGCAAATGAGGATTTTGCTAAATCTGTCTTTGAGAAATCATTTTCGACCAAATACAATAATTATGAATTTGGTGCATCCCTATTAATGAACCACTGGATGGGCTTGGAGGGACAGTAGCATTATGAGATTAAGGTTGTCATTTGCACAATCTGCTACATTACCTAAATACTTATCCCTATGTGTTTTACTGCCTCCTGTTAGTCTGTAGGACAGGATGGTTGCATGTCTGTATAGTTGCCTTGATCAGCAATGGAAAATTGGTGCAGAATTTTAGATGTTGTTGACATTGCATCTCCTAGCACAATTGACTGTTGGATGGTTACCCAACCCAGAAGCAAAAGTTCATAATCTTTTGAAATGGAAGAATGTATGCAACAAAAAGGGGAAATGTCTATCCAACAAATAATCCCTAGCCTAGCATTCTGCATTAGAACAACAAATTGCTCCCATTTGTTAATTACCTACAGACTATTCACACGCGGCAATGCGTTTTTCAAAGTCGCTCGAAACGCGTCGCTGTGTGTGAATAGGCGCAGGCGACTTTAGCGCTAGCGGGTGCGAGATACCAGGAAGCCATTCAGGGAGATTTGTCACTCCAAAGAAGAATCTTCGCGTCTGGATGAGCCCTAAGAATCAACTTGTACACTACTGAGCTTATCTGTTATCTGCTTTGTATCCTATGTCCTTGCTCCTTATTCAGCTTTGAATGGCTTCCCCCATGGCTACACAGCAGCTTGTTTATATAACTATAGTAGTGTTTATGAGGCAAACACACCCGTTGTACCAGTGCATGGGGAACAGTACATTATAATTTAATTACTTTAAAATAATTACATTTTTTGGTGTTACTGTTCCATTAAATTAGTCATTATTGCATGCCTTTATATGGGAACAATTTTGTACTCAAATCGAATACGAACAAAACTCTAATAAAATTTTCCTCCAAAACAAAAATTTGAATGTCAGTAAGGCTATTGACATCTCTGCCATTGACTTGTAAATTAATTAGTTGGCGAATATTCAAATTTAAACTGTTGCCATGGTTGAGGTATGATAAAGCTCACATTCAAATGTACATTCAAGTTGAAAATTTGAATTTGAATTTATCATTCGAACCTTAATAAATCTTCCCCCAATGGTATACTTTGTGGAACAAATGTCTCATAGCTACACAGTTACATTTGGCTGACAAAAGACAAAGTCTATCAAGTTCAACCCCTGCAAATTAAAATCCTCTTTATGGGTAAAAAGGTCCCCTGATGTTGGTCTATAATGTCCTCTAATGTATTTGTAAAGTGTAATTATGTTCCGTCACAAGCGCCTTTTTTCCAGAAAAAACAACCCCAACCAGGACAGTCTACCCTCATAATTTAAGTCTTCCATCCCTCTAACCAGTTTAGTTGCACTTAGTCTCTGCACTCTCTCCAGCTCATTTATTTCCCTCTTAAAGACTGGAGTCCAAAACTGACCTGCATATTCCAGATGAGGTCTTACTAGGGATCTATAAAGAGGTATAATTATGTTTTCATCCCTTGAGTTTATGCCCTTTTTTATGCAAGACAGAACTTTATTTGCTTTAGTAGCTACAGAATGACACTGCCCAGAATTAGACAACTTGTTATCTATAAAAACCCCAAGATCCTTCTCACTTAAGGAAACTCCCAACAAACTGCCATTTAGTGTATAACTTGCATTTATATTATTTTTGTCAAAGTGCATAACCTTTTATCAACATTGAACCTCATTTTCCAGTTTGCTGCCCAGTTTCCCAATTTAGACAAATCACTGTGCAAAGTGGCAGCATCCTGCATGGAACCTATAGTTCTGCACAATTTAGTATTATCTGCAAAAATAGAAACCGTACTTTCAATGCTCACATCCAGGTCATTAATAAACAAGTTGAAAAGCAAGGGACCCAGTACAGAGCCCTGCGGTACCCCACTAACAACACTGGTCCAATTAGAAAATGTTCCATTTACCACCACTCTTTGTAGTCTATCTTTTAGCCAGTTCTCTATCCAGTTACAAATACTATGTTCCAGGCCAACATTCCTTAATTTAACCAGTAACCTTCTGTGTGGCACTGTATCGAATACTTTAGCAAAGTCTAAGTAAATCACATCCACAGCGATACCAGGTCCCTGAGGTCCCTGCTTACCTTCTCATAAAAAGAAATTAAGTTAGTCTGGTAAGATCTATTACACATAAAACCATGCTGGCACAAACTCATAGTATTGTTATTTGCTTTGAAGTCCAGTATCCCCTTACTAAATATTTTCTGTACGCTTCCATAACAAGAACTAAATTAATACAGGTATAGGATCCGTTATCAGGAAACTCATTATCCAGAAAGCTCTGAATTATGGAAAGACTGTTTCCTATAGGCTCAATTATAATCAAATAATCCAAAATATTTTAAAATGATTTCCTTTTCCTCTGTTATAATAAAAAAGTACTTTGAACTTGATTCCAGCTAAAATATTATTATCCTTATTGGAAGCAAAACCATTTTATTGGGATTATTTCATGTTTAATTATTTTCTAGTAGATTTAAGGTATAGTCAAATTATGGATAGATCCATTTTCCTGAAAACCTGAGGTCCTGAGCATTCTGGATAAAAGATCCCATACCTTTATTATTTATTCACTCTTTACTCTCTTGTTAGAATATAATCTCCTGTCATTCCTAATCTGTGTATAGCTATATACCTTTTATATTATGTAATCTGTGTCCTTCCTATTGTCTAAAGTCAGTACATGGGGGTTATTGTCCCTGGAAAATTCAAATTATTGTTGCTATTCTAAACATTTCCAGAAGAGACTTGAATACACATATAGCAGAAAGACTTTACCTTCCAGATCAGGTCAGGTCATGCAATACTGAAGTAAAGTGTGATTCACCTGTAGGTTGATTGCATTCTTCCTACTTCACACTTACAGTTCAGTTATTATAGCTTTAGCATTGCATTGTGTAAATTGAATGGATACACAGCCATACAGAAAAGAATGCCATGGTTAATTCATTTCTACAATGGATGGTTATATTGTCTCTCATCTTATGTTGTCAAGGTACATAGAGAAAAAAATATTAACTCTGCAATCATCCAGCTGATCCTTTAAAGAATTTTTTTTAAAAAGTTCTAGTAATTTAATCTGTCATACTGTAATTGATAAACAGGTATGAAACCTGTTATCTAGAATGTTTGGGACCTGGGGATTTCTGGATAATAGATCTTTATGTAATTTGGATCTTCATAACTTAAAGGGATACTGGGAAAACATGTTTTTTTCAAAACGCATCAGTTAATAGTGCTGCTCCAGCAGAATTGAAATTGAAATCCATTCCTCAAAAGAGCAAACAGATTTTTTTTATGTTTAATTTTGAAATCTGACATGGGGCTAGATGTATTGTCAGTTTCCCAGCTGCCCCCAGTCATGTGACTTGTGTTCTGATAAACTTCTGTACTGCAAGTTGGAGTGATATCACCCCCTCCCTTTCCCCCCCAACAGTCTAACAACAAGACAATGGGAAGGTAACCAGATAGCAGCTCCCTAACACAAGATAACAGCTGCCTGGTAGATCTAAGAACAACTCTCAATAGTAAGAGTCAAGTCCCGCTGAGACTGATTTAGTTACATTAAGTAGGAGAAATAACTAATGCCAGTAAGTAGTTCCATCCTAAAGTGCTAGCACAAGTCACATGACTGGGGCAGCTGGGAAATTGAAAAAATGTCTAGCCCCATGTCAGATTTCAAAACTGAAAATAAAAAGAAATCTGTTTGCTCTTTTGAGAATTGGATTTCAGTGCAGAAGTCTACTGGAGCAGCACTATTAACGGATGTTTTCCCAAGACAGTATCCCTTTGAGATCAAACCTACAGACCCTATCTCTTATGTAACCTGGGGACTGCCTGTACCGTAGCATATGTGCTTGTATAATGTTTATTGTGTTTGTACTGGGACTTTTAACACAGATTTTAACTTTCTTATTTTCTCACATAGGCTTTTGAGTCACATGGAAACAGGGAATGGAAAAAAGCCCAAATTGAACAGCATTGAAGGCGGGAAGCATGTTATAAGAGGTTTTGAAAAGGTTTTGGTGAGACGTGTTGCAGTAAAGCACCATGGGATGTGTCTGATCAGAGCTGTCCATGACCGAAGTGCTGAAAAGATTATTAGAAATTTCTATACTCTTTGTGAATGGGTTTCTAGGTAGATGTTCATGGAAAAGATTCTGGTACCAGCAATTTATTTGCTGAATGTCAAACTGTTACTGTGTATAGATGTATTAAAATAAAATGATTTTAAGGTAATGAAAGTGTAAGTCTGACTCTGGGTTATCAGCAAAGGGCCAAAATTCATTACAATTATAAAGCAGGGAATAAACGTTCATAAAAACTATTTATCTTCATTTCAGTCTGTCTGTGAGGTGCTCAGGGTCAGACTGGGGGGCCCGGGCCCACCGGGGCTGCTGCCTCAGGGCCTTCCATCTGGCAACCTGCCCCCCCCCCCCCCCCC
>CM044446.1:12539987-12573120 GCA_024363595.1 Xenopus borealis | reverse complement strand
CCCCCCCCCCCCCGCCCGTGCGTGTGCGCACCTGCGCATGTGCATCAGCGCAGGCACTGTTTTGTCTCAACAAAAAGATGCATGTGCTGACACACTTATACGCACATGCGGGGGGAAGGCAGCTTGCCGGACGGGAGGCCCTGAGGCAGCAGCCCTCAGGGTCCGGAGAGGTGGCCCTGAGGCAGAAGCTCTCAGGGTCTGGAGGGGGGCCCTGAGGCAATCCAAGTTCCGGATCTGGGCTGGCGCGGTTCGACCCTGGAGGTGTTGTACCATTAGATTTTCCTTTTGTGGTGGTTCATATAAAAGAACTCCATTTACTTTTTGGATTGGTTTGAGAATTTAAATATACAAAAAGGGGGATCACTAAAAAGTTTAAATATGTTTGATTTGGCCAGTTAATCAATGCACATTCTCTGGTCCCCAGTCTCATAAGTAATTCAGTTTACATGCAAGTGCATATGTTTACAAAAACAGGGGTTTATATTTACAAAGTTATGATCATAAAGTTAATAAGCCACCATACCACTTCAAGGTAAACCCCACACGGTGGTCCCTAACCTGGTCATAGTATAAAAAGGCTTGTACCTCAGCATTATTTCTAATGAAATGTCTCATAAACCTTGGTTTCAGTCTGAGGGCTAGATATTCCCCCGCCACTAGCTTTTGCGGCTTTTAAAGGGGTTCTTCACCTTCAAATACCTAGTTGTTTTCATATAGATCACCAGAAATAAAGACATTTCCCAACTACTTTCTATTTTCTATGTATCACCGTTTTCTAATATTGAAGTGTAAAGTGTAATTTTTCACCTTTTTAAAGCAGCTCTGGGAGGGGGGGGGGTCGCCGACCCTGTAAACTGTTCTAAATTGATACATTTAGTTGACCCATTTCTTTTCTTTGTCCTTGCTGAGCAGAATCTCTGGGTTTCATTACAGGCAACTGTTAGAATTGTTACAATAGTTGCTAATACTACAGAGATGCTGCTGAGCAATGCATCAACTAAATGTGGCAAAATTGTAACCATTTAGAGTCTGCACCTGAATTACTGAGCTGCCAGAATGAAACAGCAGACACCAACATTCAACTTTAAAAACAGCAAAAAAATAAATAATGGAAAGTAATTGAAAAAAGTCTTTATTTCTGGGGAACGATCTGAAAACATTTGAACTGAAAAAAGTGTTTGGAAAGTGAACAACCCCTCTAAAAAGAGAGAGATTGCCTAATCCAATGCCCATTTTTTAAAAGCATAGGACCACCATTAGTTTAAAGGGGTGGGTATGGGGTGCTACAAACCACATGAAGCTTAGCCTGCAGCTTCTGACTACAATACAATATACAAAAATCGGGGTTGTGGGAGCAGTCAAAAAGGCTAAATTAAAATATATTTAAATACAATGAAAGTGCTACGGATTCGGCCAATTAATCAATGCACATTCCCTGGTCTCCTGTCTCTTAAACATATTTTAACTTAGCTTTCTGAGCGCTCCCACAACCTCCCTTTTTGTATATTGACAATTAAAAACTGATCCCAGAAAGGTTTTGCAATAAATAGACAGAAGCGGAACAATAGCACTAAAGTTTTTGTGAAAATATAATGTGAATTTAATATTTGCGAGGGCAGAAAGTAACACTAAAGCATTGGAAACACTTCAGTGTAAACACTAACTTACGCAGTCTGGGTGTTAATGTTTTTGGAACTTTAATGGATTTCAGACATTGAACCAGTATGCTTTGGTGCTGAAAAAATCACTCCCACGCACATACCTGTGCTGCAATTTAAAGTAAAACACATTCCATGTTTTATACAGTGAAATGCATGTTTTTAAAGGCAGAGGCCTACTGAAATGTGCCCACACAAATGTATATTATGTAGAGAACTAACTGTACTTTGAGTTTTAAAGGAGAAGGAAAGGTGGTATTTACTTGGGGGTGCTAAAAGATAAGCACCCCAAGCTATTATATATACTTACCTGATACCCCAGAGAAAACTACACTGGTCCAGGGGTTCTTCCAGTGAGCACCACAGCGAACAGCTTCCTTCTTCTCCTTTCTTTTTTAACAAAGAAGTCGGCCAATTCATTCCACTGCCCATGCATCTGCCATGGGAAATTTGAAGAAAGAAGAAGGAAGCCGATCACTTCATGGTGCTGGCTGGAAAAACCACCAGGCTCCTGATAGAAGCACTGGCCGGGGTGTCAGGTAAGTATATACAATCACATGGGGGTTCCTAAGTTTTGGCACCCCAAAGTAACTATGCCTTTCCTTCTCCTTTAAAACTTTAAAAGTACGGTTACTTCTGTACATAATATACATTTGTGTGGGCACATTTCAGTAGGCCTCTGCCTTTAAAGGGGAATTCAACCGCTCCGGAAAGTAGGAAAGTTGCAAAAAAGTTGCAAAAATGTAATATTTAAAGGTCAAGTCTAAAATAATAATTTGCTTAATAAAAGAAAACATAATTCTAAGCAACCTTCCAATATACATTTTTTTCTTACAAATTTTCAGTGCTATCAAAGTTATTTGTTAAAAGAATTGCTATTGAAAGCGGAATTTGTTAAATTTGCTAGCGTAGTTACTCACAGACAGCTAGGGTTGCCACCTTTTCTGGAAAAAAACACTGGTCTTCCTATATTTTTATGGTTTTTCCCTATACATATCATTGGCATCAAGCAACATTATTGTTGGCCAGGTGGCAACCCTACAGACAGCTGCAGTTTTAATGGTTCCCTGGATTCTCCATCCGCACACTTGAGAAAGGGCCTTTGATGCCCGAAACATGTCATGTGGACAAAAATAAAAGCTTAATAGCAGATAAACCTGCCTAGTGTCTGATTCCCAACTTACATGATGTTTTGCCTAACTTCCAGTTGTTACTTTGTGAACAATGTTGCAAAAGTCTTGGCTTCCCCAGCAAAGCCAGGTCTGTTAAAGGACAAGGAAAGTGTAAAATAGAATACGGCTAGAAATGATGTATTTTGTATACTAAACATGAACATGAACTTACTGCACCACAAGCCTAATCAAACAAATGAATTATGCTTTTTTGTTAAACACCTTTGCAAGAACAAGACTGTGCACATGCTCAGTGTGGTCTTGGCTGCTTAGGGATCGTCACAAATTATCAAAACAGGGAAACAAACAAAGCTGCTTGAGTTTTGCATGGCTGGGAAGTAAGAGGGGGGTTCCCCCTGCTGTTCATAAGTATGATTGTTTCCCTGAGGGACCGTCTGACAATTCTTATCCACACAAGTAAATGAAGGGAGAATTTCATTGAACACAGTCAGGTTTATTATAAAAACATTAGAAATTTTTTATTTAAACCATTATGGATATTTTCATTAGAGAAAGTAAAAATGGGATTAAATTTTTTTGCCTTTCCTGCCTTGTCTCACATTGTATCAACAGTCTTAGACATCAGAGCAGAGACTAGAAAGACAGACAAACACTGCAATACATATACAAATAACTTAAAAAATATAGAACATTTGTTATGAATGTATATTGCAGATGTGCTTAGAATAATGTTTTCTTTAATTATGCAAATTTATTTTTTGGGGTTGACTTGCCCCTTAAAAATAACAAGACCATTTATACTATATCTGTTGCTAATATCCAACTAATTTGAACTTTTTATATTTCAGTCTTTGTGTGAAAGAGTGGAGGGGTGTGTGTGTGTATGGATGCTGGGTTTTAATTTGGAGGGGTTGAACTTGATGGACTTTGTCTTTTTTCAACCCAATTTAACTATGTAACTATGTAACCTGTGCAGATCAAATCAGTGCATGCCATCAGCCATAGATGAAAATTAGTTTTGTAGAATTTTTGGACCAGATGTGGATCGTTCCATGGCAATCCATCGTTCAGTCGATCAGACGGGTTAAAAGATTTCTGTTGGCTAATGATCTTTTCTGCATGTATTGTCTATCTTACAATATCAATGGATGACTGTCGCTTGTATTTGTTGGACATAACTTTCGTATTTTTTGCAGCCCTAGGCCCGGGCCTGCCAGCTTTATGTCACACCAGGTACAATTTCCTCTGAAACTATCTACCCTAAAACCCTAAAAATGAATGTGGTTAAAAATGCCATATTTTATATACTGAACTTATTGCACCAGCCTAAAGTTTCAGCTTGTCAATAGCAGCAATGATCCAGGACTTCAAACTTGTCACAGGGGGTCGCCATCTTGGAAAGTGTCTTTGACACTCACGTCCTCAGTGGGCTCTGAGCAGCTGTTGAGAAGCTAAGCTTAGGGGTCGTCACTAATTATCCAGCAGCAGAAAATGAGCTTCCCCTGTAATATAAGATGATGCTACAGGTTTGATGATTATTAAATTCTGATGTTAATTGTACTGATTTCTGTGCTGCCTGTGTACTGACTACTTGATTATTTGGTCTGTGCCCTCAAGTATTCTTTCATCTCCCATATTGTTCTGCTTCGCTGATAGGTGCTGTCTCTCGACCACTATTCTTGTTCTCCATTCCTGCAGCAAACGTACGGTTCCCTTGCCTGCCCAGAACTCTCTCCTTGGTCCTCTCGTTTTAAGACCTGGCAGCATCGAGCGGAAGGTTACTCCCAAAGCGAAAGGGGGCTGTTATAAGCAGAATACCGAGCTGTGCCCAGGACCTTGGGGTTTGTTCTGGGTTTCAGATTCCAAATCTAACATTCACCATATTTTTGGACTCATGTTACAAGTTTCAGTGAATTAAATTTGCTTGAAAATGGGCTGTTGTACCCAAAAAGTCATCATAACTACGCAATAAAAGAATGAATTAAGCAGTATAAGTCTGCAGGTGGGGTGCTTCATATCTTCATCTTCCCTTGCATATGTCACTCTCATTATAAAACACTGTTACTTTGTATTTGAAGGCTTTTTTGTTCAATAGCTATGCTCTTGGTAATGGAGATAGCAATTGCGTAGTACACAGGAACGTGCTGGGAGCCATTTAGGTTCCTTGCCGGTGTCAACCTGAGATCTGTTTCTCCTGTGAATCGAAAAATGTTCAACTTATGGTTTAATTGCTTTTAATTGAATTATCTGCGCACAAAAAAAAGTGAATTCTTAGAACAGACCACTCAACACGGTGACATGATTTATTCTGGATAATACCTCGCCACGTTTAATTACGAGCTGAAACATTTGCCACATATAAAGAGGGCACTTAACTGAACTAACAATTTTACACAAAGATGTTATGACAGATGAGGTTGATACTGTATGATGAAAATAAAGCTCTGGTGGAGTATGTCTTATTTAGTGCTTATATAGCCATCAAACATCACTTGAAGTTCTTAGTGTTTAATGGATGTGAAAATATTTAATTGGTAATAACTGCTTATAAAGCACTGACCTTACTGCCATTAATATTACATTAGTCTAAAACGTTTCAGAGACCTGTGGAAATTCAAGTAGAGTGGAATGTTGTAAATGACTCCTTTATATTTCTATAAAAAACCCCTTTCAGTCTCTACATACAATATAGTAATATAAGCGATAATACTTAACACAGCAGTGTCTTCGTTCACACCCTGTGCACTAAAATCTTTCAGTTTAATATTATTGTACTTAAAAATAAAAAAAAACTTAAGCAGAAAATGATGAACCTCGTTGGCAGTGGCTGTGTTGATAGTTGTTGATGTTAATAAAGCTTGTCATAGAAAAAAGAAGCACATAGGTGCGGCCAGCTCCACAAGGAGAGACTGAGCTGTACAGTCAGATAGCCATGCTTCTTTCCTGCACTCATTTTTTATAAATAAGTTACTGCTGCAAAACCCAGAATCCCATTATTAAGGAGTACAATGCATGGTATCAGAAGTGGATCCACTCAGCAGACAGAGCCAGAACCATGTCAGAACCTGCAAGAGGTACAGATAGGGTTGCCACCTTTTCTAAAATTTTATACCGGCCGGTGGGGGCGGAGTCAAAAGGGGGTGGTTCCTGGCGTAAAAGGGGCGTGGTGTAAAAGGGGCGTGGCATAAAAGGGCAGCGATCGGCTGAAGACGCGAAAAAGGTAAGTATTAAATGCGTTTAAGGCAGGGCAGGGGCCTTTTTTATGGGGTATTACAAATTTACCGGCAGCTACATTGCCGGTAAATTTGTAACACCGGCCTTGGCTGGTGTTTTACCGGCTAGGCCGGTAAAATACCGGCCGGGTGGCAACCCTAGGTACAGAGGATGCAGCAGGCCCATCTCAGCCTGTGACTGTAGCAGTCCCTGCACAGATAAGAACAGTCTACACCTGCTCAAGTTTTTGGGAAATGTTGGGGAAGCATGGAAAATGTTTAAGCAGAGACGGTTGCTGTACATGAGAGCTACTAACACTATAACACTGCCCAGTGTGCAGAAAGTGGCCTGTTTGCTAAAAAATAGCAGGAGAAGACGCTTTGCAAATATTTAATTTTAAGATTACTGCACCCCTAAGCTGAATGAGATATATGAGAGATGTATCTTTAACATAAAATTCTCTTATGGCAAAACATTGTTTTGTCAAAACTCATCAGTCAATAGTGCTGCTCCAGTAGGATTAAAAATCCATTTTTCACAAGATCAAACTGATTTCGTATGTTTACATTTAGTTTTGAGATCTGATATGGAGCCAGACATGTTGTTCGTTTCCCAGGTTATGTGACTTGTTCTTTACTGCTGCACTGCAAGTTGGACTGATATCACCAGTGCCAGAAAGATTCTCTTTTTTTTTTGCACACGTTTTTTTTTTGGCGAGCGTTTCTTGTTTTCTTATGTGCAAGTGCACACCTGTTGGGCGCTATGACCAGCCTGGGGCGCCTGGTAAGGTAGGCCTGACATTGGATATCAACCCCCCAGCAACCTATCGACAGATAAATGGGAAGGTAGCTAGAATAGATAACAGCTCCCTGAAACAAGATAACAGCTCCCCAGTTGATATGAGAATAACTCTCATTAGTAAAAATCAAAGTCCCGGTGTTACTTCTTCAGTTACATTGAGTAGGAGAAACAATATCTTATCTCAATGCAGTTTCAATGTAAAGAGCTCTCTATGCCTATGATGAAGGGTTGAAACGCCTGAAACGTGTATGGCCCATAATGCCACATGTGTTATTTAATGCTGACAACTAACTATACAAACGTTTAAACAATCCAGTGTGTGGTCCTCTGATTTCTTCAGAGATTGCTGCCTACACACCAATATTACAGCAAAAAAAAAAATTAGGAATAAAATTAGATATGGGAGAGTGAAAAACTGAAAGCACCATAAAAATCATGACAGGATACCTTTAAAGGGAAACTGTCATGGGAAAACATATTTTTTTTAAAACGCATCATTTAATAGTGCTGCTCCAGTAGACTTCTGCACTGAAATCCATTTCTCAAAAGAGCAAACAGATTTTTTTATATTCAGTTTTGAAATCTGACATGGGGCTAGCCATTTTATCAATTTCCCTGCCACCCAGGTCATGTGACTTGTGCCAGCACTTTAGGAGGGAACTGCTTTCTGGCAGGCTGTTGTTTTTGCTTCTCAATGTAACTGAATAGTACGCAGTAGGACATGGGTTTTTACTATTGAGTGCTGTTCTTAGATCTACCAGGCAGCTGTTATCTTGTGTTAGGGAGCTGTTATCTGGTTACCTTCCCATTGTTCTGTTGTTAGGCTGCTGTAGGGGAAAAAGGGAGGGATTGATATCACTTCAACTTGCAGTACAGCAGTAAAGAGTGATTGAAGTTTATCAGAGCACAAGTCACATGACTTGGGGCAGCTGGGAAATTGACAGTATATCTAGCCCCATGTCAGATTTCGAAATGAAATATTTAAAAATCTGTTTGCTCTTTTGAGAAATGGATTTCAGTGCAGAATTCTTCTGGAACAGAATTATTAACTGATGCATTTTGTAAAAAAAAATTTTTCCAATGACAGGATCCCTTTAATAATACCCTCGGGCCTCTCCTTTTAGGAAGCACACTCTCATTTAAAAAAAACCTGTAGTGAAAGTTATTGTCTGTTATTTCTCAATTTATTTATACTACTTTATTACGGAAAAAGCTTTCATCTGTGATGAAAATAGATTGACAACGAGTGTCAATGTTTAATTTTTACACATGTATTCCCAAAATAAATAAATCGAAAAAATCCTGTTACCTTTTGTAACTCATAAATACCTTCCAGTTATGTGCATAATAGCTGTTACCAAAGATACCACAGAGAACATCACAGGCTATTTGAGATGCAAATAACATTTGGCATAAAACAATTTTGAAACTAATGACTTATGTGTAGCACCCTACCAGTGGTTTCCAAACCTCCATCAATAAAATGTCAAGCCAAGTACCATAACACTGATGAAAGCAGGTGAAGGTTGAGCATCAGGCATTATTTTACTAAAAGAATTAATTAAGAACTAATTGATCTGTTAAGCTCAATAGCCCTCTCTACTAGGGATTTGCCAGAATTCAGTTGGGGATTTGGAACTGAAAATTGGTGTTGGCTTTGGTTTGTTTTTATGCTAATTTTTTTTTAGGCTTTAGCATTGTGCCAAATTAAAAAAAAATAGATTTAGTGGATATAAACAGAGGAAACATTAATGGTGGTGACACATACTAAAATTTGGGGAGATTAGTCACCCAGCGACAAATCTCTTCTTCTGGTGACTAATCTCCCCAAATCTTAGCACGTCACTGCCCTAACCTGTACTTATATGTGACAAATATATGCTAAAGGTGTGTACATATTTCTATCTCTTCATCTCTTAATGCCTTGGAATCCCACAGTTTGGTCTCCTTGGTAACTGTGTGGTTATGTGTGTGTCCCTAGATGGTTCTGAAAGATAGAATTTACACTAATTTAACTAAATTCACAAAGACCATACTGTCTAATAAAGCTATTTATCAGCAAAAAAACAATAAGTATATATTGCATTGTAGGTTGGTGAGCCAAATTTTAATTGTGGTTTATGAGCAATCTACTAATAAATTGCAAATTGATAACATAAAAATCTATTTCGTTTTTATTATTTTGTTCAGTTGGTTATAGGAAGATGAGGAGTACTGTTCCTATATTTAGCCCCTAGCAATGCAAAGCTCTATTTTGTATATTACATTAAAACTTGGTGTAGTGACTGTATTTAATGCTATTTTCGGGTATATAAGGCTTCATTAGGTTATTTTTACCTAATTACAGTAGAGCAAGGGTTACCCTCAACTCTAACACGCAGGAATTGGAAGGTGGAAGGTAAGTGCCTGGCATAAAAACCAGTACCCTACATAGTCGTCTCCCCCGGCATAGGTGATAACACCTATAAATGCCCCTAATCCTTTACTCGACTATAGGTGCACAGAGTGAGCACAACAGAGATCAGCTCTTTGGATTTCTTCAGGAAGTGAGGGCAGCATTGGCACATGCGCAGTTGGAACAGTCTTCCAATTCGTAGCAACTGTCGATGTGCAAAAAGTGACGGAAAGTGCTAAAGGGAAGGAAGAGTACCCAAAGAAATCCAAAGAGCTGGAAGATGGTGCCCATGAGCCCCGCTGTGCTTACTCTGCGCTTATAGGCGAGTTAAGGATTTGGGGCACTTATAGGTGTTATCACCTATGAAGGGGAGCAGGGAGGAGGGACTATGTAGGGTACTGGGTAGGGCTTTTATTAGTAGGGGGTTGAGTTCTCCTTTAAATAAAGTGTTTTGAGTAAAATGTGCTGTCTTGTTAATGATGAGCAGTCCTCATTCAGCATTCATAGGGAGGATGGGTAGAAGCAGGGCATTTTACAGTCAAGTACTGAATACAAGAAAGATGATTTTCTTTGCCGCCAGAAACGAATGTGAAAAATATGGGAGACTGATTAAGACCTTGACTGCAAACCCATTCCAGCAAAGATGCATTGTATGGAGATTAAAAGATTCTGCTAGATTTATGACAGTCATGAATGAAAAACAATAAGCAATTCAGATAATCAAAAGCGTTTCCCAACTGTGCCTTTTACTGTTTGGCAGAAACTACTATTTATACTAACCGTGTCGCTGCTGCACGTGGTGTTTAGTATGAAGGTGCTGTGGAAGACTGGGTCAATCAAATTATTGTTCAAATGGTCAGAAAAACAAGAACAAGGTTAAGAAAATGATGATGTTGTAATGTTGATTCAACCGCCAGTGTAGGGGCATTAAAGGGGACCCGTCACCCCAAAAAAATATTCAAAATCCTATTTTATCACATTAGTCAAACCAAATGAATTTTAATTAGACTATATAAATTATTTGGATCTTGTTTCCTTCAGTCAGGGAATTCATAATTATAGCAAGCAGGCGGGAGCCATTTTGTGGACACTGTTATTAAGGCAAGCCTTACATCATTTCAAAATCTTGTTTGAGCACCAGAATGGGGGACCCGATGTCTATCCCCATGTCCTGGCTACACAATTAAATGGTTAAGAGAACTGGGGGAATGTGTGGGGAGCAGTGGCATCTAGGAAGTGCTGAATGGAAAGTGAAAGTAATTGCTGGCCCCACCTCTATGCCTAGGCATAGAGGAGTGGCAGACAATATTTGATTGAAAGCTGAGATTTTTAAATTAGCTTAAACCAGCTATGAATGCTTTAATAAAAAATTGAAATTGGATTTCATGTTTAACTTGAAAAGGATTTTTATTATACAGATTTTTGGGTTTGGGTGACAGGTCCACTTTAAATAAATTGTTTTCCTGATTAAGACCAATGGGAAAGAACTGCTTTACAATAAACAAAAGAAAATGCCTATGCTTGATTTGCTATCATGTAAGGCATTAACCATAGGCAATAATGATTTACGGGTTCGGGTTGAATATTGGGTGTCCATGGTGGGTACGGGTGGGGTGCTGTATTGTAGTACCTCAGTATAACCCGCACCCGATCCATATCCACCATGGACACCCAATATTCAACCCGAACCCGCCCAGTCCCGTTGGATTGAGGGTCGACCCGCACATCACTAATAGGCAACAAACCAGTCATTATTAAAGGAAAAGTAAATGTTTTTCTTTATCTTTCTGTAAATTTGCTCTAAACAGCCCCCCAGATTAATGTACCTTAGTCCCTGCTGCAAGTCTGCTCTGGTTTCTGTGTTATCAGCAGCTTGTTTCCCCTTCTTCCTGGGGCAGAGTGAAGCCCAGCCCCTTAGTTTACTGAGCAGTCCATTTGCTGCTGTTCCACAATAGAGAGGAAGAGGGAGCCAGTGTGTGCATTAGTAAGCTAGTTTCCCCCAGCAAAAGGAGCTGAACACACTGGTCTCTGCTATGTCATAGTATGCAAATGATCTCCTGGACTAGTCCAAGAGATAAGGTCAGCTCAGAAAGCTAAGGGGCAGGGCTTCACTCTGCACCAGGAAGAAGGTGAAACAAGCTGCTGATAACACAGAAACCAGAGCAGACTTGCAGCAGGGACTAAGGTACATTAATTTGAGGGGCTGTTTAGAGCAAATTTAGAGATAGAAAAAAAAAACGTTTACTTGTTCTTTAAAAACAAATGCTACAAATGCTATTGCTTATGGAGTGCAATGTACCAAAAAGCAAGACAACATAGTATCCCCTTTGCCTATGGATTCATTCAAATATGCAAAATACGAATGCTCGAGGTCCTTGTACTTTTACTTGCCCTTGCAAATTCAAAGCACTTTTTACAAATTCAAAGCACTTAGTCTAAAATAAATGAACTGTACACCGGGCAATACAATAAAAATAATCATAACTACAAAAGTGGTACAGGTATGGACTGTTATCTGGAAATCTCTTATTTAGAAAGCTCCGAATTGTGGAAAGGCCTTCTCCCTACTTTATCCAAATTATCCACATTTTAAAAAATGATTTCCCTTTTCTCTGTAATAATAAAACAGTAGCTTGTATTTGATTCAAACTAAGATTTAATAAATCCTTATTGGAAGTAAAACCAGCCTATTGGGTTTATTTCATGTTTACATGATTTTCTAGTAGACATTATCTGGAAAACCCCAGGTCCCAAGCATTCTGGATAACAGGTCCAATACCTGTATAGTAAAAGGATAAGTACACCTTTAAAATAAGTGAATGTAAAATGGATGAGGGTGCTACTCTAAGCACTTTTGCAATATACATTTGTTTTTTATCTTCTTTTTATTCCAAGATATTAAGCTAATATGAAGGAATTTTGTAACAATATCGACAACTGCTGATCAGTTTCTGACCAGTCTGACCACCAAGTAGTCAAGGAAGTTGTCAGGAGAAAGAAAGAGGCTCCTCTGATATTGTTCTGCTTAGGAAAAGAATTAGAAACCTTTCTCGCATCTTTCCTAAGCAGAAGAACATCAGAGCAGCCTCTTTCTTTCTCCTGACAACTTCCTTGACTATTTGGTGGTCAGACTGGTTAGAAACTGACCAGCAGGTGGAACTGTTGTAATAAAATTCATTCATGTTAACAGTATACGTATACCTCTCCAGGAGTCATCTGAGTAGCTGAGGGCTCCTCCCGAGGCCAAAGGCGGTCACACTACTGGTAAAGCACGAGCTGAGACCAGGGTGCTTGGCATCTGTTCTGGTTTGGGTGCCGAACGTGACACAGACAGACAGACAGACAGAGAGAGAGAGAGAGAGAGAGAGAGAGAGAGAGAGAGAGAGAGATAGATAGATAGATAGATAGATAGATTAGACAGATAAATTAGATAGATAGATAGATAGATAGATAACAGATAGATAGATAGACAGACAGACAGACAGATAGATAGATAGATAGATAGATAGATTAGACAGATAGATAGATGATAGATTGATAGATACATTAGATAGATTAGACATGTATTATATAGATAGATTAGACAGATACATTAGATAAATTGATTAGATAGATGATGATGATAGATAGATAATGACAGACAGACAGACAGACAGACAGATAGATAGATAGATAGATAGATAGATAGAAATACTATATCTTTCTCCTTATCTGCAGTATAGAAGGTAATGCCACGGGGGGCTATCACAATCTAATTTATCTCACTATTTTTGGAAAGCCACTTCGATCAAATCGGCACAGCCTTTTCCCCTCTATTCATCATTACAACCACACCTTTGCTCATTCTTTATTTCATTAGAGAGATAGATGATTGATAGATAGATAAATAGATAGATAGATAGATAACAGATAGATAGATAGACAGACAGACAGACAGATAGATGGTAGATAGAGAGATAGATAGATAGATTAGACAGATATATAGATGATAGATTGATAGATACATTAGATAGATTAGACATGCATTATATAGATAGATTAGACAGATAAATTAGATAAATTGATTAGATAGATGATGATGACAGATAGATAATGATAGACAGACAGACAGACAGACAGACAGACAGACAGACAGATAGATAGATAGATAGATAGATAGATAATGATGATAGACAGACAGACAGCTAGATAGATAGAAATACTCTATCTTTCTCCTTATCTGCAGTATAGAAGGTAATGCCAGAATCTAATTTATCTCACTATTTTTGGAAAGCCACTTCGATCAAATCGGCACAGCCTTTTCCCCCCTATTCATCATTACAACCACACCTTTGCTCATTCTTTATTTCAGCCTTGACTTATTTTTTATATTCAGTACAGAATGTTTCTCACTCAAGTACTCATAAAGCCCATATTGCTGTTGCATTTATAGCCTGTCCTCAGACAGAATAATAGTTCAGTTGTTATTGTGCTCTTCTCACCCTACATTCCATCAGCTGCAGTTCTCAGCGCTTGTTTGCGTCCAAAATGCAGTTAATTGTTCCATATCATAATAATTCATACATACTCTTCCAAAAGCAAGAAAAGGGATGAACAGGGCTTTTTTTAAATTAAAATTTATTGTCAATAAAACATTTTAGACTTGAACATTTTACCCAGTGAAACACACCCACCATCACAATTTAGCTAAACCGGGAAAATAAAATTAAATGACACTTCACTGCAAACGTCAGAGACTTTCGAAAACAGTAGGTTAACAAAAGCTTTAAAAAATTTAATTTATAGGATTAAACCTTTATCTGGTACACGGGATCATTTGTGGTCAACTTGAGGGATGGTTTAGTTAACAGGTTCAGTTGTAGGAAACAATACATTTGGCACAAGCAAACTAAATGTATGGCTTCATAAAATGTGATCAATACCATAATAATACAGAGGCATTCCTATCAGACATGGCCAGTGGCCATTGCAATCCATCAGCTTTCTCAATCATTACAATTTACTCTGAATCTATGAGCCCTATATGATTTCTAAAACATATATTTCCAGTCCATTCTTCTTCTCCTGACCAATATAATACCATAGTCCAAAGAGTCGTGCAGACTTCTATAGTAACGTGAGCCAATGTTCACTGGTTGAATGCTTGAAATGGAAACCCAGTGCTAGGTGCAGGGTGTAACACCAGTGGTGCCTTGCACCTTTGTCCTTAAAGTGACACTGACACTTACAATTTTCTTTTCCAAATATTAAAAGTTACTTATAGGTCATGTTGACCTATAAGTAATTGTTACTTGAAGTTCCTAAACCTGATTGTTTTGCCAACTTAAAGGGGAATGAAACCCCCCCGGCACTAACTCAAAACCCCCACCCGCCCCATAGGCCCCCCTCCCTCCTCCACCTCCCGCTTACTTCTTCCCCTGGGCTATTGCCCCTAAGTCCCTACTTACCCCTTCATGCAGGTCCCCTCCAGCAAAATCCACAGGGGCCAGGGGTTTGAGTTAGTGCCTGGGGGTTTAATTCCCCTTTAACTGTCCCTTCTCAGTTAAAGTTTCTAATGCTAAGACTCCTGCTGCACAAATATGGCATATGGCAATATGTCATAGAGGAACATGGTGGTAAGAAAGGTAATGTAAAAGCATCAGCTACAGAAATGGAACTAGGTGGGAGCGGGCCCTGGTGCGGGCCGTGCAGCTGAGCCCCCGCCACCCTCGTCTGTGACTGATTTCTCCGCTGCTGCAACCGATTCCAGCCGGCTGCAGCAGGCGCAAGACTGCCGGGGGGCCCTGCGGGGGTGCGGACCCTGGCTCAGTTGCACCCCCTGCTCCTCCGGTAGTTACGCCCCTGATCAGGCAAATACTTTTATGGCAACACATAAATAGCATTCAAAGATAATGTTATGATACATTTAAAAAAGGGTTATTTTCTGATGTTAGTATCTCTTTAAGGACCCCTCAAGTGCTCTTCTGCCATGGGGAATGACTGCACTGTGCCCCCATTCCTGATAAAAAAAAAGGACAACCAGCTGAGATTCTAGTAAACTCAGCCTACTTTAATCCCTGTGACCACTTTATTTTAAAGGAACCGTGTATCTGCTTGATTTGATGTTTCTGTGGGGTAGATATGTCCTGATGTCAAGATCCTACTGGTGACATATACAGTAGTGATGTGCGGGTCGGGTTTTACCCGAGTCACATCTGGACGAATCCGCCCTCCATTCACCCGTACCCGCCTTCCGGCTTCTTTTTTTTTGCAATATATTCACTAAACACTTTTGCATTTGCCAAAATTTGAAAAAATTATACAGCAGATTTTGGGCATAGTTTCACAAACAAATTCACAGATGGCAAAGGCAGAATTTCATGCCTGGCGAAAAAATTCGCCCATCACTACAATGGTGCAAATTCGCTAAATTGTAAGTTTTCACCTGCGAAAGCTTCGCCGCACTTGCACCACTTCGTCCAGCTGTTAATTCACTACCATTACGCTAATTCACTAAACTGTGAAGTTGAGTCTTGGCAACCAAACGCTCTCAAAGTTTCGCTAGAGTAAATTCGTCACCACAAGCATTTCATAGCAAACTTTCATTAACGTTCATTTCTGCCAAGTGAAACTTCTGTAGTGCTCTTACACTTAGGTCAATTTGACTAGGGCCAGTACATAAAAGTCATATCTACTTCTACTTTTAAACACAATCCAACTTGAATGTATGACTCTTCCGGATACAAGATATAGGGGCAAATTCACTAACCTGTGTAGTTGTGCCTGCGTTGGCTTTGCTAACATTTGCCAGGGGTAGTTTCGCCAGCGCTACGCAAATTCACTAAAATGCGAAGTTGCGCTACCATTACTTCGTCAGGCAAAGCGTAGTTACGCTAGCGATGCCTAATTAGCATATGGCGCAAAGTTAAAGTATAATAGAAGTAAATGCTGCAGCCACTACATTCCACTACACAAGCCCAGGAAACCTTTAATAAAAATAAAGGTGTTCTATTGCCCTAAACATGTGCCCCCTGTATAGTTGAGTTGCCATATGTTAGGAAATGTGGGGGGGAAAGAGATTACCCTAAAAAAAATTACGATCTTTTTCCAGACTATCACCCTTGAAAAAGTAAAACACGCCAGCGTTTTTTTGGGACTTAGAAAAAAATTCAAACTTTTTTTTCAATCTCCTATCTATTGAATTGAACTTCACCAGGTCTGGCCCTGGCAAAGTAACTAGCGCAAGAGGTAACGTTCAGTAAAATGGACATCTTAGTGAATTAGCGTAGTAATGACCCTTCGTCAGCGCTCAATTTCGCCTGGCGTAAGGGTGCGAAGTTGCGTTAGTCTATCTATTTTGATAGCGAAACTTGGCCAGAGTCAGTGTTGGTAAATTAGCGAAATTGCGAAATGAAGTCACGCTGGCGAATTAGCGCTAGCGTTAGCCACTTCACACTTTAGTGAATTTGCCCCATGATGTCACTGACATAAGATTGAGGAGGATGGAGCTTCATCTTATCAGTTCACCTGGTCTAGCTGGCGAAAGAAAGGTAACGGAACGGAAAATCCACACTTTCGTAAAATTGCGTAGTAATGATCGTTCGCCTGGGCAAATATTTGTCTGGCTATAGGAGGTTAAGCTTCGCTAGCGAATTGTCCTTTATGCCTGTTAGTAAATTGGTGATGTCCCTGTGGATGGGATTTCTGGCAAATTTCTTGCTAGCAACGGCCACTTCACCCCTTTAGAAAACCTGCACCAATGACCTTGATTCTTTACTGAATTCCTGCCTTTGACCTTGATGGGAACACAAAGAAACAAACATCATAAGGAATTTGTCTGACATTGCTATGTCATTTCAAAATAATATGAAAAGATGTTGGTCACATTCATGAAACAAAAGAAAAAAATTAGCTACTGTGAATTTTTATAAAATATGAAATTACCTGTTTTTCAACATATGTTTACGATAAACTGATCTATGTTATCTGGATACCGTTTGAAGAAATACTATTTCTTTTTTAATCAATTGCTCTTTGATAATACAATGCCTTGTCCTTTATGTTACCTAACCCAACATAAATCCATGAAATGGCAAACCATAGCAATATGTTTTTTTGTTTGGAAATGTGACCTAACAGAAGACCTCTGAAGACCCCCTGGGACCAAAGGTTTGCTGGAGTTTCTACTGGAGTTTCTACAGAGTTCAGAGCTCCATGCTATATTTGAATTGAGCATAGCACTGAACAGTTGGATGCTAGTGGCAGGAGAAGCAAAATTCGCCCAAATTCTGACTTTGGAATAGATTTTTTGTGTTTTAGAAGTAAATTGTGGCCTCCCAGCATCAGATTTACCAGCTAAAGTGTCCAATACCTGTACAGGTATCAGATCTGTTATCCAGAATGCTCAGGACTTAATGTAATTTGGATCTTCATACCTTAAAGGGATACTGTCATGGGAAAAAAAATTCAAAACGCATCAGTTAATAGTGCTGCTCCAGCAGAATTCTGCATTGAAATTTGTTTCTCAAAAAAGCAAACAGATTTTTTTATATTTAATTTTGACATCTGAAATGGGGCTAGACAGTTTCCCAGCTGCCCCCAGTGTGTGTGACTTGTGCTATCATAAACTTCGGCCACTTTTTACTGTAAGTTGGAGTTATATCACCCCTCCCTTTCCCCCCCAGCAGCCTAACAACAAAACAATGGGAAGGTAACCAGATAACAGCTCCCTAACACAAGATAACAGCTGCCTGGTAGATCTAAGAACAGCACTCAATAGTAAAATCCAGGTCCCACTACGACACATTCAGTTACATTAATTTTGAAATCTGACATGGGGCTAGACATATTGTCAGTTTCCCAACTACCCTCAGTCATGTGACTTGTGCTCTGATAAACGTCACTCACTCTTTACTGCAAGTTGGAGTGATATCACCCCCTCCCTTTCCCCCCAGCAGCATTACAATATAACAATGGGACGGTAACCAGATATAAGCTCCCTAGCACAAGTTAACAGCTGCCTGGTAGATCTAACAGCACTCAATGGTAAAATCCAGGTCCCACTGCTTTCCATTCCATTACATTGAGTAGGGAAACAACAACCATTCTGAAAGCACATGACCAGGCAAAATGACCTGAGATGGTGCCTACACACCAATATTACAACTATAAAAATACACTTGCTGGTTCAGGAATTCAATTTTATATTGTATAGTGAATTATTTGCATTGTAAAGCATGTAATTTAGAAATAAAAAGTACATCATAAAAACCATGACAGAATCGCCCTAAGTCTACTAGAAAATCATGTAACGATAAATAAACCAAAAAGTCCGGTTTTGTTTCCAAGCACCATTAATTATATATTAGTTGGGATCAAGTACAAGGTACTGTTTTATTATTACAGAGAAAAGGGAAATCATTTTTTAAAATATGGATTATTTAGAAAAAATGGAATCAATAGGAGACAGGATTTGCGTAATTAGGAGCTTTCTGGATAACGGGATATAACAGATCCCATGCCTGTAGTGTTATACTGGTATGGGACCTATTATCCAGAATGCTTGGGACCTGGGGGTTGTCGGATAATGGATCTTTCCGTGATTTGGATCTTCAAATCTTAAGTCTACTAGAAAATCATGTCAACATTAAATAAGTCCAATTGGCTGATTTTGTTTCCAATAAAGTTTAATTATATCTTAGTTGGGATCAAGTACAGGCTACTGTTTTATTTTTACAGAGAAAAAGGAATTCATTTTAAAAATTTTGGATTATATCATTATAATTTAGTCTATGGGAGACGGCCATTCGGTAAATTTCTGGATAACGGGTTTGCGGATAAGGGAACCAATACCTGTTTTGATGTTTTTGTCTCTACAGTGGGGTCATTTTATATAAACAGCACCCCGTGCCCAATAGATTCATCAAAAATATTGTTGGATTTGGAACTATTTGCCTTTGTTATGCATTTAGGCTTGAAAAAGGGCCCAGAGAGGTCTGAAAAGTTGTCTGCCTAAATAAATGTATTCACTGCTTTGCAATGGAGAGTGTACTGCTAATTCTTCTATCTGCATATGACTACGTCTCCAGGTGCAGGCTTGAGACTCATTAGTGAGCACCTACCAGTACCATCACAACAGATGATTGAACATACATATGTGGGTAAGAGCACTCTATCCTTGCGTTGTACTTTGTTATGCATTTAGTTCTCTAGCAGGAATCATTTCAGGAGGTTTCCACAACGACAGCCCCGAGTCATATACAGAAGAGAATGTACCTTCTATTGTAAATGACAGGGGATGTCAGAAATCACCAAGGTATTCCATCACTGTATAACGGCACAAGGTTGATCAGTGCTTTCATAACGAGTGCGGAATTCCAAGGTAACATCTAATATTCCTATATTTGACATTAGTGGCTATTTTTTTTTATTGTAAACTAAAATTCAAATAATTATGTTAGATTTGCCTTGTAGCCTGATCATAACTAATGGTATCACTATCAGTAAGAAACAATAAGCTCATTTAGAGCTGCAAACGCCTCCTGCTCTATGTTGCACACAATTATACTGACTGACGCAGAGTATGTTGATGGCAAGCATCGGAAATGTCATACTTGGAACATTTTCAGAAAAATTGCTTCTGACTTGTCCAAACACACTTGATTTTTATTGCACCTGAAGAAGGGGTTGACCCCAAAAGCTTGTGCTTATTCTGCTGAAATAAATGCTTTAAAGGCTTTTTGCCAAAAAATTGGTGTGCTTCCTCCATATGGGATTCTTTGTATCAAATATTGGGCTTGGAAGTTGCCTGAGGAGTTGAATGCACCCTAAAGGGAAAAAGTAAGTGGTGTGCCGAAGAAAAAGGTATGTTTTTGACATATCCAAACACACTTGCACATTTGTTTCAGAAGCAACACCAAAAAATATTATATTTATATTTGTTTAAATAAAAAAAACATTGTGCTCAGTCAGGCACATACAAATGTAAAAGAGATAGGGCAAAGCTGGGGGTGCCAAATGAGGGCTGGGATTGGCTATTAGGTAGCCACCATTTGGATTGATACCCTAAAGGAGCATCTGTTTGGCAGTATACCTGGTATTTAATGCAACCAAAACTTGCCTCCAAACCAGGAATTCAAAAATAATCACCTCCCTGCTCCAAGGCCAGTGAAAGCAACATCCAAGGGGTTGGTGAGCAATATGTTGCTCGTGTGCTGCTGGCTGGGGATCACTGTAAAATATAACATACAATATCAATATATTTATTTATATGTTTTATTCTTTACAGAGCATTTAAGGGTCATGATTATCCTTCAAGTTACCTTGAAGTTACATGACCAGCAGGCCCGGACTGGGTTCTGGCAAATGCCAGAGGGGCTGCTATAATGTGCCATAGAAATCCAGTATTTAGTGGGCCGGTGGGGTCTATTTTGGGCTGAATGGGCCTCTGTGTACCTGAAATACCAGGGCATATTTTGACTCTCAGTCCAGGCCTGATGACCGGTATTAAATCACACAGCCTTCAGCCTCATCTCTTTATGTGGGCATGGAACTCCTTAGGGACTTCCAATATTCTTATATGTTAGGGTGCATTTGTCCCTGTAGAGCAGTGATCCCCAACCAGTAGCACGCGAGCAACATGTTGCTCTCCAACCCCTTGGATGTTGCTCCCAGTGGCCTCAAAGCAGCTGCTTATTTTTGAATTACTGGCTTAGAGATAAGTTTTGGTTGCATAAAAAACAGATGTCCTGCCAAACATTCTCTCCTGTAGGCTGCCAGTCCATATAGTGGCTACCAAAAAGCCAATCAGAGCTCTTATTTGACATCCACATGGACTTGTTCATGCTTGTGTTGCTCTCCAACTCTTTTTTAAATTTAAATGTGGCTCATGGGGAAAAAAGGTTGGGGACCCCTGCTGTAGAGTTTTGTGTGAATTTTGTATGACTTTATATACTGTATATAAATACAGGTATTGGACCCGTTATCCGGAAATTCATCATCTATAAAGTTCAGAATTAAGGAAAGGTCGTCTGCCCATAGACTCTATTATAATGATATAATCCAAAATTTTAAAAATGATTTCCTTTTTCTCTGTAATAATTAAACAGTAGCTTGTACGTGATCCAAACTAAGTTATAATGAATCCTTATTCAATGTTTACATGATTTTGTAGTAGTTTTAAGGTGTGAAGATCCAATTTATGGAAAGACCCGTTACCCGGCAAGCCCCTGGTCCCGATGATTCTGGACAATAGGTCCCATACCCATTAACGTAACTGGATAATAGATTACCTTGGCCGAAATTGGTCGCTGCGGCCAGAAATCGGCAGTGTGCGATGAGGGGGCCCCTGGCCCAATTGCACCCCCTGCTCCCCCGGTAGTTCCGCCACTGCCCATACCTGTACACATAACGAAACATTATTTTTTTTCCAGCGTTCTCGTTTACTGTTTTTTACGGACGTAAAGATGAAGCAGATTAAGACATTTAGATGGTTCTATAGATCGTAACCACACTTTTCCATGCATTGCCATATGATCATTGATTAAAAGAAAATTATATATGAGGGATCATTTACTGTTGACCTGAGCGACTTTAGCTAGGGCGCACTATTGTGATCACTGCACTTGTGATGTTGCCCCCCTTTGACTTCCTCAGACACAAATGTTTAAGTGGTGAGCGTGAGAGGGGGGCCGGCAGCAGACTCTGATTTAACCCTGCTCGCGCTGGGTTAAAAACATGGCGGATGGTGAGGACTGCAGCATTGTCAGGTGATCTTTAGCCTGAGCATTTTAATGGCACACAATAGAGGACATTCCTTTGCCTCTGGATGTCTACAGACCCTAGGGATATAACAAGTCCATCATTATTTAATTAGTCAAAACCCGTTATCCAGAAACCCATTATCCGTAAAGGCCGTCACCCATAGACTCCATTATAATGATATAATCCAAAATATAAAAAATTATTTCCTTTTTCAGTGTAATAATAAAAACAGCAGCTTGTACTTGATCCCAACTAAGATATAATTAATACTTATTGGAAGCAAAACCAGCCTATTGAGTTTATTCAATGTTTACATAATTTTCTAGTAGTTTTAAGGTGCTAAGATCCAAATTACGGAAAAAAACATTATCCGGCAAGCCCCAGGTCCTGATGATTCTAGATAATAGGTCCCATACCTGTATTATGAAACACTTTACTTTTAAAGATATATACCACTGCATTTTATGTTGGAGCTGCGCTTGTGTCACATTTAAAGATTTCTTTTGCTAGATTTGTGATTAGAAATATACTGGCAAATCGACGGTTGTGTTACGTTTCAAAAGTGGGTAAATATCTCTTGCAGTGAGTAAAAGTTGTCATTACTGGCACAGCATTTGGGGATAGGCTAGGTAGGCTTTGCACACTTGTAAGGTAGAAGTATGGGATCCATTATCCAGAATTCCATTATCCAGAAAGATTCAAATTACAGAAAGGCTGTCTCCCAGAGTCCATTTTATCAAAATAATCCAAATCCAGGTATGGAACCTGTTATCCAGAATGCTCGGGACCTGGGGTTTTCGTAATTTAGATTGTCATACCTTAAGTCTGTTAGGAAATCATATAAACAATCGATAAAGCCAATAGTTTGGTTTTGCTTCCAATAAGGATTAATTATATCTTAGTTGGGATCAAGTACAAGCTACTGTTTTATTATTACAGAGAAAAAGGAAATACTTTTTTAAAATTTTGATTATTTGGATAAAATTGAGTCTATGGGAGACGGTGTTTCCGTAATTCGGAACTTTCTGGATAACAGGTTTCCATATAACTGATCCCGTACCCTATTTAAAAATCATTAACCTTTTTTCTCTGTAATAATAAAACATTACATTGTACTTGATCCCAACTGAAATATAATTAATCCTTATTGGAAGCAAAACCAGCCTATTGGGGTTATTTAATGTTTACATGATTTTCTAGTAGACTTAAGGTATGAAGATCCAAATTATGGAAAGATAGATTATCTGGGAACCCCCGGGTTACAAGCATTCTGGCTAAAAGGTCCCATACCTGTAATAGTAATTCCATGCACCCTACATACTAAATTTGTGACGTTTGCTTTAAGGGCAACTGACTTTACAACATAACAACAGGTAACAAGTGGTTGGTTTATAATACTGATTCAAGAGTAATCATTTAATAGCTTTTTTGATTTTCAAAATCAAATGAAGGGCAGGGCTGCTGTCAGGAATCACAGGGCCTCATAATACTGAGTTATGAAGGACCTTCCACTGAGTGAGCCAATTCTCCTGGGCCCCTGGGTAGAGAAATAAAGACAATGCCCCCAATCCACTGCATTTGCACTCCATCTTGCCAAAACTCCACTCATCACCATGCCCCCTATGCATTTCTTAAGGTCCTCCTCTGTTATAAAGAGTTGGACCTGACTGTAAATGCTATGCTGGTAAAGGGGTAATGTAAATTTTGATGTTCTCTTACACAGTCTTTCATTCTGATCCTTCCAATTTCAGAAAGAACTATGTGTGCTCCCTTGTGCCCCTGCACACTATACTCTGCTCCTTGCTCCAGATTTTCTATCCAGTTCAAGGTACAGGGGGCAGCGTTCATTACCCAAGGGGTAGATATAAATGCAATGTTTGGCCCTTTCATCTAGCAAGTCCTTTCATCTAGCATTTTTTTTCCCTGCAGCAAACAATGTGATCATGCTGTGAGTCACAGACTCCAACAGATTCCCAACACACATTGCTCTGCTGTCAAACAGCATGATTGAGTTGTTTACAGCAGCTAAAATAATTAGATTGAGGTAGGTCACTATAAAAAAAAAATCATAAAAACGATTTGGCAAAAATTTCCATTTTGGACAAAAATTTCCATTTTGGATATAGTTATAGTTCAGAAGTTTGATGAGATTGATCAGATGCAAAAGTAATATTAAGTCAATCAGCATGTCAACTGGTCTGTTTGGCCTTTTGCAAATATGCGTTCTTCTTACTTTTTAAATATGGAATGATATTGCATTTAAACAATTGTCCTGAAGGGGATAATAATATGCACAAACTGCATGTTTAAATAATACTCATATAGTAATAAGGTCCCTCTGTATTTTCTCCCCACCCCCACCTTATGTGCTAGCAACCATTTCGACTGTCATGACTCAAAAAAGCGAGCACAAAAAAGTAAGAACTTTAAAAGGTAATAACATATATAATAACACTTAGTAAAGAGACGCAGTTATATTAAAATAAATCTGAAACTTTCCAATACTATAGGTTAAATACATCACCAAGATTTTTGTTTTTTTTTGTCTGGACAGGCAGCATTGAAAAAAAAAAAAAAAGAATGTCTCCATTTGGTTTGCTGGCTTTCAACCATCTTCAGAAGGCTAGTAGACAAAGTCACTTCTCGATGATACCCCTCAAGCCCGCTTGGCATGGAGCATTTCAATTAGCAAGTTGTTGCAAGGGACTTCCCCACTAAGGTGCTTATGGTACAGATACTCCTCTGCTTGCATGCTGATCGATCTGATTTCGGCTAACCTCAACAAGAGCATGCGGTACTTGTCCGTACAGTGAGGATAGTGGCACATTGTATATTCTAGAAGAGCCGTACTGACTTTCTCCTGAGCGCTCTTTGCTAGGCTGTGGTTTTCCAGGAACTTTTCATCTGTAGGGCAGGGAAAACAACAGGTCATCACAAACTTTGTTAGAATACAGCACAGTTTCAATCAGGGTGTTGGATATGCATCACATTTTGATATACAGTATACTACATACATATATATTACCTACATATAGATATACTTCTGTAGATTCTATAAAGACAATTGGGCAAATTCACTAAAAGGTGAATTTTCGCCTGCAAAGGCTTCACCACACTTCTGGGCCGCTTTACGCAAATTCGCTACCACTGCACTAAATCACTAAAAGTTGAGCATTTGTTGAGTTAAGCGTCTCAAGCATTTGAAAGCGAACTTTCACTAACGTACACTTAGGGCAATTGGGAGCAAATGCTTGAAGGGGCCACTTATTATTACACATGTCCAAGGAAGAAAAATAAAGACAAAACAGATCCTCTAATGCCCTAAACATGTGCCCACCCTAAAACAAATGTGGCATGGCCCCTCAAATGATTAAAAAAATGTTAAAATAAAAATACATAATAGTTACAACTGCAAGGACAATGATGTAGCTTCATCTTATTAGTTCACCAGGTCTAAGCTGGCAAAGAAAACTATAGCAAAAGGCATAACGTTCTGTAAAATTAGTGAATTTTGCAGAGTAACGATCGTTTTCCTGAGTGAAAATTCATTTGGCGGTAGGGCGCAAAACTTCACTAGCAATGTATTCTTTCGCTAGCGAATTGTACACCAGTTAGTAAATTAGCTAATTCCCTTCAGATGGCATTTCACCCTTTACCCAGGATTCATTCTTTTTTCTGACTTCCCTGGTACAGGTTTAGAATTTAGCTTGTAATTTGGTATAGTTATTGGGGTAGTTGTTATAGGGGTGATAAGTTCTGTAATGCAGCTCTATTTAATATATAACAAATTTTGTTGCGTTTCCTACTGCACATGGCAGTTGGACTTTCAACTGCCAACTGTTAGACTGTAGGTTGGTCTTGCCTTCTAAACTGATTAACTTGTGACTGACAACACATTGTTATTATTCTTACGCATTGAAAATTTGTTATTTGCGGCCATGCAGAACCAAAACACACAGTGGCATATCTAGAGGTTACTGGGGCCACAGCAAATTCAATTTAGGCAAATGCAAGAGGTCCTCTGCACTCAACCCATTATCAATATATTTAAGACATTGAGACATTCTGTGCATACAGCTACTAAAAAATGCCTTACCCTTTAAACAACAGGGATTGTTTGTCCATATATTGCAATATATTTAAGCTGGCCAACTACGTCAAAGTCATCCCATATCTGGCCAGTCCTACGCTCAGTTTTCATCTAATTCATTAAGAATTCCATTACTTCATTAAACATTTTACAAAGGGACTAAGTTTTACCTGCAACTTACTTGCTGCTTTCAAAGTAAAACTTCCAATCATGGTTGCCCTTTTATTAGACACCAGTGGGATCACCTGACTATAGCTGGAAAGGGTGGGGGCTACAACAGAGAGCTGGTCACTGCTCCAGTATAACTACAACAAACAAGAAAAAGTTGTGCTCACCACTAATTTTTAAAACCATTAGGCGGGGGTGCAATGAGGCTGTGACCACAAAATACATATAGACAAATGCAAGAGGTCCTCTGCACTCTGTTGTAGCCCCCACCCTTTCCAGCTATAGTCAGGTGATCCCACTGGTGTCTAATAAAAGGGCATCCATGATTGGGAGTTTTACTTTGAAAGCAGCAAGTAAGTTGCAGGTAAAACTTAGTCCCTTTGTAAAATGTTTAATGAAGCAATATAATTCTTACTGAATCAGATGAAAATTGAGCGTAGGACTGGCCAGATATGGGATGACTTTGACGTAGTTGGCCAGCTTAAATATATTGCAATATATGGACAAACAATCCCTGTTGTTTAAAGGGTAAGACATTTTTTAGTAGCTAAATTCCATTTAGGGTCTCAAAATATAGATAAGTTGACTTATTCTACCACCATATATTAAAATTTATTGTTACTTAGGGCCTCTCTGAAACCTCTACACTCCTGGACAGTGCCAAAATATTGGTAAGCTGACTTACTCTACCACAATATAGTGAAAATATTTGTTAATTAGGGCCTCACTGTGACTTCTATACTCTTGGGTCTTAAGGTCCCAAAGTATTGGTAACTTAACTTATTCTACCACGAAATATTGAAATTGCTCATCATTAGGAATTACTGGAATTCCGCAGTAGTTCCTCTGCAGAGAATTCTCTCTCTTATCAGAACTAACCTCAAAGACTAATGGGGTTATTTATTAAAGTCTGAATGCTGAAAAATTTGAGTAGAAAAAAAACCTTGACTTTTTCAAGATTTATTATACTGATTTATTATATAGATTTATTATATAGGCTGCAAAAAGTCAGAACCCAAAAATACTCCTGTCGAGGTCCTGTAGAAGTCAACGGCAGAGGTCATATTTGCAATTTGAAGATATTATTCCTGTGCTGAGTTTTTTTATGATAATTCAAACATTTTGGGCGTTTTCATGAAAAAAAATTCAGATTGTTCGAGCAACAGTCCGAAAAATTTGTGGTTTTTGTGCCACAATCCAAAAAGTAATTGTTTTTGCCAATATGATTTTTTTCTAGTTTTTTATTGATTTCGATTTTTTATTTTGGATTTTGATAAATAACCCCTGAGTCTTGGAGCACTCGCATAACACATTAACTGGGAGTTGGGAAGTGTCATACAATGTAACCTACAGCACTTAGTATCCACTTATTTGTGTTTGTAAGTTATCCTCGCATTTAAAAGGGTTGTTCACTTTTGAGTTCACTTTTAGTATGATATAGAGAGTGATATTCTGAGACAATTTGCAACTGGTTTTGATTTTTTATTATTTTTGATGTTTGAGTTATTTAGCTTTTTATTTCTAGATAATTTCAGCAATCTGAATACTAGAGTCCAAATTACCCTAGCAACTAGTCATTGATTGATATAAGAGACTGCTTTATGAATAGTGGAGAACCTGAATAGAAAGATGAGTACTAAAAAGTAGCAAAAACAATACGTCTGTAGCCTTACAAACCATTTGTTTCTTAGATGGGGTCAGTGACCCCCATTTGAAAGCTGGAAAAAGTCAGACGAAGAAGGCAAATAATTAAAAAGTCCAATTGAAAAATTGTGTGGACTTGGCCATTCTAACTTAAAAGTTAATTTAAAGGTGAACCACCCCTTAAAGATCTTTGGGGCAGGAATCTCCTTTCTCTTAACCTTTATTTTAACTGTACTTTGTATTTATTTTTGTATTTATTTGTATTTATTACTGCAATGACCCCCTGTTTGTTCCACTCATTTATTATTCTGCTGTACTGTGCTGTGCTTTGTTCTCAAGCATACATACAATTACAATAGAGACATAGTAGTCTAGCTTGCCTACAACTGGAGATGTGCTGTACTGATTCTGATTGAATTATTGTCCATTGAAGGACAGTATTTCAGAGTTGGTAGAGGTTTACTTTATCCACAATGTAGTTGTAGTAGTGCAATAACATACGCTTAGGAATACTGCTTTAATTATGAAATATATAGTAAGAGAAATATAGAGAGTGAGTGGGAGAAATGGAAGCACTTATTGTAAAAGGTACAGGTTATTTTACATTTCTAGAGGTGAGTGGTTTATCAGAAAACACATTCCTGCTCTGAATCACTCGCTAACAATTCATGTGCCTCTTACACATATTGCCTATGATATTATCGGAGTAAATCATCAGTTCTCTGTGATCCACAAAGTAACAAACAGAACACTTCTATGCCCCCCTTTTAATTACAAAGCCAGCATTTCAGTTATCTATTGAACATACAGTAATCTTAAAGGGAGAACAGTCTGGGGGCGGTGGTAGTTGTAGCTCAATAACAGGTGTAGAATCACAAAGGAAATACTCCCTGTAACAGATGGCTCAGTGAGGGTACAGGTGGCCAATAGTTTCATGTAATGTTGTCTTTCTGATTTCGTTAAAAACATGTAAAAAAAAATGTTATCATATTTTTTCATCTTTTATTTCCTAATCAGGTGTCCTTGACAATTAACAAATATGAAGTGATACAGCTGGCTTTCTCTTCTATCTAGCTGGATATGCTATGAAAAGCTATATTCCAGTTCTGTTCCGCCTGTGGGATTAAACATGTCTATTATTATTTCCTGTAATTTTTTTTCTTTACATGGATTTTGTATTGTAGTATCTAACTTGCATGTCCTCATTTTGATCAACATGACTTTCACAGAGAAGATGTGGTCCAACTTGAGTGTCAGATGAGAGAAATGGGAACCGAACTACCTGCAACTTCTCAGACATCTCTTCCAATGGCGAAATACCTACAAGCACAGCCAGGGCTGGATTTACATAGCGGGATCCCTATGCCCGCTGCCATTTGTCGTCCCCATCCCCTCCAGTTTATTTGCACAAATTTTTATCATCGCGACTGGAGCAATGGGAATTGGTGTATGGGACATTTAAAAACTATTGCATCTCCTGTGTTTCTGAACCAATGTAGGTGGGGTTGGGTAGCATGCAGCCCCCAAAAATTCTTCTGCCCTAGGTCTGGGCTTTGGTAGCCTTTACACAAATCCGAGCCTGAGCACAGCTGCTGTCTGACAAAGCAAATTTATATTTGCACAATAAGCCTTGCTGGGACATAATTACCTCTTCCTTCTACTCACAGTTAATCAGTTACCCACAGGGCCAACAACTATTGCTTGAAAAATACTAATACTTGAAAACTAATGACCTTTTAACAGCTAAAGCCAACAAACATTTCTCACTACTAATACTGCTTGATCTCTCAGCTGCATTTGACACTGTAGATCAGCCTCTCCTCCTCCAGTCCCTCCATTCACTTGGCCTTCAAGACACAGTCCTGTACTGCTTCTCTTCTTACCTCACCAATCGTTCCTTCAGTGTCTCCTACAATGGAGTAGCATCTTCTCCCCTTCTCCCTTTCTGTTGGGGTTCCTCAAGGCTCTGTCCTGGGACCCTTTTTATTTTCCTGGTAGCGCAACTTCGCTAATTTTCACCTCCCTGAATGCAAATTTGCATTTTAGTGAATTTGCGTCAGACTGGCGAAAATTCGCCTGGCAAAGTGCGGTAAATTGCGGTGTCGCTAGCGAATTTCAGCACTTTAGTGCCCCTGATCTCAACCCAGAACTCCGAACTCGTGTCTCCTCCTGCCTGTCCGCTATCTCTACGCTATCTGCTACCTTAACGTGATACTGACAATTAAAAAAAAAATTATTTTAACATATGAATGTACATTAAGGGGCAGATTTACTAAGCTCGGGTGAAGGATTCGATTGCAAAAAATTAGATTTTCGAAAACATTTTTGGGCTAATTCAACTGTCGAATTTTCAAAATTCGATCGAATAGAATAATTTGAATGAATCATTCTATAGAATCGAATGATTCGAATAAATCGTACGATTCTAATAAGAAAATCGTTCAAACAGTAGACCATTCGATGGTCGAATTACTTGCCCTTTCTGACAGCTCAACCCACAGTCCCAGATTGTTACTGAAATGTCTCTTTGATCTTCTGCATTGAACAGCCAGAAAAAGATACAAAACTTAATTAAATAAGAAGCGTTTAACAGAGAGCCCAGAATATGTGGCAGCTGCACTTAAGATACATGTTACAATTTAAGATAAGCAAAGACATTATTTAAGATAAGCAGGCCTCTTGGGGAAACTGTGACTGTCAGCTTAAAGTGGACCTGTCACCCAGACACAAAAATCTGTATGATAAAAGTCCATTCCAAATTAAACATGAATTCCAATTTCAAATTTTTATTAAAGCATTCATAGCTGTTTTAAGCTCATTTAAAAATCTCAGCTGTCAATCAAATATTGTCTGCCCCTCCTCTATGCCTTAGGCATAGAGGTGGGGCAGATAATTACTTTCACTTTCCATTCAGCACTTCCTAGATGTCACTGCTCCCCACACATTCCCCCAGTTCTCTTAACCATTTAATTGTGTAGCCAGGCCATGGGGATAGACATCGGGTCCCCCATTCTGGTGCACAAACAAGATTCTGAGATTATACAAGGCTTGTCTTAATAACAGTGTCCACAAAATGGCTCCTGCCTGCTTGCTACAATTATGGATTCCCAGACTGAAGAAAACAAAATTAAAATAATTTATATAGTGTAATTAATGTTCATTTTGCTAGACTAATGTGATAAAATATGATTTTGAATTTTTTTTGGGGTGACGGGTCTACTTTAAAGGGCAATTCACCTTCATTAGCAAAACTGAAATAACACATAAAACCTGACCCTAAAACTGCTAGAAATGTGTTAAAACTTTCCAAATTTTGGTATTTAGGGGTGTGGCCATAAAACAGGCATGGGCAACACATTTCACCATGCTCCGCAACCCAAATCTTCTTGTCCGTCTTTCTGTTTTTCAAATGTTGGGAAGTATATCATGTGAATACTTCTGACTTTATAGAGATTGTCTTTCAGCTATAAAAATACAGATGCTCCCATTATATTTTGGATTGCATAAAGCACTTGAAACTCAATAGTGAGCAGACTTCATCTAATGAAATTAAAATAAAAAGCCTACACAAATATTCTGAATAAAACAAGCACAACAGGATGCAAGAAACGCTTTGTGCCATGACAGTTGAAAGGGCCAACAGATGAAACAAAAGGCACAAATGAGCATTATCTTCATTGCAGGAAAGTACTGTTCTGGGGAGAACAAAGACAATTTCTCATTTTACATCAGCTCAAACTGGTCTTTTTTTATGAAGCATTTTTTTGTATATCACTAAGGAATTTTAATTTTAAGTATTTTACCCTAAAGTGCTATGTTATAACCCAACAGTCAATATATTGTAAAAAGGGATTGTGAGTTAAAAGCATAATTTATTGACAATGTTTTCAATGATTCTTGCTTGTTCAAAGCAGGAAATCTGTGACATGCTTTCCATATTAAAGTCATGTGGCCCAACACCTTTCCCAGCAGGTTAGCATGTTTTCCTATGCTGAAACCTTTTGAGGAATAAAAGCCGCACATCTCTGTTTTCCTGTGGTTATTTCATAATAACCAGAAAGGCATAACATTGATGAAAGACAAAGTAATACGCAGGGCTCAATCCTTAGTCGTTGTCTAACTCACCTGATTCTCAAAGAGGAACTATTCAGTATTTAATTGAATATCTGAATAATCTTTTCATTCCGCCGAGCCATAAAGAATGTTGGCTAAATAACATTGACTCACTTCATATTGAAGCAGCATAGCAGTTGGCCGTTTCACAATGAAGCCCATCACACATACAGACGTGCCTCAGATTATTTCTATGCCCTCAAGTGTTCTCCACATTCAGAAACGCTTTTGTTTAGATGAAGCTGTTGATAACTTGGAAATGGTTAAGGGAATGTGCTGGCTTATAAAAAGCCCTATTTCCCCTTCTGCACTGACTGCTCGGTGAATGCAAGATATGAAATTGAATGGCAGGTCAACCCATTAAGGCTGTATTAAGCCCTTGCTGAATGAATGCTTACCTGGGCGATCGTCATAAATATTGCTGTTTTGAGAAGCTCTGATATTAATTAAAACACTTTACCTGCTCAGAAGAGAAATCTATTTATCGACAACACAAATAGGACCCTCTCCAGTCAATGCCTCTGCTTTGATTGTGTGGGAAATGTTGAAATTCTGTCGATCAAAGCAATTGCATCGTGTTCGTGAGATAAAATCCAGTTCAACACAGCTGAGCCTCCACCCATGCATGAATGGCTAGCAGGGTGAGAAGGGATATTACATCTCATAACAAATACAGTATCGACAGTAGAAGCTAAAAAAACAGGGTTAGTAAGATATTTTAAAAAATACCTTAGTATTTAGAATATTATAAACCATTAGCCAGGCAGCTGACAAACTCAAAGACACTTTTTTAGGCACCTATAAAATAACTAGTTCCTGGAGTGGTTCCTCCTGTAAGGGAATTTCTCAAGAAACAATAAATCTGCATAAAATTTGCTTTGCAGAAGGAAAAGATGCACTGGGACATCCTATCTTTATTGGTGAGTAATTGAGAGTGGATGTAGTTCAAAGGCAAATTTGATAATGGCCAAAACACTAACAGTACCACAACCATTGGAAGCGTAAAAAATTGTTGTCATGTCACCCACAGCCAAAAAAAATTCTTGTTTCTGCCTGCCAAATGTTTTTAACATTTTAGGAGCCCAAAGCTGTTATCTGTGAGACCTGCATATCTTAAATAGTTACATAGTTAAATTGGGTTGAAAAAGGACAAAGTCCATCAAGTTCAACCCCTCCA
>CM044446.1:12504418-12537693 GCA_024363595.1 Xenopus borealis | reverse complement strand
AAAGGAAGGGACCGCAGCGAGACCCCGCTGCGCCGGGCAGGTAGGGAGCGCAGCGTGACAAATCCTTCGAAATCGATATTCGAATTTGAAGGATTTTACTTCACATGGTCGAATTTAGAATTTTTTAAAATTTGAAATTCGACCAATAGAATATCTGCACCTTACTGTAGAGTTTAGTATCAAAATAGCCTTTGATATTATGTCTGTCCAAGAAATCAACCAAGCCCCTCTCTAAGGGTAAGGCCACACGTGGAGATTTTGGGGAGATCTGTCGCCTGGCGACTAATCGCCACAACGAATCTCCCCGAATAGCTAGGTAGCGGTGCGCACCCGCTACACGTAAAGTCGCCTGCACTTGTTCACACACGGCAACGCGATTTTAAAAGTCGCTCAAAATTGCCGATTTTGAGCGACTTTTAAAATCGCGTCGCTGCGTGTGAACAAGCGCAGTGACTTTACGTGTAGCGGGTGTGCACCGCTACCAAGCTATTCTGGGAGATTCGTTGTGGCGATTAGTGGCGACAGATCTCCCCGAAATCTCCCCGTGTGGCCTTACCCTAAAGCATCAACAGAATCACCATCACAACATCACCCGGCAGTGCATTCCACAGCCTCACTGTAAAGAACCACCTACACTGCTTCAAATGAAAGTCCTTTTCTTCTAGTCAATTGTTTCCTTGTTTATCTTAATTGTTACAGAAGAATCGAAGTGCACCTACTATTTATTCTGGGCTCTTTTAGAAACCTTGTATCTTTTTCTGGCTGTTTGGGGGCCCATAATAATGCATTTGAATTTCTTCCAAAATCTGATATTTTTATCTAAGGATTTGTTCAGCATTGCTTTTAGGACCCTCACTATCGAGCCCCGCCGATGATACCCACAAAACATGTGATGGTTGGAATTTATGAGCGGGGTATGCCGGTTCAAATCTCAAAACAAGCCACTTTCCTTCCCTCTCTGATAATTTAACTTATATGATCTCACTATGATGATCTCATTTTTGGGCTAGAACAATGTCACTTCCTGTTTTACGGTGGCCAGTTAATAGTGAGTTGCACATAAAGTAGTTTTGAGTCAGAATGGGTGTTTAGTTAGAGCGGGGATCCCCAACCATTTGAACCCGTCAGCAACATTTAGAAGTAAAAGGAGTTGGTGAGCAACACTAGCATGAAAAATGTTCTTGGAGTGCTAAATAAGTGCAGTGATTGGCCATTTGATAGCCCCTATTTGGATTGTCAGCCTACATTGAGTTCTGTTTGGCAGTACACCTGGTTTTGTACAACCAAAACTTGCCTCCCAGCCTGGAATTCAAAAATAAGTTCCTGCTTTGAGGCCACTGGAAAGCAACATCCAACATGTTGCAACATGTTGCTCATGAGCTACTGGTTGGGGACCACTGAGTTAGAGCAATGTAAAAATGAATGTTGGACACAGAAAAGATCTATGCAGGTCTCTTAGTGCCTCTGGATTTACTTCATGGTTATTCCTCCTTTAATGTAAACAGTGCAGTACAATTACAGAATCATTTCAAGAACTTTATGATGACCTATTTTCCAATCTAGCATTGCTGGGTAAAGGGGTGATGCAGACCTGCCTGTGCTACTATTTAATCTAATTAGAAATAGTCTTGGCTAGAGAATAAGCAGCTCAGATTTCCTGACGACGCTGTTATCACAAATCAGTTGACCATGATAACTGGAAACGTTATGTTCCAGGTTATAAAAAAAAAAAAAAAAACAAAGAAATAAATTTTTCTCACTCAGACTTTTCTGAGTGACTCTTACAAAGCATTTTGCCATGACTTTCCTAAATTTATGTTTTTCTTATTTTTGTATTTTTAAAAGATATATTTATAAAAGCAGGGTTAATGCAAGCTTGGGTTGCTTCCTTGTTTACTGATATCTTACTAACTTCTTTTCTAGTTTACTAAATCGCCAGTTAATTTAAATTTTAGGGTCTTGATGTTTATTTTAGATTTATTGAAAGGTAAAACCTTTTCTTTTTCACAATAAAGCAATTAGATGTGTTCACACAAGATGAAAATTTCACCCTGGCATGGCCATAATTTGCCCTTGTATAGTCATTTAGTTCAACAATAAGTTTATTAAATGTGGGTCAGACTGGGTAAACTGGGGGCCCTGCTGACCCAGATCTGCTCCCTGCCCTAACCTTACTGCTCCCCAACCATTCTCTCCTTCCCTGCTCACAGAAATTAAAAAGGTACGCACGCCAGAGAAGGGTTGGGCTGAAAGCGGTTTGCGGTCTGGAGCAGGGGTGGGAGGCCTAGAGGGGGCTTTGCATCCCACTGGGGTAGAGATTGATGTTACACCGCATGAATAATGCTTTAAAAACATTAAAAACAATGGATCTCTTTTCAGCTGTTAGAATAACATGGGAAATCCATTGTGTGTCAACCTGCCTGGAACATAGTATTTGTACCTGGATAGAGAACTACTTAAACGATAGACTACAAAGAGTGGTGGTTTCTATTTTTGCAGATGATACTAAATTGTGTTGAACTATAGGTTCCATGCAGGATGCTGCCACTTTGCAGAGTGATTTGTCTAAGTTGCGAAACTGGGCAGCAATCTGGAAAATGAGGTTCAATGTTGAACTTGATGGACTTTGTCTTTTTTCAACTCAGTTTAACTATGTAACTATTTAAAACAACTGATCTCTTTTTTGCTGTTAGCATAACATGGGAAATCCATTGTGTGTCAACCTGCAAATACATCTGAAAATGCTAGAAATCTGGTCTTTTGAGTAGCGTCTATTTTAAACATTAGGGTTATGCATTTGGTGCTTGAACCCAACCATCAGTGTATTTTAAACATTAGGGTTATGCATTTGGTGCTTGAACCCAACCATCAGTGTGTTTTAAACATTAGGGTTATGCTTTTGGCGCTTGAACCCAACCATCAAAACCATCAAATATGGCCTTCAAATCTTTTATCAATAAAGGATGATACAAAGATAAAAGGCTGGGGGTAACAAAACAAATATATATTTATTGGTCTACAATTTGTCTCAGTATATTTTGCTGCAGAATTGTGTGGTACTTTTGCAGATATATTTGCTTATGGCAACATTTTGCCACAAATTTAAGCTCATCGCTAGCTTCAGATTTTAAAATGTAATGAACTCTTTACCTTATCTATATAAAATCTAGTAAGGGACAATGAAAGCAGAATCGACTTTCGTCTAAGTCTTCTGAGAGCAGATGGTTGAATGGCACTTTGCTACTTATTACCCTGGGCTGGTGCATTTTTCCAGAAAGGAACACTAGCCCAGAGGAAAAATACTTAGCAACCAAACATATTGGCACCTCTATTGAATTTGACTTTCCTTGACCTTTAAGAGAGATTGCAGACTGATATAAGGTTTTAAGATATTTTACGTACGACAAATTGCATTTTGTAGTCCAATAAAGACAAATATTTAATTTGTAATCAACCATTTTTTTTATATTTGTTCCATTGCACAGGGCTGTACACTTTCAGTGTACAGTGTCACTATGCAACTAATACTGTGTCTATCAATTTTCCCGATTCCTTCAGATGTCCAGCTTTTTCATTTACATCTGCCCAGATAAGTATTCACTTGACAGTTAATACCAGAAGGAGGTGGGCATGAACTAACTTTGGTGGCCATTAGGAATTGTATCGAACTGAGAATTCACATAGCTGTTCCATGAGAATAAAATTACACTCTCTGCCCCTCCTTTTGCCCCTTAGCCTGGTCCACCTTTCACTATTATGTCTGAGCAGCAAGTAGATGTGTGAAATAGACTAAGCAGGGCAGGCCAGAGACTGTGCGGCGATGAGAACTATCAACTTCCCCTAGAGTGACAGCTCTAATGAACCTATGTGACGTACATTCTTTAGGTTATCTCTCAGTATTAGTCCAAGACCAGTATCAACATTGCTGTTATGCCGACATTATATCTGTGGTTCCCCTCCTGTATGAGATTTGGATGGGGAACTGCAAACACAGTCTATTTTGGAACAAAAGTTCAACTTCTGTGTGTTAGCCGTTAAAACATCTTGCGCAAATATGCCTACAGCAAATGAAAGGAATTAAAGATTTATTAGTAGGATATTAACAGATTTGACCATTTGTTGGATAACCACAGTTAATGTGAATAAAAACTATTAGGGGCAGATTTACTAAGCGTCGAATTGTCGAGGGCTATTAGCCCTCGAATTTGACTGGCGAATATTCAGCGAATAAATATTTGCCAAAATCGAATGGAATATTCGCCAGTATTGAGTGCGTATTCGACTATTCGCCAGAATTGTACGATCGAATAGTCGCAGGAAAATATATCAAATATTCCGCAAAATCATATAAATCGAATGTTCGATGTGTTCGATCGTATGATTATAATTCGGCAAAAGGCTTCCCATAGGCTTCTATTGCAATTTGGTAGGTTCAATCTTGTGAAGTAGGCAGTCGAATAAAAATTTAAAGGGCAGGTTCTTCGACTGGCGAATAGTCGAGCGCTCGAATATATATTTATTCGATGAATATAAAAAAAATCTGTTTGCTCTTTTGAGAAATGGATTTCAGAGCAGAAATCTACTGGAGCAGCACTATAAACTGTGTTTTTAAAAGAACATGTTTTCCCCATGACAGTATCCCTTTGAGTTTTTCAGATTAAATTTGATCGAATGGTTAAAATCGTTCGAATCATTCGATCAAAATTTTTTTGTTCGATTGATCAAATTGCAGTAAAAACCTTCAAATTCGAATTTGAAGGTTTTAAATTCGACCACAATTCGATTTCAACCTCGAATTCGACCAATAGTAAATCCTCCCCTTTTTGTTGCTATATGGTGTCAAAGGCGCACTTTAAGTATCAGTAGGAAAAAAAGGTACAACTTTATTATTACTATTATTTATAGGGATCTAACATATACCAGTACATCTGTCACCCCTGTTTTATGACGTGCAAGTGTGCCTAGTGCCACTGCAGAACTCTGGTGCAAGTTACCCCAGAAACTAAAGTGCAGCTGGAGATGTACACTATAAGGCCACAATTATCCGGACTCCTCATTCCCTAAACTTGGGGGTATTAATGTAAAGTTGCTTCTCTTCTGGGACTTGGGGCTTTCCAATAGACCTTAGAACAGTAATAGTGGTATTAGCTCCAATTCAGCTTCAAGAGCATTACTGAAGTTTGACATTGATGTTGAGAATCCAGCTGGGATGCAATCCATGCCACAGTTGAGCAATTGAAGCTGATCCCTGATTAGCTCCAATAGCGAATGTGCCTTTGTGTTGGTGCTGAGACGCGGTTATTTGTTAAAGTCCGATTGCTAACAATCTGACTTTTTTGTTTTTTTAATTATAAAATCAGAATTATTAGTGGAAATAAACTTGAAATTTTACAGGATGCAAAAAGTCTCAATCTGAAAATCCACCATCTTAGACCTGCCAAGGTTGTATATAAGTCTATGGGAGAGGTTCATATCCTATTTGAAAGTTTCTGTAGTCTGTGCTGGAATGAGCTACAAAGCCAACTATTTCGGAATTCAGGATTTTCTGGGAAAAGACCAAAAAAAATCACATGATCAGTCGGTTTTATCAAGTTTGCTACCAATTGTTTTGGATACAGGGGTTTTGTTCTCCTTTAAGACCCAGTAGTGAGTGTCAGGACTGGACTGAGAATTAAAATAGGCCCTGGCATTTCAGGTACACAAGAGGCCCATCAGCCCACACAGAGGCCCAAACAGCCCCCACCAGCCCACTAAATACTGACTTTCTATGGGACCTTATAGCAGCCCCTCTGGCATTTGCCAGAACCCACAAATGGCCAGTCCGGGCCTGGTGAGTGTTCCCAGTAGTGAGAGAACATTTTAGACACTGATCATATAGTTGCCTGCGTTACAGCAAATGAAGCGCCCACAATGCTTGGTGAAGGTTTGTATAATAAAGAGGTATTTTCTTCACTGAATGACAGCATCTCTTTAAAAATGTCTATTAATTTGAAAATATCTTTATTTGCTTCTGTTGCTGATGCTTATTTTTATTATTAATTTTCCATGTTCCTGATAAAATCGCAAGTTAATGTCCAAAGACTTCAAGTTTGAGTTAATTAAATTTTAGTGAGTGAGCTATCACATACTGTCTGCGCATTCAATTTAGACTCCAATTTGTAATCAGCTTTCTGTACTCCCACAGAATCAGAGAGATAAAGCCAACCCAGAGTTTTTTTTATCTCATGTACAGTAGTTTCCCAAAATTTTTTTTTTTTTTAAGAAATCAATGATAGTGCAACAGGCAGGTTATAGGATTTACTTTACAATGACCCCAGACACAATTTCTAGAACACTGAGGAAAAATAATAGAAGTAGTAAATTGAAAAATGTAATATTCTTCATATCCTTCATTAGACTGTTATTAAATTGAACATTGTAACTGTGTAATGTACATTTTAAAGAAATGCTTGAAGGTGGCGTAAATATTTGGAGCAAAGATAAGTGTCTTAGTTACAAATTATTATTATTACATAAACTACAGACTGGTGAAAACAATCAAATTTGCAATCTTTCTTCTATTGCTGGCCACTAAATATTTTCCGGGTTCACAAAAGCTATATTAAATTCACACAAGGAAATTTGGATTGCAAATGTTCCCATTGCATATACTTTTTCTGTTACCGACTTTGATTGCATTCCCTCCCACAAGGGACTCAATTGTGCCCAGGGTCTTGCTGTAATCTGTACCTAGTGGCAGATTGGCAATTCAACATAAGGTGCAGAGAGCAGCACCAGTAAGCCCAAGTAATGCTTGCTCTTTCGATTGGCAGCCCCATGTCCTTACCACCTGCAAAAGATAAGTACAAGGCCCCACTGTGCTGCCTGCAGTAATTCAGAGCAGGGTACAAAAACATATCAGTATAGAAGTTTGAAAAAGGTCCCAAAGTAAATTCACATAAGACATCAAAGTGTGAAACAGACCCAGGTGTACTTCCGAAAATATATTTAGATAAACATGGAGGCAGCCTTATGTGTTTCATGTTTTACTGCTACTCAATCATAGCCTAACACAAAGGGGCAAATTTACTATTATTCCCCCCAAAAAATTTGTTTCTACTCGATATTCGATTAGCATTCGATTTTCAAATGTTAATCGAATAGTTCTAGGCTACCTTTTATTCGATTTTCGATTTCGATCGAATAAACTTTGAAAATAAAATTCTTCGCTGGTGGAATGATCGAATATTCGTTCATTCGACTCTATTCGAATTTATTCGATCGTTCAACCATTCCCTATTCGATGATCAAATATGCCAAAATTCACATATTCGACCAAACTAATAAATCCTACGTTCGAAATTCGATCGAACTTCGAATCCTTCATGTGAATTTAGTAAATCTGCCCCAAAATGTATAAGGTTATCTTCATGTGTACCTATATCAATTTTCTGAATTTTGCATGTCTGTTTTGTACTTCAACAAAACGATTTATAAAAAACATGTCAGCTTGTTCCCATTTTTTGCACTTTGCACCCTGCGGTACACTTTATAAATCAACCATAATGGGTTGGTACTCCACTAAGGTTGCCAACCTTTACCTTGTGCAGGTTCAAACAGTGATGTAAAGGGGCAGGGAAGACGCCTCAATAGGCAGGGATTGCTCAGACAGGCACTTTGGAACTGGACAGCCCCAGTGAAAACTGGACATGTTACAACCCTACACTTCACCCCTTTAAAAGAGGAGGTGTATTGAATACAACATGCTGCAAGCTGGATGTACATTGCAACTAGTGATGGGCGAATAAATTCAGCAGGCGCAAGTATACTAAACCGTGGTGAAAATATGCCACAACAAAAAACATTGTTGCACATCAGAATAGTCATGCATCAAAATTATTCGGACACCGATTGACTTTAATGTATATGGACAAAATAGTCGCAAGTCAACATTTTTTTGATATCCATTGACTTTTGCAGTAAAGTTGCAAATTTTTCAGCACAGCCCAGACCAGATTTGCCCCTTAACAAGTTGCAACATAAACTAAAAAAATGTTTCCATACAACATTCAAATATATATTTACGTACTTTGCTGATTGGCTATTTCAGCAGTGCAGAAAGGGACACAAAAATGCAGCTTTTTGTTGTAATAATGTTACAAATCATTTCAAGTATTGGAAAAAAATTAATACATTACTATTGGAACTAAAACAACATTTTCTTTCCTTTGGAAAAGTTACATAATTTTTTTGTCAATGTCAATAATCACCATGCTTTTAACTTCAATGTCCTGTACAGATTTTTCTGGTATTTGGCTCTCCAGGTGAAACTGGACAGGAGGCAACCCTAGCTGGGGTCCCAACAAAATGTGGAGGCTTTTGCCACTTGTTTCACCCCACTAAAGGCAGCCAATCAATATGATATCAGCATTGTACAGCATCCATGTACTAATTAGCATTTTTCATAGAGCTTCATTGAAGAGAATACTAACCTACATAAACGCTTGCAAATAAAAAGGCAATAACAGACACTGGAATGCATTTTATTTGCTATTTAATTGGTTTTAATCACAGCCTTTTTCATAATCTAATTTTTTTGTATCTATCAGTGAGTTCAGTTTATTCACCCACCGATGAATAGGAAGTGAAATCAAGGGCAATAATGGAAAGCTAATGTGTTTATTATATGCAGGTTATTCAAACCAGATATTAGGAATAAAATAGGCATGGAGGGGTGATAATAAAGGCATAGACTACAGGCAGAGGTGCAACAAAAAACTGGGTGCCCCAGTGAGTGCAGGATGAGCAGGGATTCAATATAATTACTTATCAGCCTCTGAGTATTAACTGACTTACATTTTATATTCAGTAGAAGGGATCACATGAAAGAAATTTTTTTTTTTTTTGTTAAGAGAGTTGTAATACAAACAGGTCAATTTTTACTCCCAGCAGGGGTGGAGCACAGGCATTGTCAAGTAGGGTTGCCACCTTTTAGCCTGGTTTGCGGGGCCGTGGCACAATGGGGGTGGGTTGTGACACTGCGGGGGGCTATGATGTGGCAATTGCCCGATTGTCACGTCAATCATAGGGAATCCTGGCCAGTTTTCCTAATTTGAAAAACCAGGCAGGCAGTTTTGACCAGGGCAGCCAAAAAACCAGACTGTCCGGGTGAAAACTGGACAAGTGGCAACCCTATTGTCAAGGCATGCCATGGGCAAAATCCCTTATGAGGTTTATGCCTCAGGTAATAGATTTTAGAATTGTGGGGTCCGACTAGAGTTGCCACCTGTCCAGGTTCTCATCCACACAGCCTGGTTTTCGTGAGGGCTGTCCGGGTGAAAGTTGCCTGTCTGGATTTCCAAATTAGGAAATCCGGACAGGGATTTAAAATGAATGACTTGACGTTCAGCCAATTCGTGGTCGCCGCATCATAGCCCCGCTCCCAACATTTGGAAGTAAAAAGAGGGGAAATTTTTTTTTTCACACGTAGTGTGGCCCATTGTTTGTGGCCACACGCCATAATTAAAATGTTCATTCTACAAAATTTGGCAGGTAATGAAAGTTTGAAAATATTTCTCCTTATCTAAACTGTTACAATTACTTATTTTCTTATCTCAAAATTGTTACAAAGTATCTTATTTGTAGGTACCCATAGGTTTTCCATTTGGAGTTAATCCCTTACCTTTCAGTATGTCCTGTGTTATTGTGTGTAAATACTTGTAACACCTAACTTTCAACAGCTTTAGTTATTGGTCAAAGGGTGTAATGACCACTCCCTGCCACACTGCTTTATAATGTACCTCTTTGGCTGCTGGTATCCATCATAGCTGGCTGTTCCATTGAGCCTGGGATCCACATAGTAAGCCACGTGCCCTAACGGGACCTCCAACTGTTAGTGACCTTAGTCTGGGACCAGGCCATCCCGTGAACGAGGAATAATTAGAACAGGTTAGTTTGGTTATATCTCTCTAGGAGAGAAAGACAGTCAGCTATATCTAGCATGAACAGCTGTTGTTCCAACGAGGAGTGATAGAAGGCTTCCCTGTATGCGTTTAGTGCAGGGACTTTAATGTGGTTAGGGATTAGGTTTAGCAGCAGCTTCCAGTTCCTACACTGATGTTCCCGATGCCCACACTGGCCGGTGGTGTCTTGTAAGGAATTGATGTACTCTTACATATCAAGGGAATAATAACCTGCCTGCTGTATTGTGTGCCTGGTCCTCTGTGATCTCATCTAATCCTATGTGATCATCTGCTATTTCCTCACTTCACTATATGTGAGTATTAAACCTGGGGACATTGTTCTTGAAACAATAAAGCACTGCTTCTTTTTTCACAAAGAACGTCCTGGTGTCCATTCTATCTTTTAATGCACAGAAGCCTGGAATTTGTAGTTCAACTACCTCTTAAAGGGATAGCTGCCACTTGGCGAAGGCCCTGCCCTGCTGTGTAGTGTCGCAGTGTACCCCATGCTCATACTCTAGCTGGACACTTTGACTAATTTGTGCTGCCTAGCCCAAAAAAGTGTTACACACCTGTTAGCTATTCTGGGCTCTCTGCCAAAAGCCAATTAAGTTAGAAACGTTGTTTCTTTTTCTGGCTGTTAAGTGCAGAAAAAATAGAGACTTTCCAATACAAATGAGGGACGGCAGGAAATGTGACTGTGTAGGCCTGGCTCCGCCCCCTGATGTCATCCACCAGTCACTGTCCCACCCCTACATCATTGGACCCACCCTCTGCCCAGTCTGGAATACAGAGCAAGGTGGCAACCCTAGGTCTGACTGGTCACATCCCTTAACAAACTCCATTTCTGCACCCAAACTCCACCATTTTTACAACAGTGCAGGCATCCTGATTTGCCCAATCCTCTGTCATCCCATATGAAAATATATAGCACAGAGCACTGTTTATACACTGGCCTAGGGTTGTCACCTGACACATGCAAAGGTCTGGTCAGTATTATAAATATAGGGGAACTGTGTATATTTGTCTCTCCTCTGTGTTTTTCTGTGCTAGGAAGAGGGAGGAGTCCCCACCCCTGTGAGCTGACAGGAAGGAAGTGATGCACAGGAAGTGCTGCTGTAAGGGAGAAGCAGCAGAGAGAAAGCAAGGTGCTGAAAACTCCCACATATTAATGTGTTTGAAAAGTCAGTAGGGAATCCCCAGTGGCAGAAATGTGCACTCTATTTTGGGTGTGGAAGGAAAGGGGTCCTTGTGAGGGCTCTGAACAACAACGTGTGTTTTTTTAAGGTCACATAAAGCCAAAGGGAGTCCTTTTTAGGACTCTAAATAAACTACCACAAAAGAGGGGATTCCTCTCAGCAGCTCAGCTCAGAAATAAAACCATCTGAAGTATTATGCAAAGTTGCTCCTGGCTGACAGGCTGCATGTATCACTGGCATTAAAGAGCAGGGCTGGAACTAGGGGTAGGCACATGCCTAGGGTGCAAAGCTGGAGGGGCGCAGGCACATACCTTCTCTGGCTCTTACCCCTGGTTCGGGCTCCTCTCTGTACTGCTGGCACCTCGGTTCGCACTTATTCTTCCTTGCCTGTTCACACATGAGCTTCTTCTCCAATATGCGCATGCGTGTCAGCGTCTATTCACTCCAGCGGGCATTCGCCCATGCGAGCCAGCGACCATTTTTTACTTGTGCACACCTGTTCATGCACGCACTAAGCGTGTCACCTGTTTGCCTGCCTTTTCACGCATGCGTGCTCCCAGTTGGGCACTTTGGCCGGCCAGGTTGCCTAGGGCGCCTGGCAAGCGTAGCCCGGCTCTATTAAAGAGTACAGTGTCCTGCAAACAAATCCCCCTGTCTGCATACGAAGTTCCCAGGGAGGGGTTTCACAGCCCAATCTGTCCTGATCCTGGGTGAAGGCCAAATCATAGTGTACCTGCTCTCACCTGTAGCAGAGACACAGGACTCCTGTAGCTCCACAAGAAAGAAAACCAGTGCTATATTTTTTTTGTAGTAACATACTTAATATGTACATTTTCCCCTTCACTGCTACCCCATCCTACCCAATTATATCTCAGACAATGGGGTCCCTTTCATAAAGTTCGTAAAAATGGTCTATAACCCATCACCCATTATCGCTGAGAATATTCTTGTGACAAAATGAACCTCTGCTCACACGTTTACTAAAGTGAGATGAGACAAGCAGTTTGTTTCAGCATTATTTTTGGCGAATTTCGTTTTTTTGACAGTCATTCAGGTTAACTGCATAATCTGCTTGAAATATTGCAGATCCTTTTTGCAACACCTGCCAGTGGCCACACTAATGAATATATATGAATATGTATATTTAAAAGATTATTACCAGTCTATATTGTATTGTTAAATATTACTACCAGGAATAAATTATTTTACTATTATATTATTTTTTTCTTAATGAAGTCACTAAAAATACATATATAAGTCATCATTCTTCCCCAGTGCATTCACTAATGTTCACTGCTTATGTTTAAAAAAACAAAAAAAAAAATCAACCATATTTCTCTTTAACTATACAAATTTAGTCTTTTTGTTCTCTGAGTTGCTGAGAATTTTGTCTATATTTGGCGACAATTCTGGCAATAATCTTTAGTACATTTTCAAGAAGCTGCAAGTCCAGTTGTTTTAGAATTACTTTTATCAGATATACCATGACCTGGATGAATGAAAATTTTCATAGTCATAACATTTTCAAGATTTATTTTACCCAGAGGATGGAGTAAGTCTGAATCCAAATATCTGCCATCTCAGACCTGTCGAGGCTGTATATAAGTAAATGGTAGAGGTTCCTATTCTATTTGGAATTTTTCGTGGTTTTCGGGGGGAAATCAAGCACATTGGGAAACAAAATCTGAAAAAATCATACCATCCTAATTTTCACTACATTTTACCAAGTGTTCCCCCAATCCAATGAAATTGTGCTTTTTTAATATTAAATAAGGTCAAATCATGGATTCTAGTTTGGTTGAACTTTTTTTAAATAAAATAATCAGTATTTATATAATGATACTTTTATAAATAACCCCCTAAATAAACCCAATAGCGTTGTTTTGTCACTCACCAATATGTATTCATGCAAATTGTTACCATCAAGAACAAAACTTTAATATTTTACTTATAATGGAGCCTAATGAGATGCCTCCAATAATCCAGCACTTTCTGGTTTACAAATCATATACCTTTTTTTTTTAAACCTCTGCTGTAGCCTCACAGCCCTAAGGGCTCTTAGACACAAGCGTTTTTACCTGCGCTCCCCTGCGGCTGAACGCAGCAAAACAGAACACAGGGGAGCGCAGGTAAAAACGCCCGTGTGTAAGGGCCTTAACAGCACATGAATTCTTGTACTTACCAAGGCTGAAAAGTATGAGGAATTTCAGGCACACAAACTCTTGTCTGTCTACTTGTAGGGAGTGCAGGACATTCACCAGGTCCTGTGCTCTCAGAATTAAGTTGTTTAGAGTAGAACCGGCTTGCAATGATACAGCAGACACCTCAATCTGAAAATAAAGGAAAAAATGTAAAATGAAAAAAAGGGGGACAAGAAACAGTCACTTTCTCCTGTGTATAAAAGACAACACTAAAACTATTAAAGCAGTCAAGAGCACCATTATTCTTCAGTTTGTCCTACCTATGAAAATATCTTTAGTAGGAGGTAGGGTTGCCACCTTTTCTTGAAAAAAAATACCGGCCTATATATTTATCTTTTTTACTATTAATAACATTGGGATCAACCATCAAAAATACAGGCCAGGCCGATTAAATACCGGCCAGGTGGCATCCCTAGTAGGAGGGTATGGCATTTATTTCTGCTTTTCTTCCCATACAGTATAGAAAATCTTTACCATTGTATGATTATGCAGCTATCAAGGGTTCCCTGAGCTGTATAATTCTGCCTGCAGCATTACACTCACAGAACTCTTCAATAACTCTTATTTCCTTATCATTTATAGGTGATACCTGACCTGACTCTCATACACAAACTTGTCTGGAACACCATTCCTATATCCTTATGTATTATTCAAAGGGTTTATTATTGCCTTTCTTAAATCGCATAACACCAATAACTCTAATAATAGTAACTGTTAGCAATTATTTCCCAGCTCTTTTCGTATATATTCCATTCAGCCTAATATTTAAAGCTAATGTGATTAAACCAAAGTGGCCTTAGAGCCTTTTGTTCAACATGAGTTCAATGAGTAGTACTTCTGCTTGCCAATAGTTTTAATCACAATCTATGTTTTTTTGTAATCTTAGGAGCTAAATAGGGTTAAAGGGTGGTTCACCTTTGAGGTAACTTTTAGTATGTTACAGAATGTCCAATTACTAGCAACTTTGCAATTGGTTTTCCTTATGTATCTGTTATACTTTTGAGTTATTTGCCTTTTTCTTCTGAGCCTTTCCAGCTTTTCAAATGGGGTCACTAAAATGCAAGGCACCACATTTATTGCTATTGCTATTTTTTATTCCCAATCTTTCTAGTGAGGCTTCTCCTATTTATATTCAGGGTTGGACTGGGCCAGTGGGGTACTGGGAAAAATCCCAGGTCCGTAACCCCATCTGGTTTATAATACAGCAAACTCCCCTTTGTTGCACTAGCGCGTCGTACATGCCAGAGTTGCAGGGGCGGCTGGAGGGGGGGCCTGGGGCAGTAGCCCCGGTGGGCCTCAAACCCCCCCCGGGCCAACCCTGTTCATATTCCTGCCTCTTATTCTAATCAGTGCATGGTTGCTAGGGGAATTAGGACCCCAGCAACCAGTTTGCCTAAATAGCAATCTGGAGAGATGTCAATTCTCCAGCTGCTAAAACATTCATACGATAAAGCATAGCTTTGTATTATAGTCCAGACGGAAACACATTAGGAAAAGCTATTCAAAAGCATAATGTATTTTCACATTGAAGAACTGTTTACAATAGCATTTTTATCATATAAGGGTTAATAAAATCTGTAAGACATTTTCCATGCTAGAAATATATTTAACATGACAAGTGTACAAAACATTCTTTCTCGGCATATTTGTATTTCTTCAATAAAAAATTGTAATTGTTGTTTGAATGCATCTAAGAGGGACACAGGCTGAGTGAGATAGTTTTATTTGTATGTCACTTCTATTGCTGACAAGCCTAAGAGCTTAGACAATTAAACACAGCTTGGAGTTTGGAAAGTGTCTAAAGAGAAACATTAATTATGGGGCAGAACATCCTAAACTAGTGACATGCCGCAAAGCACAACACAGCACTTAACCACACAGTATAACTTGGAGATAAATCACAAAGCACAATATGGCATTAAACCATAAACCACAGTATTACTCAGCTATAAGGTATACAACAATGCTTCTGTAGTGATCAAAATGATCATCCTGCAGTCAAACCCATATTCCAGATATACCAGATTAGGATTACCGTCCATCCAGGTTTCCCAGACTTTGGTCCTAGGGCAACATCCCTACATGTTAACATAACTCTCCCAGTGTAAAGCTCAGTACTTCCAAGACCATCAAAATCTATTTAACAAAAATATTAGTTGTGGTACGAGTGTTCATTGGCATCATAACAGCACCCTCCGGCCTTTCCACACTGACAACAGGGGCATAACTATAGAGGAAGCAGACCCTGCGGCTGCAGGGGGGCCCAGGAGGTATAGAGGCCCCATGAGGTCCTAAGTAATATACAGTTTCAATAAATATTGGTAAAACAAGTCTACCTCTAAACTTTCTAAAAAGTATTTTCTTTTCGGCCCAGTAATATTTAGTTAAGCCAAATTCAAAAATCTCTTAGTCCTAATTAAAGAAAAGGAATACGTAAGAAAGGGCAGCACCGATTGTAGGAATGGATATGAGTTCAAAACATGGGGTGTAGAAGCAGGTAAAGAAGGAAAGCCAAGACAAATGATAGACTATGGAAGATGATTAATACAGACCAGTACAGTAAGAAGTGAGAAATGAAGAACTGTACAAGCTGAATGCATTGGGTTGAGAAGGAGAATGCCTGATAGTATAACAGAGAGGGGAAACCGAAAGAGAATGGGTAGACTACAGCAGCTTACTATGAATATAATTTATGTTTAAAAACCCAGCAGCTGATTAAATTAATGTGGTGCTTCCTTTAGAAGGACCCTATTAGTAGGGATATTGTAACTCCAAGAGCTGGATTGTTCTAAGCAAGTTGGATTTTATTGTTCTATCCTGCTTCAGAAGAAGGTGGGCCTGTCTTTATAATGCCCTCTGAATACATTAAACATGAATTCTCCACTTATACTAATACATAGCCACAATGTCAAAACAAAATTTTATTATTAAAAAAAATTACAGGTATGGGATCCACTATCAGGAAACCCGTTATCCAGAAAGCTCAGAATTACGGACTCCCGTGACTCCATTATAATCGAATAATCCCAATTTTATAAAATCAAGTACCCTGTACTTGATCCAAACTAAGATATTGGCAGGTTTATTTAATGTCTATATGATTTTCTAGCGGACTTAAGGTATGGACATCAAAACTATGGAAAGATTTGTTTTCCAGAAAACCCCAGATCCCGAGCATTCTGGATAACATGTCCCATTCCCGTATAGCACCAATTTATTATATAGTACCAGCATCTTACCTAGATGACTAAGAGTACATGATTATAACTATGAACTACAATGTGGTTCTAAGTAAACTGTTGTTACTTACAGTATCCAACCAGATATTTTTGCTTTGCCTATTCTGACGCATTAGACAGTGAAGAATAACTGCTGTATGGTTGATATTGATAACTAGGCAGAACTCAGAACTAACATTTAGCCATGCTGATATATAACTCTTAAATCATACCAACCCTCTTTGTCCCTCTAGCATACAGTAAAGCTATTATCCAGAAAGCTTGGGACCTAGTATGGATCTTTCCATAATTTGGATCTTCATACTTTAAATCTACCAGAAAATCATGTAAACAGCCAATGAATCCAATAGCCTGGTTTTGCTTCAGGATTTATCATATCTTGGTTTGGATCAACAACAATGCACTGTTTAATTATTACAGAGTAAAAAGGAAATCATTTTTAAAATTTGGATTATTTAGATAAAATGGGAGACAGCCATTCCGTAATTTGGAGCTTTCTGGATAATGGATTTCCAGATGTTTATCTTAACATAAGCATTCCCTTCATGGCAGCCCTCATGTTGATTGTGACTGTGTAGCTGTGAGAGGATGTGTTAAACCTTCCTGCATTTTCCCAGTAAAGTTGCTCCTGTGAAACTTGGCTGGTTGCAACAGAAAACTCATATTTTTTTAAACAGACGGTTCTCACAGATTTTTCTGTAAATACAGATGGGGGATGTGTCTCTTCTCCTGAGAATCACAGTGCTCCTCATCGTGCTGTTCCACCTTTTCAGGGCTGCTGAAAGACCTGACAAAGCCCTCCCTGCTTATGTTTGTTGGACACTTTGTATCTCCCCACAAGATCATTGTTTCTGCCTTTTGTGTAAAAACAATTATAAAATGTAAGCACAAAAAAGAAAAAAAATTGAAACAAGAGGCATCTGCTTGAGCAGGCCGGCATGTACCCAACATGTGCTAGGGCCAGACATGAGAACTGTAACTAAGGAAGTCATCTGTCATACCTAGGTTGCTAGTATCCACTGCTGTTGCTTATCACTAAATATACCAGTTTTCAGTTATAGAGGAGGCGTTTTTGTTTGTGGTTGTTTTAACAGATTTATAAATGTATTAAAATCCAGGGTCTGACTGGGGGACCTGAGGCCCACCAGGGCTACTGCCCCTGGGCACCCCCCAGGCCCCCCTGCCGTACCGTTGTGCATGCCGCGGCTGTGCTTGCGGTGCCGCAATAAGTGTGCATGCGCATGGTGCCGCACTAAGTGCCCATGTGCGCAGTACCGCACTAAGTGCGCATGCATACGCATTATGTGCGCTCGAAAAGGGGGTGTCATGGCACTAGGAAGCTGTTGCGGGTGAGGACCTGGGCTGACCTGGGTTTTTTCCTGGTGCCCCGCCGGCCCAGTCTGACCCTGTTAAAATCTATGCCAACCCATCACAGATCAGGATAACAGAAAAAAGTAATTTGCAGCACTCCCTTGTAGTAGTAAAAGCATCTTTATTGCAGCATAATTTATTGCACAGCAACGTTTCGGACCTCCTGGTCCTTTCTCAAGTTGACAAATTATTAATATGTTATTTTACTACTACAAGAGAGTGCTGCAAATTACTTTGGATTACATGTAAAGAATATGAAGGTAAACACATTGTTTGGCGTGCACCCCGAAAAGTAAGTTCCTGCTAATTGAAGTGCTGAATGTTCTCTTGTATACTACAGGATAACAGACCAGTCAAATTACTGGATTCCCTACCAAGATATTGAGTGGTTCATTGGTGGGGATGTGATATATGGGTTGGATGACTTTCCAATAAGAAAAAATCATATAGGAGGTAATGTAATAAAATTTGCAAAGAGCAAAACTTTGGGAATTCAAATTCACTTGTCACATTGTAATATTCTTCGGTATACTTTCATTGTATTGGCGTATCTTAATTGTGCAATTTGAAGCATTAACACCTGCTCTGAGTTTTATTAAATAAGAAATGATTTGAGAAAATGTATTGCATACACTACGAACATACGCAAAAGCAATTTGTTCGCAAACTTTGCAAGGAAGTCGTTAAGGTCTTTAAACCGTCAAAAATGGCACGGACATGGTCGCTAATGTTCTCAAAGGTATTTGTGATTTTTTTTTTGCTCCAACAAAACATATTACTTTCCCCCAACAGAGTAGTATTGTTTATTAAACAAATAGTATTGGTAACATCTTGAAGTAAACTGTAAAAATAGTGGTTCCACTGGTATCTAAATAAATGTTTGGACTGTTTTGGAAAACTGTAACCTAAAGTACGTCATACAAATATTAATAAGCTACTATGTAATAATTCAGACCAATAAAGAACTGGGTTTCAGATATTCAGACATTTGGATAGCTATGCACATGTCATGCACAAAAATGGGCTAAAAATGTTTTTTAAAGAAGCCAATTTAACCAAGGTCACATGCACATAATTTTTTTGCAAGGAAATATACCAGAAATTTCTCTTTTTCACCTTCTCCAAATTGCTCTCTCATAACACTCTACAGAATATTATGTGTGCACTTGACGCATCTTTGTCCAAACTCAAGTATTTGTAATATAATATAACAAATGAATTAAACATAATATAATTAAACACATATAATATTATGTTTAAATGGGCAGTACACCCCTTTTGTTCAAGATGAGTGCAATGAATAGGACGTGCTGAAAATACTTGTTGCCTATTGTTTTAATCCTGAAAAATCAATGGCTTTTGTTTTATTTATTGAGTTAATCGGGGAAAGATGCTCCATATTTGGTCCCTGCAAGGTTGATAATTAGTTTATCAGTGCACAGAAAATCCAGAGTCTATTATGAATTAAGAAGATGCTCCATATTTGGTCCCTGCGAGGTGTATAATTAGATTACCAGTGTACAGATAATCCAGAGTCACCCTGAAATAGTGATCCCCAACCAGTAGCTCGGGAGCAACAAGTTGCTCTGCAACCCCTTGGATGTTGCTCCTAGTGGCCTCAAAGCAGGTGCTTATTTTTGAATTCCAGGCTTGGAGGCAATTATTTGTTGTCTAAAAACCAGGTGTACTGCCAAATAGAGCCTCAATGTAGCCTGACAATATACATAGGGGCTACCAAATGGCCAATCACATCACTTATTTGTCAACATGTTTCATGCTTGTGCAGCTCCCCAACTCCTTTTTCTTCTGAATGTTGCTCACAGGTTCAGAAGGTTGGGGATCCCTGCCCTGAAAGGACTCAACATAGAATCCTGTTTAGCTCAAGAGGTATTTTGTGATTAAAAAATAGACAAAAAGTTCAGTAAAATTCCTGTTGAAAGTGGGGTATACTGCACATTTCAACATAATTATTATTATTATTGTTTTTAAAATAACAAGGGTATATACTTCCCTTTCATTGGTGCATGCATTGACCATATTTTTATGTAGTGCAATCATGTGTTGTGCCAAAAGGTTCCTGACCATCTATTATATGGCAAAGGATGACTATTGATCCTTCCAATTTATTTTATATTTATTTGGCACAATATACTGTTTTTATTTACAATTCATTAACATCCATCTTCATCAAAAGAAAGTGCTATATAAATTTATATTTGTCAGATTCATAGCATGCAGTGGCAGCTGTCTGATTTTTATATACTGAGAGGCTAAGGAGGCATGTTTTTTTATTCAATGAATTTTACCTTGACAAGGGGAAGTTACTATTACATACTGATTTGTAACAGACTATTTTCTTTATTTCAGGTTTTGAAGAGATGACCTCCAAAGCTTACATGGAAACAGACTTTCCTGTAAAAGGAAAATACCATTCATTTTTTTATACCAGCATAGTGATTCTTTTACCGAACTATAAATGTCAGTCTGCAGAAAATGTAATTTTTGTTAAATAAGCTGGTGAAAAATAAAATTCTCAATCACAATTCCATATTGCGATGGCTATAAAACAGGACGCTAGGCTGCAATTTGCAGGCACTAGTCAATGGCATTATGTAGTGTGGAAATAGCAAAACAAATGATGATCTTAGGACTCATTCATGAAAGTGCTCCTTCTATATAACTGGTACACTTTTTTCCCTTTGCATGCTAAATGGATGACTCACTTTATCGTAGCTCTGTTTCTACAGTGCGCTCTATGCAGTTGGGTGGCTCTAAAATGCATGAAAAAGGATTTACTTGGTGTTGATGCCTTGTACTTCTGCTTATCCTTTAGTCTTAGGGCCAGATCTTTATCATCCTTAGTGTACAAGGACTTCTAAAACTACAGGTATGCAATCTATTAACCAGAATTCTCGGGACCTGGGGTTTTCTGGATAACAGATCTTTCCATAATTTGGCTCTTTATACCTTAAGTCTATTTGAATATCTGTAAACATAAAAAAAAACAACAGGCTGGTTTTGCTTCCAATAAGAATTAACGATATCTTAGTTGGGATCAAGTACAAGCTACTGTTTTATAATTACAGAGAAAAACAGAATTATTTACAGAATAATGAAGTCGCACTTAAATTGAATTACTTTTCATTTAAAGAAAACCTTGTTACAATGGATCTGGTAGTAGCATTTCTTATTGTGTGATTGTAGATTACCTCTTGGCCAGTTACTAGAAGGATGCTGTTCTCCTTGCTGTGTTGCATTTGCCTGTAAATATGGTCGAACACCAAGAGTTCACTCCAGCAGTTCTGCAGCAAGATCATCTGGTCACTGACCTAACAGAGAAGAAGACAATAAATCATAAATAACACTTTTTTAGGGTTATTAGGAAAAAAAATACTTTTGGGCTTCAGAGCAGGTAGAGAGAGGTTGCATTACTAGTGCAAAGAGCAATTCAGGCTTAAAAATGGAATTTCATCTCTTAAATTTACCAGGTCAGGCTTTTTGTCACCCCAGGTCAATTTCATAGAGGCTAGTTTCTCAACTCAAGTCCTGGTAAAGACAAGTAACCCCTTTATGTCCCTGTGGACATACAGTATATGTAACCAAATGCAACTTAGTCATTAATCCAAAATTGAAGCTTCTCTCGACCTTGTTAGATTTTGGAACTGGATTTCCTGGGCTTGTGTAGTGTAATGTAGTGGCCGTAACATACACCTCTATTATACATTTAAGTTTGCGCCGTATGCAAATTAGGCATTGCTAGCGTAGATAAGCTTTGTCTGGCAAAGTAACGGTAGCACAAATTCGCTACCGTTCGCCACAGTGAGTGCAAATTCGCATCTTAGTGAATTTGCGTAGCGCTGGCGAAAATTCGCCTGGTGAAGTGCGGTGAACGCTGGTGAAGCTGTCGCAAGCACACTTTCGCCCTTTAGTGAATACAAAAGTTGTTTTATAATATAGTTATTTATAGTGTCCAGTCCAGTGCTAGACTTATGGCTTTTTGGCAGCTTGTAGCCCACCTTCTAAGAATTTCTCTGGATTTTAATGCTAGACCTTAGAAGCCCTATTCCTGTCTCTTGCAATGATGACACCCAACAAGATCTAAACTGCGGTCTGCAATCTGACTACATTTTAAGAAACAGCGGTTCTGGAGTCATAGTTCGCCACAGGGATATAAACAAGTATTTTTCATGTCTCTATGATTCCTAAATTGAAAGTTACATTTTAGTTTTATGCAAAGCCAATGGTATGTGTAGAGCATGAGGTATGTGAATATCTCAATTTTTTAAGATTTTTGTTATAAAAATAAGCCCCTTCTTCCACAATAAATAATATATTGTGTGTTATAATGGTGAAGGATCAGTGAAATCAAATATCAATATATAATGGAATGCTAAGGAAGAACATGTAGCTTTGCTTTCTATTATAGCTCTTCTGAATTCCTGTCTATATGCATTAAATGTATATTACACTTTTACAAAGACAGCAAAGCATTATGTGTTCATGGTATCCTTCGTCATTCACACAAACCATTTCAGTGAAAGAACTGATATTTTGGTTGCAAAAACTCCAAGCGTAATACTAAACAGGGCCTCATGTAGACTACAGTCCACATAGGGGCTACTCAATCAAAGCCCTTATTTTCATGCTTGTGTTGATCTCCATCCCAACTTTTTACATTTACATCTGGCTTACAGGACAAAAGGATTGGGGACCCCAGTAGCATACTCTATATATGATATCTTTAGTTTACAAAAACAACAGTAGCAGCAAGAAATCCTTCCAAAAGGTTGAGTGCCATCTCTGAACATAACTATAAAAAACACTTACACATTAAAAGAAAAAAAATATATTGTCTAAACAGGAATTATGCTTCTGCTATCTTAGAAAAAAGCAGAGAAAAAGAAAATCAGCCAAGTTTACACATGGATCTATCCCACCCCATGTTGCGAAGAAGGTGCCACAGCATAGATCAAGCTGCAAACATAAAATCTATGACACTGTCCATATGGGACTTTATACCAGCTCCATAGATTCTACAGTTCTTGACATGAAAATGGTTAAATAGGACTCTACTGGAAATGGGTCTGACATGTCTCAGATTTTTAGCTAATGGGTTTCTAGATAATAGATTCCTTTGCATGAGTGTATGCAGTAAAAAGAACTTTTTAAACACAATTTGATAACCTTTTCTGACATAATGTTATTGCAGAGAAGTACTGTTATGGCACAATGGTGTTCTCTATTACATTATCCCCTCATAATATACAATGGCTGCACATAACCTTGTAAAGTAACAATAGAAATCTGATAACATGATAGTAGTCTATACAAGCACCAAGAACAATGAACTTTGTCTCAGCAAATAGACTTCTGTCCCATAACATAAGGATTCACAAAGTTCCAGATCAGCACAGTAGAACAGATTGTTTTTTTTATTTGCATTACTGTACAGTCCCACCAGTTATGCATTGGTAACAACAAACATTAAAAACAACAGAATGATCAAAAAGTTGATTTTTATTAACAACAGAAAAATCTAATAACTGGTGCATGCAGGAGCACCTCACCTTGTATGTTAGGCAATTCATTCTCAAAGTTGTAGTAAAGTGGAAATCCCACAACACACCCCAGTCCAAGGGTGTATATCACAAATGGAAAATAAAGTATGTAGCGGGTTTATCCAAATATTCAAAAACAAAAAGTGTATTAAAAGTACAAAGTAATTTATTAAGACAAAAAATTGCAATTTTTTTTATCCTATTAACACCCGTATGGGGTTAAATTTTTCATAAAACATAAGAATATTAGGACTCAACAAGGAGTTCCATGAATATATAAAGGTACAAGAGTGCAGTTGGTCAGTTTAAAAACCTGAGGCAATGACAGGGAGAGAGTGAGAACTCAGGCAGTGCCACTGGTAGGTTAGTACTCTTGGTAAACAAGTATAACTAAGTTACAGATGCAGGAAAATATATCCTTAACAAGTCACAGTTACAAAAATAGCCAAAACAGTCGATAAGACTACCAAGTCAAATACTAAACTGCCAGGCCTGGATTTGTGGAAAGGCCACCTAGGCCCAGGCCTAGGGTGGAAGGATTTTAAGGGGCAGCATGCTGGCCAGCCACACCCCCATTGGTTCAGAAATGCTGGGGATACACAGGAGATACAATAGTTTTTTAAATTTCCCTTGCTCCAGTCCTCATGATGATAATTTGCGCATAAAGAGCAGAGTATGGGGGCGACAAATGACAATGGGCCTAGGGGCGCCCGTTATGTAAATCCAGCCCTGTAAACAGCCTTCAGCCTCAGCTCCATCTGTTACATAGTGGGCAGCCTCACAGATTGGGAACCACTGTTTATGATTCATTGACAAAACCAACTTTATATACTTTTAGAATATGCATTCAGTTTGAATGTACACATTTCTGCGGTCAATTTTGTATACATCTCAGACTAGTGGCACAGGTGACCACAGTTAATAGACAAAAACGAATCGACATTTTAACTTCAGGTTGCTTTACTAGAGTGACAGATCCGTATTTCTTGAGATCCAGTAAATGAATGGGTTGTTATTGTAGTGTCTTCTTTATGCTCAGCATGGGCAGCCATGACCTTCAACAGGCGCAGAGTTTTCAAAGGTTCTAAAGGACTAAAACAGCTACTTCATCCCTACTGTTTGGCATTGTGTAAACCTCAAGGTTACATTTAATCAAAAGTACAGGTATGTAGTGATTGGTGAATCTACTCCATTTCGCTTCGGCGAAAAATTCATAATTTCCGAAAAAATTAGCGAAACGAGTCGCGGCACGATTTTGACGTGCGTCGCGTCGTTTTCGTCGCGTCACGTCATTTTCATCATGTCATTTTCGACGCGCGTCACGTCGTTTTTGTCGCGTTTTTTTCAGCAAATTTTTTTTTCTGCGAATTTTCGCTGGCGTTTCGCGAATTTATTCGCCAGCGGCGAATCGCTGGAATTCGCCACAAATTCGCCCATCACTACAGGTATGGTATCCATTATGCAAAAACCCATTATCAAGAAAGGTCCGAATTACAGAAAGTCTGTATCCCATTTTATCCAAATAATCCTAATTTTTAAAAATGATTTCCTTTTTTTCTGTAATAATAAAACAGTAGCTTGTACTTGATCCCAACTAAGATATAATTAATTCTTATTGGAAGCTAAACTAGTCTATTGGGTTTATTTAATATTTATATGATGTTCTAGTAGAACATGCAAATCCATCTAGCACTACAACCTAGTAAATGATAGCTATGGAATACCAAACCAAATTCCACCCTGGATATCCAAAATAGTAGGGTGAACTACTGTGCTACTGTGATCAATAATATGAATATGAAGGGGATGATATGAAGGAACTGCATCCTATCTACAGTAGGACCCCCATTTTACGTTTTGCAGGGGACCAGAAAATGTAAAACCAGAGACATGTATTAAGTGTTTTTGTACTATGTGCAGACAAGAGTAAAAACTGCCATGTTGTTTATATGTTGCAACCTGCCCTGTACATATATGTAAAAGGTCTTTTCACCCCAAAAGGAGAGCAGAGTCCTGCTTTCAGCATTGATAACAGTGATGCTATTTGCATTTACCATGAGGGGAATGCACACATAGTTGCTAGTTAGGGAGCACTGGAGGATCGGAATTTAGGAGTTAGGTGCAGAACGCAGCCAAACCCCAGACACAAGTATTGTTTCACAGTAACGTAGCTAGTCATTCCAGGTCCTGGGTTCAGGCCGTGAAGTCGAACCCCCTGCCCCCAGATTAATTTTTTTGCTCCAGATTCATATTAGCCCTATTGTCCAGCATGCCCTGAGGTGGTGTGGGCTCAGGTGCCCCCAGTAGTTCCACCACTGCTATTTCAATTAGCACTTAGAGCAGTGATCCCCAACCAGTAGCTTGTGAGCAACATGTTGCTCTCCAACCCCTTGGATGTTGCTCCCAGTGGCCTCACACAAGTGCTTATTTTTGAATTAATGATTTGGAGACACGTTTATGTTGCATAAAAAACATTTGTACTGCTAAATAGAACCTCCTGTAGGTTGACAGTCCACATGGGGGCTACCAAATGGCCAATCACAGCCATTGATTGGAACCACAAGAACATTTTTCATGCCAGTGTTGCTCCCCAACTCCTTTTACATCTGAATGTTGTAAGGTTCCAAAGGTTGGGGATCCCTGAGGAATGCTTTGGCACCACTTAGTGTTCTTGTATTTGCTGCTGTTGTCCTCTTAATGGACCGTTTCCAAGCTATTCATGTTTGCTTATTTCTTTTCCTATAAAACTTCAACAAATCTCTATTTTATTCTCAGATGGCAAGATATGTATGTGAGTAAAATTCTAGTGACCCCACTTGAGAAGTTCAGAATTACTGTACAGGAAATAAATTGTATTTTTCATCCATCTGGATTTCTCGACCGTTTATCAGAAGTACTTTTTATCTGTTTTTTCTTTATGTGTAGTGAATCCAAATAAAAGGCAGTCACTTGACTTTTTCACAATACATCATATGTTAAGACTCACTTTACTGTACTTGTTGAACAAGAAAAGATGTGCTAAAATACTCCATTTACAAAAGAGTTCATAGATACTAAGAAACTTTGAAGCATCTTCTGCAGGCATTTTTTAAGAGGACAGGCAGTTTAAAACTAAAGGAGAGCCAATGTTGATGACTACCCATAAGCAGAAAAGTTGTATATTGCATTTTTTGGTTATGGTGATTAATAGCCAGGTCAGCCTGGCAACCAGTGACGTAACTACCAGAGGTTCAGGGGGTGCAATTGCACCAGGGCCTCCATCCACTTGGGGCCCTTCGGAGCCACAAAAATGGTTATGGGGAGATTATATATCACACATGCCATCAACACTCCAGCATGCAATTTATAGAGGTAAGGACCCCACAGGGGGGCCCAGGTTCCCATCCTGTGCCGGGGCCCACCAGGGAGTAGTTACGCCACTGCTGGCAACGGCACTCCAATCAGCAAGCGGATTACAGCGGGCAGGACTGGAGGGCCAAGACTGGGGGTATGCAGGCAAGAGGTATGTGCCCAATGTCCCCCAAGCGCCCTAGTCACGTACTAGTTCGTACCCTGAATAAAACATAAGAAGATGCAGATCATCTCACTTCTATGGATGCTGTACCCGTACTGTGATAGGGTGCATTGGCAAAAAAAATTCTCTGCCCAAGCAGTTAAGAATCTTGATCCAGTGGGATGGCAGCATGGTCTCTAGAAACTGCTCTCTGTGTGCCTACCTGTTGTCCAAATAGAAGAGGGGGATGGTGGTCAGTAAAAATTTCAAACTAACTGCGTCCATTTCCTTTACGGTTGCTGTGTGCTGCAACTGTTACATGCAATCCAAAAGGGAAGAAGGAAAAGGAACTCCAGCAGAATTACTGCAACTAAACTTTAATTCCGAGTGGTGGCCACCACTCGGAATTCATTTGCAGTAATTCTGCTGGAGTTCCTTTTCCTTCTTCAACATCGACTCCATTTTATCCAAGTAATCAAAATTTTTTTAAATGATTTCCTTTTTTCTCTGTAATTATAAAACAGTAGCATGTACTTGATCCAAACTAAGATATAATTGATCCTTGTTGAAAGCGGACCCAGGCTATTGGGTGTATTTAAAGTTTACATGATTTTCTAGTAGACTTAAGGTATGAAGATCCAAATTATGGAAAAATCCATTATCCGGAAAGCCACAGGTCCCAAGCATTCTGGATAACAGGTCCCATACCTGTATATGAAATATACCCAAAGTGAAGTTTGCAGTGAAATATGAGGGAAACTGCAGAAAAGGAGTCAATTAAGATGCATTCCCAACACAATATGCATGCGATGCAAATAAATTTGCGAAACACCAGAAAAAAATTGTCTGGTGAAAATTCGCTGGCATCTCGTTTTCGACCATCAATAATAATAATTGTTCCCTAGCTGGGAATTATTAACTTCCATAATTGATACAACATATAACCAATGGCCAAAGACTCCATGGGGCAAATTCACTAAAGAGCGAAGCGTCTAACACTAGCGCTAATTCGCCAGCGTGACGTCAATTTGCAACTTCGCGAATTTACTAAGTCAGACTCTGGTGAAAATTCGTTAGCGAAATAGATAGACTAACGCAACTTCACACCCTTACGCCACGCGAAGTTGCGCACTGACGAAGGGACGTAACTACGCTAATTCAATAAGATGACCATTTTACTGAACTTTACCTCTTTGCGACTTTACTTCTCCAGGTCAGACCTGGCGAAGTTCAATACAATAGATAGGAGTCCCAAAAAACGCTGGCGTCTTTTAACTTTAGTAGGGTGATAGTCTGAAAAATAGCGAACATTTTTTGGGTAGTTACCCTCCTTCCCCCCCATTTTCCTAACATATGGCAACTCAACTATACTGGGGGCACATGTTTAGGGCAATAGAACAACTTTATTTTATTTATTAAAGGTTTCCTGGGCTTGTGTAGTGGAATGTATTGGCCTTAACATATACCTCTATTATACGTTTAAGTTCGTGCGTATGCAAATTAGGCATCGCTAATGTAAATGCGCTTTGCCTGGCGAAGTAATGGTAGTGCAACTTGGCTACCGTTCGGCACCCTGAGTGCATATTCGCATTTTAGTGAATTTGCGAAGCGCTGGCAAAAATTCGCCTGGCGAAGTGCAGAAAACTCTGGCGAAGCTGTCGTTAGCACATTTTCGCGCTTTAGTGAATTTGCCCCCATATACCCTAAAATTGTCCAACATAATTTTTCCTATCCTAGTACACTGGAATATCCGTGCAGACAGTTTTGTTGCATTTTTCTGCACAAGCTATAATAAAACTTGTAGGAATGCAGTAGGCTTTGGTGCCCCTTACTGCTTGCCTCTGTGCCCCCCCTAATGAACAGTTTCCAAGCTATTCATTGTTGTTTATTTCTTTTCCTATAGAACTTCAACAAATCTCTTTTTTATGGTCAGATGGCAAGAAATGCATGTGAGTAAAATTCTAGTTACCCCACTTGAGAAATTCAGAATTATAGGAAACAAATTGTGTTTTTCTTCCACTTTGGATTTCTTGACCGAAGTACTATTTATATTTTTTTCTTTATGTGTAGTGAATCCAAATAAAAGGCAGCAATCACTTGACTTTTCACATTACAGTTCATGGTAAGACTCACTTTACCGTACTTGCTTCCCAAGGAAATGTGTTAAAATACTCCATTTACAAAAGAGTTCACGGATACCAAGAGACTTAAAAGCATCTTCTGCAGAAAAGTATTTCTATTTATTTAGGAGGTAAGGCAGTTTTAAACTAAAGGAGAGCCAATGTTGCTGACTAGCCATAGGCTGTGCATTGTATTTTATGGCTTTGGCAATTAACAGAACCAGGGTCAGCCCAGGCCGGTGCAGCTACCTAGGCAACCATGTCAGCAACGGTACTCCAATCGGCAAGCGGATTAGAGCTGGGGGACTTGAGGGCCAAGACTAGGGGTATGCAGGCAAGTGGTGTGTGCCCAGCGTCCCCCCAAGCATTGCACCCTAGGCATGGGCCTGTTCTGCCTACCCCTAGTTCCGGCCCTGGATAGAAAATAAGAAGATGCAGATCATCACACTTCTAATGACTGGACCTTTTGTATTAATAAAAAAGCATGTTTTAATCAGATGGGGTACAAACCCGAAAAAAAACTGAGCAAAAATCCAAAAGGTAAGATTTTTTCTTTGTTTTTTCTCGAAGTACTCATGTTTCATGTTATTTCCTGAAAACCCAGAACTCTGCAGATTTTTGCCCGAAAAAGTATGATTTTCGTGCTAATTCCAGCGCAGACCACAGAAACTTCCAAACAGGATACGGACCTCTCCCATTGACTTATATACAACCTCAGTACCTCGGAGATGCCTGTTTTGGGATTCTGACTTTTTCCATCCTTGGGGTATAATAATTTTATAGTAGAGTTTTTGGCAATTGGACTTTAAAGGGAAACTGTCATGGGAATTTTTTTTTCCAAAACGCATCTGTTAATAGTGCTGCTCCAGCAGACTTCTGCACTGAAATCCATGGAGCTAGACATTTTGTCAATTTCCCAGCTGCCCCTGGTCATGTGACTTGTGCCAGCACTTTAGGGGGAACTGCTTTCTGGCAGACTGTCGTTTTTCCTTCTCAATGTATCTGAATGGAATGCAGTGGGACATGGGTTTTTACTATTGAGTGTTCTTAGATATACCAGGCAGCTGCTAATTTGTGTTAAGGTGGCCATACACGGTGAGATCCGCTTGTTTGGCAATGTCGTCAAATGAGCGGATCCCTCCCCAATATGCCCACCTTGAGGTAGGCAATATTGGGTGATCCGATCATGGGTCCTCGGATCACAGGAACACATCAACGAACAGATGTGGCTGCAATCCAACGGGATTTTCAGTCCTGTCCGATCGACATCTGTCCGAATTTTGGGCAGATTTTGATCGGTAAGCCCGTCTGAGGGCCCCACGCACGGCCCAATAAGCTGCCGAGTCTGTCGGCAGCTTTTATCGACCCATGTATGGCCAACTTTAGGGAACTGTTATCTGGTTATATTCCCATTGTTCTGTTGTTAGGCTGCTGGGGGGGGAAGGGAGGAGGTGATATCACTCCAACTTGCAGTACAGCAGTAAAGAGTGACTGAAGTTTAGCAGAGCACAAGTCACATGAATTGGGGCAGCTGGGAAATTAACAATATGTCTAGCCCCATGTCAGATTTCAAAATGAAATATAAACAAATCTGTTTGCTCTTTTGAGAAATGGATTTCAATGCATAATTCTTCTGGAGCAGCACTATTAACTGTTGCATTTTGAAAAAAAAAACATTTTTTCCCATGACAGTATCCCTTTAATAAATAAACACCTTAAGGTACCAGTAACATAAAAAAAAATCTTAAAAATGTTATTTGTACACACTGTAATAAAGTTTTTATTAATAATAAAGTAGTTGCCCCACTATAGTGGCATACTGAGAGTATCAGGCAACAGAATTGAGTAAACCGCTCTTAATTATTACCTATGCAGAAATATAGCAATACCCACTCAAGGCTTCTCACAAATGAATTTCATTGGCTATCTACAGAATTTATTGGGTTCCTGAGTTTCTATAAGAAAGACTTCTAATCTAATGATGAACGCCAGGGAAGATCCACACAAGAATGCCACTTACTATTTCATAATTAATGTCCTGCTGTGGTTTTGTGATTAAACACTGTATCGTACTGGCATTGGGAATAGCAACACATAATTCCAGTGTTCCAATGACGGATGGACCCAGACACATGACGGATTCCTGCTTCCTCAGGCTGTAGAAAACAATAAATTGCAGGGCCACTCTGTCACCTGTTACAACTTTTGTTGGGTAAAGGTTTAAGCTTTGCGATAGATTAATGGCTAATGGAGAACATTTTGTCTCAGAGTTGCCGGGTAGAGTGACAGACAATTAATTCCTACTTCATAGGGAGATAAATATACTTTTTTGATCAACAGTGTAATAAGAAATGATATGGAAATACAGTCCTTGAGAGACAGACACACATCAACATGAACGTGATTGATGGATTAAATTTCTATGGCTGACCAAATATTTGCTGAGTGTAGAAGAAAGCAGAATGAGAAACTCAGAAAAAGAGAAGAGTAGAGTACGACAAATATTAGAGATCGATATTGCAACTAATAGAGGGAGTTTACCTTACAAAACATGTTAAAAGAATTAAACATATTTCTTCTAGGTTTGTTTTTTTACCTTTAATTATTGTTTATGTTATTAATCCCAGCACCCAGCAGAATACAAGATGTATAACATAACAAACAATCACAAAGCAGTGTACTTCCATTATTCAATATTTTAGCATCATGGACATTTTGCAACCATGTTTAAAGTGCTCTGCACCCAAGGGGCAGTTTGTAGGTAGACTCTGAGTGTAGACCTGTATGCATGCCCCTACTGAACACAAGACTTGTGGTGTTTGGCATAAAAGTTCTCATAACCATAAAAGTTAGACAAAAATGCATAGGGACAAGAGTTACTTAAGTGCCTCTTGGCTCTCCACTGCCCATGTTGCCAATTTCTTTTAAAAGGACAGCGGCTTTTCCACTTTAACCAAACCCCCCTTATTTAGACAGGGGTAAGGCTTGGGAGGGTTCCAATCACATGATGGGGAAACCAAGAGAAGACTTTAAGGGCACCTGCTGGCAAAACAATGTTTTCCTCAATCAAAGGTGCAGTAGATCCTGCACTTTGGTTGGGGGTAAGTGTTTTTTTGCTCCCCACCAGTGCTAGGCTACCTGCACCAGGAGGGAGCTCATGTAATAAGTGGACATGTTGGGGCACACATGCGAATAATGAGCGAATGCCACAACTTGCTCATTATGAACATGTGCGTGATGTCAGAAGCGCAATATGCTAATGCGATATGCACAACATGGCTCTGAGAGCTCCTGGTGCGTGTCCTAGTGTTGGCGGGGATTAAAAAAACACTGTTGCCCCCAACCAGAGTGCAGGATCTACTGTACTAGCCTGCACCTTTGGCTTTAAAAAATATTTTTGGGCAAAGTGAACTTTGGCCCCAAAGGCAAAAATGTCCCTAACTCTTAATCTCAAGCTTTTTTACTTAATGGCAGCTCAGCCATGTGCCAGGCCTACACAAACTTATATGCAGCCTTCAGGCCTCCCCCGCATTGCACATTGGGCATATATGCTTTTATGGCATTTTCATTTCCTGGTGCTACTGTCTCGCCTATAGCATATTCTATAGAGTTGCTCATAACCAGTACATTGGAATTGGCACTTATAGTTACATAGTTAAATTGGGTTGAAAAAAGACAGAGTCCATCAAGTTAAACCCCTCCAAATTAAAAACCCAGCATACACACACACACATCTCCACTCTTTCACACAAATACTGTCACCCGCTGTAACCTGCAGAAACTAATATTTGTGTCTGTATGTTACTCTCCCACTTAGTTTGTAAGCTCTAAAGCTGGCCATAGACGCAAAGATCAGATCGTAAGATGATTGCAACGATCGGATCTTTGCATCTTATAATTACATTATAATAATAATATATGGCGGTAACTTTTTTTGGCTATCCCATGTGAACTTGAGTCTGCATTGCATTGTGATATTCTCTACTGCCATCTACACTCACTTGAGATATGTATATGCCATTTCTCTGGCCTGTAGAGCAGGGGTCCCCAACCACTGGGCCGTGGGTAGTCCTGGAAAAGCCACGGAGCATAGCCCGCAATTAACAAGTTGCACCAAAATGGACGCCGGTGCACCAAAATGGACACAGACCCC
>CM044446.1:12477814-12495202 GCA_024363595.1 Xenopus borealis | reverse complement strand
ACTCAAGCCGTCATATATATATATATATATATATTTCAAGCAGGTGAGTAGCTGCACTCCAAGGCTCAATATATCTTTTAAGAATACGGGTGCTTGGGTAATGGTATGATATGCGTACATCGAATATCTTCAAACCAGCACCCTTTGTAAAGTATTTGTTTTTTATTGTAACTTCGCGCCGTATGCAAATTAGGCATCACTAGCATAACTTTGCTTTGTTTGACAAAGTAACACTTGTGTAACTTTGCTACCTTTTGCCTCCCTGAGAGCAAATTAGAATTTTAGAGAATAAGCGGCTCCCTGGCGACAATTCGTGAAGTAAGGCAAAGGCGTTGCTATCGCATTTTCAGTGCTTAGTGAATTTGCCCCTATGGCAGATGGCCCTGACATTTCAAGTACACACAGTGCCCCCCAATAAACTGACTGTCTATGGCATCTTACAGCAGCCCCTCTGGTATTTTCCAGAATCTACAGATGCATACATAATGCATAATAATAGACAAGTATTGTTACTTCTGGCTCATTTATAGTTACATGGCAGTTTGCAGGTAAGGCTTGCCTGCATCATGCTTCCTCTTATGAAGCAGAGGACAGGGACACAAAGTTGGATAAATTATAGGGATGGTTCTCCAACTGTTGGTTTGTTATAAAATGGATAATTGTAAGCAATTAGTTTTTTATAGTTTTTTAATTATTTTCCTTTTTCTTGAAAAAGCTAAATACTCTGTACGGCTACACATTTATTGTTATTGCTATTTTTTTTATTACCCTTATTTCTTGTCTTTCTATTTAGGTCCTCTCCAATTCCTACGCCAGTCTCTTATTCATTTCAGTGCATGGTTTTTAGGGTAATTTGGACCACAGTAACCAGAAAAAAAACACACATCATAAAAAAATGAAAGCCAATTTGAAATTATTGGAACGTTACCCTCTACATCATGCTTCATTTATATGCGAACAACCCTTTAAACACATGGCAATAATGCAGAAATGTATTTAATTAAAATGCTATAAAAGATTCTACAGCTGCAATACAAAGTCCATATTAGTGGGAAGTAGGTCCAAGTGTGTTGGTACTGGCTCTTGGAGATGACACAACATCATACTATATTATAATATCAGTATCCGGTGTTCAAGATCCACCTGGTGCTGTCACCAACCACCACTAGGGGTTAATGGCTAATGAAGATTCACCCAGAATGCACTGTGTTTAGGTGAAAGGTCACTATAGGTTTAAATGTTCTTCCCTTTTTTTGTTCCGATTGATAAACTTGATAAAGTAGCGTGATTTTGGATACTCACTCCCCAATAAAAGAAATTTTGCAGTCTCAAGACTACTGCCGTAGATTTGTCCTGCTTTCTAAACCCTTTTGAACAATTCACGAGGGTATCAACACAGGATACCCAGCAGGACCACCACTAAACGATTATCGGTGAGCCACAGTTCAACTAATTAATTCTGGAATCGCACTACTCCAGCTACACAGACAGGCACAGATAGAGAGACACATATAGCCACAGACAGAAGGACACAGACACACACACACAAAGACACACACAGACAGACACATACAGTCACACACAGAGACACACACACACAGACACACACAGACAGAAACACAGAGACAGAAACACACACAGAGACAGAAACACACACACAGAGACAGAGACACACACAGAGACAGAGACACACACAGAGACTGAGTCACACACAGAGACTGAGACACACACAGAGACTGAAACTAACACACCGACTGAGACTCACACACCGACTGAGACTCACACACCGACTGAGACTCACACTGACTGAGACTCACACACCGACTGAGACTCACACACCGACTGAGACTCACACACCGACTGAGGCTCACACACCGACTGAGACTCACACACCGACTGAGAGTCACACACCCCGACTGACACTCACACACCGACTGACACTCACACACCGACTGACACTCACACACCGACTGACACTCACACACCGACTGACACTCACCCACCGACTAACTCTCACACACCGACTGAGACACACACAATTGAGACACACACACACTTCAGATGCACACACTTCAGACACAAACACACAAAGACCTGCTCCCTCGGCTGCCCCATAAAGAGCCGAAGTTGTGCTGTGGCGGTGTTTGCCCAGGCCTGGAGTTTCGAGGTCAGGAGGGGGCCCCTGGCAACTGCCAAGAGGGCCCTTGGTTTTGAAGCCCTAGTGGGCCCCCACAGCTCCAGTCCGAACCTGCAGACATACACACACAGACATGCACTGTTACCTGTTGTCCTGCTGGCCCATTCTGACCCTGCATACTATAATAATATAAACATAATAAAGCTAAATATTAAGGCCCAGCATGTTTAAGTGACAGTCACACATAATATTATGCAACTAGTGCACAGTTATAATAATACTGGCACCTCACATCAGTCAGCTCTGTGCTCTCCCTGTGTCCCTGTGTGAAGTTCCCAGCAAGTGCAAGGTCAGACAGGCTCCGTGGATAACGACCTGCCATCCATCCATTTGGTGTCACATGTTGTTAGCTTTTCCCTGAGACGTACATCAATGCCATATTTCCTTCACTTTCAAGGTGGTTGGTAAAGTGTAACCTCTGATTAACAAAAGGTTTGCCGTGGAGCTTCTCATAAATCCAACACAGAGCAACACTACAGATTGAAACAGAAACGTCTCATATCCAAACAACTTTAAAGTTAGAAATCTCTCTTGTTTAAAGATACCATGAACCTCAAAATAATTCTTTGCTATAATATGTAGACATATTCTGAGATAGTATGCAGACTGCATGATATTTGGAGTCATTTGTAATTTGGAGCACCATTGCTCAAGACAATTACTCGTACACAATAATAGTTCTGTTACCAAGATGGATTTATGTTAGCTTAGTTACCATCAAGCACAAGGTAATGTTCCCTTACCCAGAAACCCATTATCCAGAAAGCTCAAACAGACTCCATTTTTTTCCAAAATAGTTCAAAATATTAACATTCAGGACCTTGCTCCAAATTACAAGGGCTGTCTGCCATAGATTCCATTTTTTCCAAATAAACTAAATTTTTAAAAAATTATTTCTGTTTTCTTTGTTATAATTAGGAATGCACCAAATCCACTATTTGGCCGAACCCGCGAAAGAATCATCCGAATACCAAACAGAGTGCTAATTTGCATATGCAAATTAGGGATGGGAAAGGGAAAACATTTTTTACTTCCTTGTTTTGCATATGCAAATTAGGATTCGGTTCGGCCAGGCAGAAGGATTCGGCCAAATCCAAATCCTGCTGAAAAAGACCAAATCAGGGCCGATTCAAACCAAATCCTTGATTCGGTGCATCCCTAGTAAAAATAATAAAACAGGGCCTTGTATTTGATCCAAACTAATAGACTGATATAGGATCCGTTATGCAGAAACCCATTATCCACAAAGCTCCAAATTACAGAAGAGCTGTTTCCTTTTTATCCAAACTAAATTTAATTTTAAAAAATAATTTCCCTTTTCTCTGTAATAATAATAATAATGATAATAATAAAACAGGACCTTGTACTTGATCCAAACTAGGATCCATTATCCGGAAACCCGTTATCTTCATACCAAGGTATGGAAAGGCTGTCTCCACTTTTAGTAATAATCCAAATTAATAAAAATAATTTCCTTTTTCTCTGTAATAATAAAACAGTACTTTGCAATTGATCAAAAGTAAGATATAATTAATCCTTATTGGAAGCAAACCCAGCCTATTATTTCATGTTTACATGATTTTCTAGTAGACTCAAGGTACTGTATGAAGAACCAAATGATGGAAATATCCGATATCCATAAAACCCCAGGTCCCATGCATTCTGGATAACAGGTCCCATACCTGTATAATTTATCCTTTTTGGAGGCAAAACCGGTATCACTCTAGCAAAATCTAAGCAAATTACAACTACTTTAACCCCCAAGGTCTAGCGTTTAGCTCATCCCTTTATAAAGCCATACTGGCAACAGAACGTGGCTCACAGTCACTGACTTAGGAAAATTTTAGAAAACAAGTATGGGACCTGTTATCCAGAATGCTTGGGACCTGGGATTTTTCAGATAAAGGGTCTTTCCTTGATCTGGATCTCCATACTTTGTCTACCAAAAAATTATTATTTTTCTTCCAATAAGGATCAATTATATATCAGTTGGCATCAAGTACAAGCTATTGTTTTATTATTACAGAGGAAAAGGAATTTTTTTGTTTTCAAAATTTTTATTCATTTATTAAAAGGGAGTCAATCAGCGCTATGAAACAAGTTGGCGCTATAGAAATACATGTTAATAATAGGAAATGGTTGCCAAAACTATTAAAAAGTAAAAGTTGAGAAGCAGCACAAAGCTACAGTATATTGCTGTTGATGAGAGCAAAAGAGACTGATGGGCAATTCCCAGCTCTGTCCTTCTGTAATGTGTCTGTACGTGGCTATTGATTCTTTATGGCTAAACAGGGTCATCCGCAATGTCGCTATGTTCCATTTTTCCATTCCGTCTCTTGGGTGCTCACAAAACTAGATAATACTTTGACACCTGGCCTCTGCGTTTGAAAACGAACCCTAAATCATCACTGCAAAGCCAATAAACAGAATTGTTTTGTCGGGGACTCTTGTGACCTTACGTGTACGGCTAAACTAGCAACGTCTGTCTGTCAAAATGAAATAAAGGAAGGGGGGTTAATGTGCTTAAAGGGCAACTAAAGTCTAAAATAGAATAATGTTAGAAATGCTGTATTTTGTATACTAAACAGGAACTTACTGCACCACAAGCCTAATCAAACAAATGAATTATGCTTTCAAAGTTGGCCACAGGGGGCTGTCATCTTGTAACTTTGTTATACATCTTTGCAAGATCAAGACTGTGCACATGCTCAGTGTGGTCTGGGCTTCAGTTGGGAGGTTAAGTTTAGGGATCATCATAAATGATCAAAACAGCACAAGTCAGATAATATCTGCCATAGAAGCCAATACAGCAAGACTGATTAATAATCAGAATATACAGACTGCACTGGGTCTGTGGATACAAATATCTACACTGTCACTGGCTGTTTTACAGGGAAACAGACAAAGCTGCTCAAGTTCTGGTAAGTAAGGTGGGGGCTCCCCCCGCTGTTTGAAAGTATGCCTGTTTAACCGCACAGCAGTTAGGGACCATCTAACAATTCCTATCCCCCAGCAGTTAATGAAAGGAGAATTTCACTGCATACAGTCAGTTTTATTATAAAAACGGTGGACATTTTTTAACTGAAGTATATCGGAGAAAGATTTCTTTTTCATTAAAGAAAGTAAAAATGGGATTTTATTTTTTTGGCTATACATTCCCTTTAATAAAAAGATTAGCCCAGCCTGGATGGTTTGACACAATGTAGAGTAAAACTGTTAGGTGCGACCTTATTTCTGTTACAGTGTACTTTATTGTTTTACAAGACTTCTTATAGTTTGTGTTAAAAGACAAAAAATTAAAAAATAAACCGCAGCAGAATCTAAAAAATTATGAAAAAGAATACTCGGGACCTGGGGCTTTCCAGATAATGAATCTGATAGGTTTCTTTACAATTTTTGTCACAACTCTTCTGGTTTTGCGTGTTCCAGGGTTGGAAGGCTAGTTGGCCTATTGCAGGGTGGCCCGGGTAGCGAATCAGTGGTGGATAATTGCCGGTCTGTGTTATGGGTCATGGGTAGCTGGATTGGGTTGGATATGGGTATATAAAAATAGGCCCGCGCAGGACTTTAGCCTAGGATTCTCCATGCAGATATTTGGATAACCTTACTTTACTACACACCACCCCAAGTAGAATCCATTTCAGGCATTAATCCATGATACTGTCTGTGCTGCCCAGCTGTCTCCGATCTGATTTCAAGGAATAAACCACAACTCTAAGCAAAGGTGTGAAATATCCGATGCGTCATATGGGAACAGAGTGTTATGTACTGTGTATTAACAATGTAAATAAACTCACCCAGAAATAAAAATTGGGAAATAGTGAAATGCTGTTTGGATGCCAATATAAATAAGCCTTACAGGACACAGGAGAAGGAGGAGGTGATTTAAAACCAGAGTAGTTTAATCTTTTAACCTTTTCCTTCTATCAATATTTTATTGGCTCATCTTGGATTTTTATTGCCGTGCATGAATCTGTTGTTTTGTGACTTTGTGCAATTGCTCCATATAGCTACTTCAACCTGTAACTTTCCAGTTGAAAACTACAATCCCCATCATGCAACTAGAGGCTACTGAAATAATAATAATACTACTGAAATAATAACACTACTGAAATATTTTGGATGAGCTGGATGTTGGAGTTGCAAGGTCAGAAAAGGGGGCTCGAGTTGGCTGTTTTCTGTGCCATGTTGCCCTGGAAATTAATATTCTTAGTGCTGGGCCCAATATACAGTGTGAATATATATATATATATATATATATATATATATATATATATATATATATATATATATATATATATATATATATATATATATATATATATGTTGTCTGCAGTGCCTGCACATCTGGTTCTGCATCGAGTTGGAAGTGCTGGATCAAATGAGAGTTGCATAGAGAAAGAAGGATCCGCACACTCCTTGTTCAAAGTGCTTAATTGAAAAAGATCCCCGAGAGGGATCGAAACGTTGGATGTGAATTCAACAAATAAACCCAATTAAGCACTTTGAACAAGGAGTGTGCGGATCCTTCTCTCTCTCTCTCTCTCTCTCTCTCTCTCTCTCTCTCTCTCTCTCTCTCTCTCTCTCTCTCTCTATATGTTTTGATAGCTGAGAATGAGGAGGGTATAACTTCTTTATTAACAGGTTCATTTAACCATTACACAACTGCCTTACTTACTTTCACTTTCCAAGCTGTACAGAAAGTCCTGTGTATCTGCATAGCACAAGTAATGTGCACAGTGACACCGGCAGGCTATTTGTATAAACACCACAATATATGCATCCTATCCAAGGGGTGACCCTTGGATAATAATAGAAGATGGTTTATTTTTTCTTTTAAAAAAAAAATGACAATCTCCCCTTGCCACCGCCAGACTTTGATGTCTAAATCTAGTGGCAGAAATAGGGAGTCTGGAGTACAGTAGTTGGTAGTGCAGACAAAGTGATGTCAAGTGCACACAAGTGATATCACATGCGCATGTGCAATTGGAGTACTGTGGGGCATCCTTGGGTTCAATGCCTAGGGTGGCACCAGACCAAAAAACAATACTGCTGGCAGTAACGTAACTGGAGGGGGGTGGGCCCTGGTTCCGAGACGTGCAGCCGGGCCCCCGCCCTCCTCCGTATGAGGTTATCACAGCCGGAAATCGCCGCCAACGACAGAATTTAGTGGTGCGCGAGCATGCAGGGGGGGTCAGTGACTGGGTGCAGACCCTGGCCCAATGGCACCCCTTGCTCCCCTGGTAATTCTGCCACTGACTACTGGGCACATCTAGAGATAAATCTCAATTTCTAATCCAATTATTAAGCACATCTACATTCTGAAAAAGCTTGAAAAGCAGTTAAGCTGACCATACATAGTCTGATTCAGAAGCATGGTTGCCACCTGTCTGGACACCCAGGTATTTGGAAGGGATGTCCATGTGAAACCTTCCTGTCCGGATCTCCAAATAAGGAAATTCGGCCAGGACATTGAAGTTAATGGCATGGCGATCAACAAATTACTGATCATCACATCATCAGTCCAGCCCCGGCGTCGGCAATCCACCTCTGACATCCACCATCCCAACCCCTGCTTGTTTTCCTGGAACAGAAAAGGTGGCAACCCTATTCAGCTTCCTGTTTTCCCATGTAAGGGGCCCACCAACCTGCTTCCTCAACTGATAACTGGCTAGGTATCTTTCATGTAGGTTTGAAAATCCCATCAGTCGAGGATATCTGCCTCAACTACTGAAGGGGTCCTCGTTCAATAGGTCTCCATAGACCTCGCTGTATGATCTGATCTTTGGCCACTAAGCAAACAATCAAATAAGTCCAATATGGCACACCGCCTGGGTGGTAAAATCAAGTTAAGACTCCCAAGCCAGCAGATTTTAGATGGCTTGTGTGTATGTTTAGCATCTTCTGAGAAAAACATCACTGGTGAATTTGCCTGTAGCAACCAACCAGATCTTTGCTTTTGTTCTGTAACTTGTAGGTGACTGCTCAAATCTAATAACAGATTAGTTGCTATGGGCTATGTTAACAAATCCCCCAACTAAGTGGCCTCCATTAGTATGAAGTTAAAAAGATGAGGAAAGAAGAAGCTTTGATACATGCTTGTAACACAGCAAAATTATAACACAGTATACCCCCAAATCAAAACCCTCAACAAGCAGAACAAGGCATGTAGTTAGCTGCCTGCAAAGCTGCCACATCATTATGCCACTGTAGGGACAGTCCCCTTTTCTATTCTCCTCTAGTCCTCTAGATATAAGAGCAGCAAATTAAACACAACACCTAATTTTAAAACATATCGCTTGTATAGAAAAACATTTTACCTCTAGCTCCTTGAAGTAAATACAGCTCCGTGCCCACTCTACAATGGAGAAGAGAGTCTGATCGGCCATCTTGCACATCAGGCCAAACATATTGAGCTTTTCATGCCGACTTTTGGTCTGTTCCTGCTGTAGACAAGATTGTATCCGGGCCTTTACTTGAGGCTCGTCAGGCTCTAGCTGAAGTAGCTTAAGGATCACCTCAGGGATATCGGGTGGAGAGCTGCTGGGGTAGGCCTCGGGATACACATAAGTTCCCACTGTGGTGGGATCATGGACATTTGTGTAGAGGTCATGGTGTTCAGACTTAATAGTACGGCTTGGGAAGGAGGAGTAGTGATAGCTTGGCAAAGGCGTGTGGTTGGGCATAGTCATTCCAAGTGGTGGGGGTCCATAAGGCCCTCTGTCATATTCAACAGGTGTCATTGGGGCAGGGTTAGGAGGAAGGTTTTTGGCCACAGGGTGAATAGTGTGGATGTTGGTGGAGACAGCATAGTCACTCTGAGCTGGGGACACTATCGGTGGGACAGTCTCTAGTTTGATGCCATTCGCACGGATCAGGGCTTTCTTCTGCTGCTTTAAAGCTCGGTCCCTTTTATACATTGGTCCAAACTTGTTGCGCCCTCCCCTCATGCGGTCAGCACGAACAGCTGCACAAAACAACAAAATTATTTTTTTATTGTTAGTCCGGCATCAGAATACTGTTTACATTATGTACGGCGGGTATCATACTCCTGAATCATTGGATTTCACCCTTTGATAAATACACCTTCAAAAATCCCATAGAAATGAATAGAGAGCAGGGAATTTCCCTCTAGTGGTGGAACTTCACTCTTAACTTCACTCTTTGATAAATATACCCCTTTGTAGTCTATCTTTTAGCCAGTTCTCTATCCAGTTACAAATACTATGTTGCAGGCCAACATTCATCACATCCACAGCAATCCCAGAATTGAGGTCCCTGCTTATCTTCTCATAAAATTAAGTTAAGTCTGGCAATATCTATTACGCATAAAACCATGCTGGCACAAACTCATAGTATATATGATATAATTTTATAGGTGAGCCCCCTGTTGGTTAATTCTTTTGCACTGTTCTACAGAATGTGTTTTCTAAATATGTGTTGACAGTGGCGTATCTAGATATTACAGGGCCTTGCAGCAAATAATTTTAAGGGCCTCCAACATATCCAGAGGTATGCTCTTTGTTTGGACTTCATGGGGCCCCTATACCTCCTGGCCCCCCCTGCAGCTGCAAGGTCTGCTTCCTCTGTAGTTATGCCTCTGTGCAGGGTTAACACTGTGCCAAAATGTTTAACCCGTTGAATGGGAGAATGAGGCAGCTGGGGCTGTGTATTCAGGAATGTGTCCCTGTGTGTGGGAGTGCAGGGCCTGTCTGCCAAGCAATGTAGAGGAAACTTCTCTAGGTCCTGGAGTAGGAGGGAAAGGAGGACCAGAGAAGCTGGAACAGCCACACAAGGAAGGGGAGAGACCACAAACAGAAAGACCTGACTTTAATAACATTCTGAGCTGTTGAAAGATAGATGAAATTCTGTATCTCTTCTCTTCCCTGGCTCTAAATGCAGTTTGAATATCAAACAGAATGTTGGCCTATTTCAGAATAAGCCTCATTCCCCACCAAGGAAATTGCTTCCTGGAGAAAGTGTGAGTAGTGCTATGGGAGATAGCCTTTCTGTAATTCAGAGCTTTCTGGATAACGGGTTTCCGGATTAACTGATCCCATGCCTGTAGTTCTTTATTTTTATTTATTTATTTTTTTTAATTCCACTATCTGATTTAGTTTTTACCTTGTTGCAATGGGTTAACATTTTCCTACTGTGCAACAAAAGAAATTGGTATGTCTAGCCGACATAATTCTGTAAAATAGCAGGTTTCTGCAGCCAGATGCGAATACATTTTGAGCGTGCAAGGATTTTCAAGGTCACTCGTATTTTAAGACTTTCAAAGCAGAGAAAATTCTGAACAGAGAACCAAGGGACCCATAGGTAGTTGTGAATTATATTCTCTTTCCATGAGAATGTTTCAGTTGACTACCAGTCTAAATCCAGCTCACATATTCACAAAGCAAACATTATCACCAATTCGTATTTTTTAAATTGTCCTTTTTTTTTATTGTCAGGGGGCCTATCGGCTCCCAGGGGAGAATAGTAAAGACCAAGGAGGAAGCTTAGGGGTTAAAGTCCAGAACAGGCAGTACAGGCAGGGATCAAGCAATACTCATGGTCAAAGTCATGGTAAAGATCTATAGGCAGGCAGCAATATGCAGGAACAAAGTCCAGGCAGGGGAAAAATACAATAATCAAGTGGAATACAAACACCCAGGAACGTGGCAAACAAGTCCTATGATTGGGCGCCATACTGGCGTCTTGGGCGCCTTTAAATATTCAAATTTGGTGCCAAAACGGCGCAGGAGCGTGACGCAGTGCATTGTGACCAAGTTGATGCGCTGACGTCATTGTGCAGGCACCGCTTCCCACATGGCGGCTATGGGTGCCGACATCTTGGGAGCGGCGCCGGAAGATGAGGACACGACACCCGGAGCTGCAGGTAAGACTCCGGGCGGCGTGATCCTGACACTTATACAGGTATGGGATGCACTACCCTGAAACCTGTCATCCAGAACGTTCTGAATTACAGGAATTCCATCTCCCATAGATTACAGCCCCATGTATCCCTTCTAATGCACAGGAGAGGGTTTCCAAGATCAGAATATGATGTTACAGTGAATGTTTTTGAGGCATGGATAGGTGTCCTTCATTAGCTAATATTCCAGCATAAACTCAAAATATGCTGATTAATACTCAAAATGTTGATTGATAATTAACTCATAATTGAATACAATAATACTGTTGCAAAATTAAACCTGAATTCCTCCTGAACATAGGATTTTAAGGATCACAGAAATAATTTGGCTGCAAAAGTTGACTCCTAGTCTATACCCCACCAATGACAGGTGGAGCTGCAGGCACTAATGTGGTTACAAATGATAAGTATTGATTCATAACTCAGTAAAATTGCTTTATTTGTGCCAAATAAAAAGGAAAGACCTTCAGGGACTTACCTTCCAATCTCATCCCGACATTGAGACATTTCTGAAAGCGACAGTATGGACATCTCTTCCTTTGGGTCTTGTCTATTTTGCAGCTCTGGTTCTCTGTGCAAGTGTAACGCTTGTTGTTCTGGACTGTTCTCTTAAAGAAACCCTAGGATGACACAAGGAAGAAGACACATGATTAAGAGCGATATAACATGGCTGAAGGTATCTCCATCTCATCACCAACAAAACAACTGTCACTACCAGTTCTGATCAAATCTATCTCCCTTAGATAAAATGTTCTGTGAAGACCAGCAGAGGGTCCACTTTGCCTGCATTATTCACTTGGTTTTTTTATATATCTAATACTAGAAATATTTAGGGGCAGATTTATTAAAGGAGAAAGAAAGGTTAAAAATAAGTAAGCCTTATCAGAAAGGTCCACCTAAATACACCAGTAAACCATAAAAGTAATGCTTCTCTGAGTCCTCTGTCAAAAGAAACACAGCATTTCTTTCCTTCTATTGTTACACATGGGCTTCTGTATCAGACTTCCTGCCTTCAGTTTAAACCTCCTTGCCCCAGGCTTAAGCATGCTCAGTTTGCTCCTCTTCCCCTCATCTCATCTCTTCTCTGCTGTAATCTGAGCCCAGAGCTATAAGTGAGCAAGGAGAGACTCAGACAGGAAGTGATTTCACACCGAGCTAATACTGCAGCTGCTATCCTACACAAACAGAGCTTTTTACTCGGGTATGGTAAAACATTCTACAGAATAAATATAGAATTCTAGCTTGCACTATTGCAGTTAATCTATAAAATGCCACCATAGCTTTCCTTCTTTTTTAAAGGACAAGGAAACTAAAGAAGTAAGCTAGAAATGGTGTACCAACCCCAGGCAACCACAGTCCTTTATCAGTAAAGATCTGTGTCTCCCCAGTAGATGCCCCAGTAGCTCCCCATCTTATTTTCTGCTGATTCACTGATTCACATGCTCTGTGCTGATTTACTTACTGAGCTTAGGGACTGACTCAAAATATAAAGTACACATAGAAAAGAAATGTCACAGTATAAGGCTGATTAGTAATTTATATGGACAATTACTACATGGCTGCACAGAAACCAGTGCAATTAGCATCACAATTTCATAATCAGCCCTGTTGAATCAGCTTATATTACAGGCCAACCTCAATTTCTGCTGGATAATTTGTGACAACCCCTAAGCTTAGCTTCTCAACAGCTGCTCAGAGCCCACTGAGCATGTGAGTGTCACAGACACTTTCCAAGATGGTGACCCCCTGTGACAAGTTTGAAATCCTGGATCATTGCTGCTATTGACAAGCTGAAACTTTAGGCTGGTGCAATAAGTTCAGTATATAAAATATGGCATTTTTAGTCTTATTCAGTTTCAGGGTTTCCTTCTCTTTTAAGGGTCAAATAGTAAATTCTAATTTTCAATTTTTTTTGGTGTGAAAAGTCACACATTTGTAATGTAAATTCGAAAGTGAGATTCATCACACCTTGACCGTGGAAAAAGTTCTAATTCGGACATTCGCCATCTAAAACATGACTGGTTAATTTACAAGACAATGGCAGAGGTCCGTTGACCCATTTGAAGATGTTAATAGGCTTCCTAACATTCGAGTTTTTTTTTTGAAGGAAATTCTAATTTTCAATTTGCAGCTTGTAGAACAAATAATTGGTTCCATGGTATCTATATTAGTTTAAGGCCTATGGTACACATGGGGGTATATTTATCAAAGAGTGAAGTTGAGAGTGAAGTTCCGCCACTAGAGGGAACTTTCCCTTCACCCATTGATAAATAGGCCTTTCAAAATCCCATAGAAATGAATGGAGAACAGCAGAATTTCACTCTTTTATAAATTTACCCCATGGTGTTTCGATCATGTGGTCCTCTCGGGGAGACATGTCAGTGAATGTGTTCAACTCTGCCTGTAGACAATTTCTATGGTTTTGGAAATGTTGTCCCTGTTAGAGTCGCAGGCTGCGTCAGTTTGGAAAACCCCAAAATGGACATTCACCACAGCCCAGTGTCTGCCATCGGCAGCACGCCCCAAATTGAAATAAATGGGCTGCATGTTTTTCTATGTAATATCCCCCATCATCTTTAGTTTTGCCTTTGCCTAGATGTGTGCCTGATGTTGTATAAGGCGTTGCACCTATTTGCACAAGCACATCACCTTAAACAACACATTCTACACGTTTTTTTTAAATATCCCGTCACTTCTCACCTACAGAATTTTTTTCCCCCATAAAACTTCCCACGCAATGTTTCATGTTTAACCTCTAGCTCTGCATTGTGCTGAAAGGCTCCCCAACAATAGCTTCATCCTTTTGTTTGCAGTGCACATGGTTCCCACACTGCATTTAATGAAATCCTTGCTGCGTTACCCCAATGGCGTTATTTCTCTACGTATTGTATTTCTATTGTCACAAAAAGAAATATGCTTCTGATAAATATGCACGCAGCGTTGTTTTACAGTCGAGAAAGGTTTATCGGTTGTGGCTCTCAAGTAGCGGATCTTTAAACAATGATCCTTGCAAACAATGGAATCTGTTGTCTATTATTTGACGCAGCAAACCCTTTCCTTCCCCCCACCCCCAAAGTTGTTTTAAGAGTAGATATGGAAGTGTATTCTTTTATGGGCAGTCTTACAGAATGGTGTTTTAAGGGAAGAGAATTTCTGACAATGTAACAAAAGCTTTGCACACTGCGGTATATAAGGAGATTAGGATGAAAGATAATTTCCAAGGTCGCAATTCGCCATTGCCGCAACCAACCCATAAAAATAGCTGTATGGCTGCCTATTGCATTTAGTGGTGAAGACTATAAATTAATTTATGCAGACCTTATTAAATATGCCCAGGCCCTGCCAATTAAATACCAATCCACAGAATAGTCAGCGTACACAGTTATGCACAAACACACAGTGAGAAGCCCTGACCCTTTTGGGACATGTTAATCAACATCATTAACCCACTCTACCATCAATTATGATTCCATGCTAATATTAGGGGTTATTTATTAAAATATTTTTTTTTTTACTATGAAATGCAAATTTATAGTGGTAAACACTTTTTTCAAGATTTATTATACCCCAAGGATTGAAAAACTCCAAAACCAAAAACCCTCCATCCCAGACCTGCCAAGGTTATATCAAGGTTAAGTCAATTGGAGAGATCCCTATCCTATCTGGAAGTTTCTGTGATCTGCACTGAATTTAGCCCAACTATTATGGGCATTATTCTATTTGGGGGAAAAGCCGGAAAGATTTTTTTGAAAATGGTTGGATTCAGAATTTCGCTCAGTTTTATCGAGTTTGTCTCAGATCCGATTAAATCAATCTTTTTTTACTACTAATTAAGTTCCAATTGTGTATAGTTTGGTCAAACTTTCAATACGCAGAAAAATTACGATTTTTGATAAGGCCCTACATGTAAGCATATATTGCCCCTAGATTAAACCCCACTACAATTTTTGCTAACTAATGAGTTCCCCAGTGTCGTGTCCAGTGTGATTACAAATTTCAAGACATATGTTGCCATGGTGCAGGAAAATTCTATAAACTTTATAAATGCAGCACACAGACCAGTGTCTGACTGGGACATCAGGGGCCCACCCAAAAACCTTACACTAGGGGCCCACCAAAATATTTTAGACCAGGGGCCCACTCTCAGTACTATTATTCTTCCTCTACTCATTCAACCTCTATTCTCCTAGTGTATTTTCTTTACATAATATAATCTATTATTATATCTATTTATCCTCTAGAAATAGGGAATGGCCATGAAATTGGCAAAATTAGCAGCATGAGGGCCCACTGACACCTGGGCCCACCGGGACTTTTCCTGGTATCCTGGTGGGCCAGTCCAACACTGACACAGACCACACCCTAAGACAGATGGCTTATGATAAATAGAATCTATTTTTCAGAATGCCTGGGGTTTTCTGGATAAGTGATCTTTCTGTAATTTGGATCACCATACCTTTGTCTGCCAAAGATCATTTAAGCATGAACCTAATAGGATTGTTTTCCTTCGAAGATGGTTTAATGTAGCTTAGTTCAAGTACAAGTTAATGCTTTAGTATTGCAGAAAAAAAGAAATCTTTTTTTTTTTTTTTTTAAACAAGGTTTATTTGCTTATGGGAGTTGTGACCTTTCCCCAATTCAGAGCTTTTGTAGTCTCAGAAAAGTGTGCACTGAAATACAATATATATAATATATATATATATTATATAATATATAAATTATTCCCACTTTTAATGAAAACTAGGAACATTTTTCCCCACCTTTGTCTGAATAAAAAAAAAAAAAAGACTTATGTGATCAGAAAAGTTGATCTTGAAGGTTATGTCTAACTAGTTGGGTTTTCCTAAGGTGGAGTTTGCATGGGTTTCCTCAAAGCGCACTTGGTTTCCTATACATGAGAATCTATTGATCGGATAGTTTGCTTCTAATAAAGGCTCTAGGATGTGTAGAACATTTGTGCATGGGCACAGACAGTAGAAGAAATTTTTGAGTTCAATAGGACAAGGGAACTAAGGGAACTAAACTTTTGTAGTGTAAAAAGGTGGTCATTTATTAAAGGGCAAGGAAAGGCTAAAATAGAATAAGGCTAGAAATGCTGTATTTTGTATACTAAACATAAATATGAACTTACTGCACCACAAGCCTAATCAAACAAATGATTTATGCTTTCAAAGTTGGCCACAGGGTGTCACCATCTTGTAACTTTGTTAAACATCTTTGCAAGACCAAGACTGCACACATGCTCAGTGTAATCTGGGCTGCTTAGGGATCACCATAAATGATCAAAACAGGGAAACAAACAAAGCTGCTTGACTTCTGCATGGCTGGGAATTAAAGTGGCGCCTCCCCCTGCTGTTCATAAGTATGATTGTTTCCCTGAGGGGCCATCTGGCAATTCTTATCCACAGAAGTAAATGAAGGGAGTATTTAACTGTGTTCAGTCAGGTTTATTATAAAAAAACGTTACACATTTTTTAATTAAAGTATATTGGAGATAGGTTTCTTTTTCATTAAAGAAAGTAAAAATGGGATTTTATTTTTTTTTTGCCTTTCCTTGTCCTTTAAACTCATAATAAATTGCCATGTTTTTTTCTTTAAAAAAAAAAAAAAAACAGCGAGTGCCGTTTTGGGGGTATATATTTATGAAACCTTGAATTTTTGGTTGAAGGAGAAAAGGTAAAAATTTTCAAGGAAAATTAAACCTTGAATTCTTAGAGATTTAAGGTGGCCATAGACGCAACGATAATATTGTACGAAAGAAATTTCCGCACGATATTTGACACGTGTATGGTGGGAAAGAGCTGAATTGTCAGATACAGGTAGAATTCTATTGTTTCTATATGTATATCTGACAATTCAACTCCGTGTGTATTGTAATGAAGGATCTTTTTTGGAAAGATCTGTTTCCAAGAAAAGCTCATAATCGTTACATCTATGGACCACTTTATTCTGCTCCAAAGCTGCTAAAAATCCAAATTCGAAAATATTCCAGCTAAAACCTGTTACGTCATGTAAAAGTCAATGCTGGCAGATGTTCCCTTTTTGCAAATGGAATGGAGGTTTTTTGCCTTCTTGATGTTCGAGGGTTTGGGCTGATGCTAAATTTTGATTTGTCACATGATTTTGTTGATACTCTTCCAGCGTGTACATTTTACATTTGGATTTTTTAGTAAATTAGGCCAAATTGTTGTTGGAATTATTGTTCCTCATTCTTGCACCCAGACAACCAACTTCATTTATCTATCTATCTATCTATCATATATATATATAT
>CM044446.1:12397201-12446792 GCA_024363595.1 Xenopus borealis | reverse complement strand
TATATATATATATATATATATATATATATATATATACATATATAGACTTAAAAGGTTGAACTTGATGGATGTGTGTATTTTCAGTTTTTTTTATGCTATGTTACTATGTTTGTAGAATAAAAACTATTTTCCAGTAAAAGCTGTACAATTATAAAATTCTGTCCCTGAAGTTCTTCTGCACTCTTGATCACCTAGCAGTTAGGTACAGTATGTTTTACATTGACCTAAAACGTCAATGTAAAACCTAAGGCATCAAGGATTATGAAATCAGTTAATGTTGTCTTTCCTTTCCGATTGAACACAAAGTATTCAGTTAGAAAGTATATTATTGGTCATTATTATTATCTTTTTTTGTAATGCTGTTCTTTTATCAACCTTCATTTCCTCTGCGGGCACTGTTGGAGAATGATGTAAAATGCGGTAAGAAAGATGCAGTATGGTTACATGCATTCGTATTAATACATGGAAATTCAGCAGATACAGTTTTCTGTGCATAAGCCAGGTGACCCCAACCTTTTTTGGCCGGGTACCGGTGTAGCTCTGAATCTTTTTGCAAGGACCGGGGGGTCAGGGGGGGGTTGGGACGGTTGGTTGGTTCTGGTGCTCCAGCATCCAATTCGGCGCGTCTCGTTAACTCAGTTCAAGACTGGCACCTGCCCGCTTCTGGTCCGCCGCCCGGCAGTTGGGTACCCTTTCATTAAGCTACTATCAGATGATGATGTACATGACAAGTACCAGGGAATTAAGCCAGAGAGAGATATGATACCTTTGCTTTAAAGAAATTAGAATTCTAAGAATTTAGAATTTACGGTCATTGAATATATATTTGTGCCAAGGACTGGTCCCATTACTATTTGGGGTCATGATGGATTTTCCTCCATTCCCCTAGATCACCCAAATTAGGTAGGGAATATTCTAGGAACTTTGGGCTTTTTCACTAGAAGTATGCCAAGGTTACCTTTCCTAGGCTACAAATAAATGTCAGAAAAAAAGAACAAAGGATAATTGTGAAACCGAATGATAAAACTTCCATCACAATTGTGTAAGCACTGTGGATCAACAGATAATTTAACTTTTATGTATTTAAGGCATGAGAAACTTTATTGGCCAGACTTGCTCAAAGCATATGGTGGTCATTTATATGATAAAAGCTTAGACAGGGGAGCAGGGTCCAAGGTCTCTTTAACCACCTAAAATATACATTTTTGTTAAGGTTTTCTAAAAGCTGGTACAGGTATGGGATCTGGAAACCCATTATCCAGAAAGTTCTGAATAATAGAATGGCCATCTCCCAAAGACTCCATTTTATCCAAATAATTAAAAAAATTTAAATAGATTTTTCTGTAATAATAAAACAGTACCTTGTACTTGATCTAAACAAAGATAAAATGAATCCATATTGAAGGGAGTACCAGTCTAGGTTTATTTAATGTTTATATGATTGTCTAATAGACTTAAGGTATGAAGATCCAAATTAAGGAAAGATCCATTATCCGGATCCAGAGCATTTTGGATAACAGGTCCCATACCTGTAGTACTGGGCTAAACTGAATTGCCTGCCAGTATGCAGAATGATTCTTGGTTACTAGATGAACTTATTGTGGTCTTGTGCTCTGGGTCTCTACTGTTGTTGACCATGGTCATTTGTCAAATATTCTGCAACTCAACTAAACTGCCAGTGAAATAATATAATCCATTTTATACGGGGAATAATGTATCTCCTGTTAGATACAGAATATTAGAAGAAACACAGGAGTTTCATCACAATAAAACAGGTCTAAAGTGCCAAGGAAAGCGAATATGACTTCTAATATTTTTCATATTTTAAAGGAGGTACGTTGTTTCAATGACTCTTATGACACCCCCAAAGCACCTAATATAATTGACAACATATCTGAGCACCATTTGTAGTGCAGCTTATTTCAAGGTTATTAATCTTAATGAAAATTGTAATGTGTGGACCCAGTAGGTTTGGCAACAGCTGTAAAAATATGGCGGTGCGCATTGCAGTGGTGTTGTCCTTGGTGCTGTTCTAGTCAGTGCTGCAAGTAATTTGCACAAGGTATTCTGTTTGCTCCCAAACTGTCCCTAGGATTTTAAGAGGAATTTGGATTGTTAGCTTCACTGGGGCAGGGAAAGATAATGAAATTATGCTCTTCCTCTATAAAGCAATGAACAATATATTGACACTAGGGATGCACCGAATCCAGGATTCGGTTCGGGATTCGGCCAGGATTCGGCCTTTTTCAGCAGGATGCGGATTCGGCCGAACTGAATCCGAATCCTAATTTGCATATGCAAATTAGGGCCAGGGAGGGAAATCACGTGACTTTTTTGCACAAAACAAGGAAGTAAAAAATGTTTCCCTCTTCCCACCCAGAATTTGCATATGCAAATGAAGGTTCGGTATTTGGCCGATTTTTTCATCAAAGATTCGGGGTTCGGCCGAATCCAAAATAGTGGATTCGGTGCATCCCCAATTGACACTTTATAAGAAAAATAAAAAGTAAAGAAAATAATTATTAGACATTAGAAAGTGAACTATAAAACAAGGGCAGTGGGACACTTTGCTATTTATTGGTTCTGGAAACAAACAGGTTATCTAAACTCAGTTTTTTTTTTGCTTTGTGTACCTGTTGAACCACCTTTGAAGTGTGTAACTCACTGAACCATGTCACCGAAATGTGTAGCGCTTAGCAGTTTAATTCACATTACAGAGTGGGGAGGACTCACTAAGGCAAAAGTCAGCAGAAGCAGAAGCAGAAGCAAAGCTGATGAACCAATATTTTAACTTTATGGAATAATAACATTTCAAGGAGAAAAGAGATATTGGCAATGTAAAAAACATATCTACAGTACCTCAGGGCAGTGGAGATAATTCCCTTTCAGTTGTAAAACAATTATGGGGAAATATAAGAAAAAGTGCTTGTAAAAAGGACACTATTAAAGTGGACCCATCACCCCAAAAAAATATTCAAAATCCTATTTTATCACATTAGTCAAGCAAAATGAACATTAATTATACTATATATTATTTTAATCTTGTTTTCGTCAGTCTGGGAATTCATAATTATAGCAAGCGGGCAGGAGCCATTTTGTGGACACTGTTATTAAGGCAAGCCTTGCATCATCTCAGAATCTTGTTTGTGCACCAGAATGGGGGACCCGATGTCTATCCCCATGTCCTGGCTACACAATTAAATGGTTAAGAGAACTGGGGGAATGTGTGGAGAGCAGTGGCATCTAGGAAGTGCTGAATGGAAAGTGAAAGTAATTATCTGCCCCGCCTCTATGCCTAAGGCATAGAGGAGTGGCAGACAATATTTGATTGACAGCTGAGATTTTTAAATGATCTTAAAACAGCTATGAATGCTTTAATAAAAATCTGAAATTGGATTTCATGTTTAACTTGAAAAGGACTTTTATTATACAGATTTTTGTGTCTGGGTGACAGGTCCACTTTAAACACTGATTGAATGCATACCTCCTAGGTAAACAGTGCTGCTGTTCTCTGGACTCTCCTTACCTTCATAGCATGTGTGGAAGACTTAACTAACTTTCCCCCATCGCTCATTCATTGCCTGCACCGAAGAAACCAGAAAAGGTTTAGCAAATCTCATTAGCTATAGAGCTGTTTAGCAGCGACCCCAGAAGACACTTGCGCTTAGATACAATGGTAACTAATATAATAATGAATTCTTCTACAGGACAATGGGCAGCTAGGGAACTGACTTTAAGGGGACAAGCACCTTCAAAAAAATGTACACATAAAGCAATTTTTGACGGCACAATTGATGCCGTTCCAACCTCAGGGCTGGTGTCACAAAAACAGGCATGGTCACAATACTTTTTTGCTGTCTACAGCACATCATCCAGTCCCCTTTTCTGTTTTCCAAATATAGGGAGGATACCAAGACAACTTTGAGTTTATGAATGGACATTATTTGCTACCATCGCTCAACAGTCAAAGCTAGAAGGCTTATGTTCTTATAAAAGCAAGGACCTGGCAATGCCAACCATCCTGGCCTTCTTAGTGTTTGTCTTAACCCTACTTTAAGACTTATCTAAGGAATTTGGCATATTACCATCTCCTGATCAATGGTAATGTCCCAGAGTAAGTTAGAAAGTGATTCATCACATATAAATAACATAAATCACAACAAATTCATTTACATGGAATTCCTTCCATATTTACTTTGTCAATGTTTTCTCTTCGTAACCTTCTCTTAGGATGGTCTTCTGTGATCACCCAAACATGACGCTACTAGCCTTTTTATAACACTTACTCTAAAACAAAGTCAGCCTCATGTCAAGTCTCAACTGAAGCCTGAGCACCACTATTTTGTTTTAATTCTAAGCTGTCATAATTTATTTATATATATATATACTGCCAGCAAGTTATGCAGCACATTGCATTCATTTCTGATGAACCAGGGTTTTACACTCATTTAACAAATAAGGTTTGCAGAATAAAAATAGGTTCAGAGGTGTGCACAGTGTCACCCCAACTCTTCCACTCCATGATTAAAACGTTAACATCCGAGTGGGTCAAGCGGGGGGCCACATTGCTAATACTGACAGCGCAATTGTTTAGAAAGCATAAGGCGGCTTTTTGCAAACTCTGCTCACCAGCCATTCACTGCCGCATGAGGAAAGGTTCTCCCCTTGCCTCATGGCAGCGCGGCTTTGAGCTTACAATATAACCATCACCACCATACACCAGGTAGAGACAGCTGCTCTAGTTGAAAAAAATTCAGCTGAAGGTCATGAAAATTCAACATGGTTCCACAAAGTAACTATACTATGAATACTAGTCTTGCTTTTCAGCAAAAGTAGGATGTTGGTGCTGTTGAGCGGCCATGATGATTAGATATATCTCATGATGGCCAACTGTCACAAGCAGAGAGCCATTGCTACATATTTCAGTTTGGCTTTGGCATCATTTGACTGATAATAAATTATTGAAAGCCTTGATGAAATCTAGAGGGACATTTTATTTTCTAGAACATTCTTATGGCCATTAATGCATGTAAACTGGTATATTAACTTCATGATGTAGAGATAACAACCACCAATCTACAGTTTCTAAAGAATAGAAACTAAAAGGAATAATTTATAGGGCAAGGGAGAGCCAATGGGGACAATGAGTTTGATGTTTCCATTTATCATTATTCACTTATCCGAGGGCTTTTAGCCCTCGAATTCTGCCTAAATTCGATAGTAGTTCGACTATCGTATGCTTATCGAATAGTTTTAGGCTATTTTCTCTTCGCTATTCGATTTTTTTGAAAAAATAGTACGATCGAATACCGATCGTTCAATTTCATGAAAAAATCGTGTAATTTCCTTTGATCGTTCGAAAAATTCGGACGATTCGAACGATCGAGGCGTTCGATGGTACGAATGGTATTCGAGCAGGTGATAGAAAAAAAAGCCTATGGGGGGTTCAATCTGGCGAAGTAGGCAGTAGAATAAAATTTTAAAGTTGAAGTACTTTGATCATCGAATGGTCGAATTATCAAATATTCGATCTATTCGATACGCTCGAATTTTGCATATTCGATGATCGAAGTGGCCAAATTTGCATATTCGAATGTCCGATAAAATCGTACGATCGGAATTCGATCGAAATCGATCGAACTTCTAATTATTCATGCGAATTTTGTAAATTTGCCCCATAGTCTTAGGAGCAGGGGTCAAGGGATAAGAGTTCATAGAGGGATGAGATAGCAATTAGGGGGCACGGTTATTGGGGGCATCACAAAGCCTTGGTACCCATGTTGTGCCATGGTGTTCACACTGCTCTTAACTGCCTGAATACAAATATTTGAATTATAAACTAAAATGAAGTTGTTGCAAGAGAAGTAAGGAAAATCTTGCAAGACAAAAGGTGACATTTTTAAAACAGTTCTTGTGTGTTTGCAGAGATACCATTCATTCCATTCAGTATACTTTAAGTCTCAAAAGGTTTATGAAAGTTATGCAGTGGACGAGCAGGTTGTATAGAAAGAAGCAAAATTGAAACAATTAGCAGCAGTTAAGCCTATCCTTGACATTTGAAGACTATTTTAAAAGATAAAAAGAGGGCAAGTGTTCTAATTTAAGGGGGAATGGCGACGAGATGAAACTGCATTCTGTAGTTTGCTTCTGACATTGTACAGCAAAATTGAAATGTGTATTCAATTTACCTTTGTGACCATGACCCCTTGACGTGATGCAGGCACCCGTAACAGCCAAGTGTAGCAATTAAAATATTCCGATTCTTGCATACTAGGGAAAAATAGAATCGTTTCTCCGAAAACCCTGTGCAAAAACTGCATTTTCTATGGTTCCTCCTGATAAATATCTGTATTCTTCCCTGCTGAAATTGAGACTTTCTGTTATCTATGAATGTGAATTTGTGTTTCTATCATACTAGAATTTTGGGGGCTGGTGACGAGCTGCTACAAATAGACCGAGGGATACAACAAGAAGCCTTCACAAAACCTTCCATTAATGTCAGCATTGGTGTCACTCGGCTGCCTGCACTCACACACCAAATAACAAAAACAGAGGCACCCAAGGGTGGTAACATTATGGTGGCCTTCCAACCAGTGGCAGAACTACCGGGGGGAGCAGGGGGTGCAATTGGGCCAGAGCCCACACCCCTTCAGGGCCCCCCGGCATCATACGGAAGCCCGCCCCCCTCCAATTACGTTACTGCACCCAACATCGGCCTCTATTGCAAATAGAAAATAGTGTGGAACAATAAAAATATTCCCAGATGCTTGCAGCTAAATCCAATGGCATCTTAGGGGTAGATGCTCATGTGCTCATCATTGGCTGAGATGGATTGGACCGAGGACCAGTGACTAGAGCAGCACCACACCAAAATACAGCCCCAGGATCACTATAACGCAGGGATCTGCAACCTTGGCTCTCCAGCTGTTGAGGAACTACAAGTCCCACAATGCATTTGCCTTTATGAATCATGACAGACTCCTTCATTGCATTGTGGGACTTGTAGTTCCTTAACAGCTGGAGAGCCAAGGTTGCAGATCCCTGCTATAACGGAAGAACATGTGGGTCAATTAGTACAGTGAAAAATGGTCTGTCTTCCTCATCAAGTAGCAACGTCCTATAAAATATCTTCTTATTAATGGTGCTTATTGATGTCATCTATTCTAATTGGCACTTAGCGACTTCATTTGTGTCACATGACTGGCCGAAAAGTGTATTTGAAAGAGAAATTGACCCGTTTGTTTAAAGTATGAGAATATTATAGACTTCTAATATCCTTATAATTTACGACATATATACTGTATATATGAAACAGACACATATATAAAGGGGATCTATTATCTGGAATGATTGAGATCAGGCTCTTTCCAGAAAATTTGTATTTTCCTTAGGATCCATTACCCGAAAACCCATTATCCAGAAAGGTATGAATTACGGCAAGGCCCTCTCCCATAGACTCCATTTCAGTCAAATAATCGACATTTTAAAAAGTATCCCTGGCAAAAGTATCAAAGTAGCCCATGTATTCCCACGCATGCAAAGCATGATATATATTTCCAACCCCAAGGTTAACTAGACCCTCCAGTTGCCAACATACCTATAATAAGCATAAGGGATTGGGTATATAGCAATCAACTCTAATATCACTAACTGAAGTTGGTCAGAATTCCTGGTTCCTCCCATATGCCAGTACAGGTATGCGTAATAACAACTGCAGGCATCGACTTAGCTCTGGCTGGCTATTACAGACAGCTCATTTACATTTCTAAAGTGATTAGCCCATTTACTTATTAAAGACAGATCTAATTTGCATTTTAAAGCAAGCAGCCCATCAGGCATTTGCCCAAACCCACAGATTGCCAGTCTGGGCCTACATGATAACCCCCAGGTCCCGAGCATTCTGGAAAACAGGTCTCATATAGGGTTGCCACCTGTCCGGATTTGACCCAGACAGCCCGGTATTTTGAAGGGCTGCCCGGGTCAATACTTCCTGCCCGGTTTTCCAAATAAGGAGAACAGGCGGGATTAGCTTGATTGACACATCGATCAGCGAATCGTTGATCGTTTTGTCATAGCCCCACCCACTGACATCACGGGCCCACCCCCCTGTCCGGGATCAGCCACACGAAAAGGTGGCAACCCTAGTCTCATACCAGTACAGACCTTTAAAAATTATTTTTACACAAAGAGGCTCAGTGTCACACTGGGGTGTCCAGGGCCCACTGGGGCAGCCACCTCAGGGATCCCCCCACCTCATTCGTGAACTCTTCCAATACTGACCGCCCCCCCATATGTATGATGTACCTTATAGGGCTCGTTCAGTTTTAATGTGTTCGCCCACAGGGGAGCACAGGACGAAATGCAGTCAATTATTTTAATCCAGGCTATACATTTAAGCATCAAACGCAGCTTGAACGTAGCATGTTGAACGGGGGTTATGTGCTGAAAGTTCCTGCTGGGGATTGGTCCTGTGCTGGTGGGTGGGGCCTTCCGGGTTTTTTCCCAGTGTCCCATCGGCCCAGTCTGACCCTGTTTGGCTAACTTTGTTACCAGCAAGTAAAAGGTTTTATGCCTTAATATTATAGAAAAAACCTAAATATCTTGTTTAAAAAGGAATTGCCATTCCTAGGTATATTGATATAGACCCTTAGGTTTATAGAGATATGTGCATGCATATATATATATATATATATATATATATATATATATATATATATATATATATATATATATATATATAAAATAGGCTTAAAGGTTGTGAGGGTACAGGTATGTGTCCTGTTATCCAGAATGCTCGAGACCTGGGTTCTTTCCATAATTTGGATCTTCATACCTTAAATCTACTAGAAAGTCATGTAAACATGAAATAAACCCAAAAGGCTGGTTTTGCTTTCAAAAAGGATTAATTATATCTTAGTTGGGATCAAGTACAAGCTATTGTTTTATTATTACAGAGAAAAAAGGAAATCATTTTTAATAATTTAGATTTTTTTTTGGATATAATGAAGTCTGTGGGAGACGGCCTTTGCATAATTCAGTGCTTTCTAGATACCAGGTTTCCGGATAATGGATCCCATACCTGTCCAGAAAGTTTTCTAGAAAAATTAAAAAAAATATACATTGTGTGTTTATTATTAACAAAAATCAAATCAATAAGAGGATATCTTGCACCAGAACAGAATGTCATTTTCAAAGCGTACGCCGAGGTAAAGCTCCATGAAACTTTATTGTGATGATTTGCAGCAGAAGGCCACCAGGGCATGTTTTGTTTCTTCCTTAACGGGTCTCAGCTGAATGCCAGCATTCCAACACATTGTAACCAAGAGCAATGAAAGATGCATTGTGCTTCCTATATTCTTATCTCATATCTCTATATATTTCAAACTAGTGGCAACATGGGATGTAATTGTGTTATTCTTAGAACTTGCATTTAGTATTTCATCGCTTGAACATTTGTGCGTGTAAAGACAGATATGTGCATACAAATATATAGATCAATATTGTCTAGCAGTTCTGTGATCCTTTATCCTGAAATCTGAAACGCTCTCAATTATAGGAAGGCCATCTGCCAGAAAGCCAATTTTAATCAAATAATTCTATATTTTTAAAAATCATTTCCTTTTTCTCTGTAATAATTAAACGGTTCCTTGTACTTGCTGGTAGCTGTATAAATCCATATTGGGGGCAAAACCATTGTTTTGGGTTTACTTAATGTTGAAATGATTTGTAACTGACTAGGGTATGGTGATCCAAATTACAAAAAGACTGTTTAACCTGGAAAACACATGGTTCCTAGAACTCTGGTCAACAGAGCCCATACATGTATTATAATTGAACAATAACATTTGTTTATTTTTTTAAATAAAATCTCAAAAGGGGTAGTTTAAATTAAATTGTACTTTTAATATTGTACAGGTATGGGATCTGTTATCTGGAAAACCATTATCCAGAAAGATCCGAATTACAGAAAGGCCATCTCCCATAGACTCCATTATAATAAATTAATCCAAAAAAAAAAAAAAGATTTCCTTTTTCTCTGTAATAATAAAACAGTAGCGTGTACTTGATCCCAACTAAGATATAATTAATCCTTATTGGTAGTGATGGGCGAATTTAGTTGCCTAGCTCGAATTCTCCGCGATTCCCCACCAGCAAATAAATTTGCAAAATGCCCGTGAAAATTCGCTGGAGAAAATTCGCCAGTATCAATTTCCAATTTTCACACATAGTGAAATTGTTCGAAATTCACAAATTTATAGTGAAATCGTTCTAAATTCCCGAATTTATAGTGAAATCGTTAGAAATTCACAAATTTATAGTGAATTTCATGGGAAAATGTTTGAATTTTTCATGAACTTTCCGATCTCACTATTTTTGCGAATTTTCCGCCATTTTGCGAATTTCTCGGGAATTCAGTGAAGTGAAACGCCCCAGATTCGCCCTTCGCTACTTATTGGAAGTAAAACCAGCTTATTGGGTTTATTCAACGTTTACATAATTTTCTAGTGGACTTAAGGTATGAAGATCCAAATTACAGAAAGATCCGTTAACCCGAAAACCCCCAGGTTCCAAGCATCCCCAGGATCCAGAGATAGCAGGTCCCATACCTGTATATACCGTTAAATTCTCAAAAAAAATTGCAGTTAGTCTTCAATTTTTATTTTGCATGTTTGCATTTTTTTTTTTAATATTAAAAATTTTTGTGTGTTTGTGTGTTTATTTATTTATTTTTTTTTTCTTTCTGCTTAGCCTTGATCTTTTGGCTGTTGGATGCTAGGGATTAATGAACCCAGCAACCAGATTTCCATAGTACAGTGACCCATAGGAGGGGGTCTAAAAAGAAAGATAAGCAATTAATATATATATGTATATGTATATATGTGTATATATATATATATATATGTATATATATGTATATATATATATCATTTATCGAAGAAGAGGGAACCGCACTCACAGGTCTTAAAATAAAATAAAATTGTTTTATTGGTACATGAAAGACTGACGTTTCAGCCTCAACGGAGGCTTTTCTCCGGCCGAACCGTCAGTCGTGTACCAATAAAACAATTTTATTTTATTTTAAGACCTGTGAGTGCGGTTCTCTCTTCTTCGATAAATTATTGACATTTTTGATACTGCCCCCAGGCACCAAAGTTCTTTTTTTCGTGAGTGTCGGCTTTCCTGTGGAATTTTATATATATAAAAGACCCGCATCGACACGCACTCCGATATCGAATTTTTACAAAATTTATTTAATCTTCAAACATACGAGTAGTTGCACCTTGACAAAGGTCCAAGATCGTGGACCGAAACGTTGGTGTCTTTTTTATTATGTTTGAAGCTTAAATAAATTTTGTAAAAATTAGATATCGGAGTGCGTGTCGATGCGGGTCTTTTCTACATTTCAACAAAAGACACAGCACCCGGAAGCAAACAGCTACAATAGAAGCGAGTGCGGATGCCTTGGAGGGATATATATATATATATATATATATATATATATATATAGCTAGAGAGAGAGAGACATGAAAAAAGTGAAACAAAGTTGTTTACTGGTTGTTGGTTCACTGACCCTACAAGCAGATAAAATTTGCAGACTGGTTACAGTCAGAATAGGATCACAGGTAGCCCCTTAACCATACAAAATAGATCATAAAAGACCCATTGGAAAGATGCTTAAAATACTGTGTCTATCTATAACGTTCTAAAAAAATGTGTATGTAAAGTAAAGATAAAAATCCCCATTAAACATGTTTTGTCCACATCAGGGTTACAGCAGCACCTTAGATACATTTTTCTCATGTTTCCAAGGAGTTTGGTGTGGGTTTTCTCCCACACTACCAAAATATTAGGAGCCAGTTAACCTGCCTGTATAAAGTTGACAGTAGTGTATATGTGACCGGTCCTTAGATTGTAAGCTCCACCAGGGCAGAGACTGATGTGCATGATCTGTAATCTATGTGATGCATTGTAGAAATGTAGGTGCTATACAGGTATGGGATCCGTTATCCAGAAAGCTCAGAATTACGGAAAGGCCATTTCAGGGGTGTTCCAGGGGCTGCTGCCTTCCTGATGCTTCCCCCCCTCCCTCCCGCTTTTAGCGTCGGAGCGGGTCGAGGAGGGGCCACATCGTTAGCGCAGTGAGAAGAAGAAGAGCCGAATTTCCATTTAAAAAAACAGAAATTTGACGCTTAAAGTTAACGGAGGCGGCTTTTTGCCGGCCCTAGTAACTGGCCGCTCCGTGCCGCCTGAGGAAAGATCCTCACCTTGCCTCATGGCTGGAGCAGCCCTGGCCCATCTCCATTTTATCCAAAATAATCCAAATCTTTAAAAACATAAACCGACTATCCAGAAAGCTCCAAATTACAGAAATGACATCTCCCACTGACACAATTTTATCCAAATATTTAAAATGTTTTAAATATATTTTAATAAAACAGTAGCTTTTACTTGATCCCAACTAAGATATAATGAATCCTTATTGGAAGCAAAACCAGCCTATTGGGTTTATTTCATGTTTACATGATTTTCTAATAGACTTTAGGTACGAAGATCCACATTTTGGAAATACCCATTATCCAGAAAACCCCAGGTCCCAAGCATTCCGAATAACAGGTTCCATACCTGAATATATACTGTATAAAAACTATAAATTCTGCATTAAATATATTTCCTTTAGATAAACAACCTACTTGAACTAATGTCTGTTTACAGCCCCTCTATAACTGATTAATATTAACAATAATCGTAGAATTGGCATTGATTCTTTGAGCTCTATGGTGAAATATACACATCATTCTTTTTTCTCTTTACGTTGAACGTTTTCTTCCACAAACACCCATTTGTTTTCTTTAGCCACTTTTTTTTTTATTGAAATTTTAAATGTTGTAGTTTTTTTTTTTTCAACAACAAAAATGTCAGGATATTTATACAGGTGTGGGATCCGTTACCAGTAAACCCATCATCCAGAAAGCTCGGAATTACAGAAATGACATCTCCCATAGACACCATTTTATCCAAATAATTAAAATGTTTTAAATAGATTTCCTTTTTCTCTGTAATAATAAAACAGAACCTTGTATTTCTTCCAAACCAAGATATAATGAATCATTATTGGAAGCAAAGCCAGCCTGTTGGGTTTACTTCATGTTTACATGATTTTTCACTAGACTTAAGGTATGAAGTTCCAAATTACAGAAAGATCCATTATCTGTAAAACCCCAGGTCCCTGGCATTCTGGATAACAGGTCACATACCTGTAATTAATAGCACAACAGAGAAGCCCCGGCAATCTAGCATTTAACTTTCAAAGGAAGTCAGCGATAAAATGGAGTCTGTCTGTTGTTCTGCTTCATTACTGAGTTTTGTAACCGAAAACACCGTCACCCAGTATAGCCACAGCTTTTAGAAAATGACAATTTGAAACCTCGACAAAAGATAGGTTAAATTCAATTAAACTGAGAAGCCGAAAAATTTTTCTGAAAAAACTCAAGAACTACAATTAGAATTACAATTAATTTGAGAAATGTCTCAACAAGTAAAAATGCAGATACGGATTTTAACAAAATGTGTTTTTTACTTACTTATTCGGTTGCTCTTCTTCTTCTGTATTTTAAACTGTTTGTCAGCCTGAAGGCGTTTGTTATCGCTTATAAAGTGAAACTCCCAAGCAGTGAACCTTGAATACAATATATTTTAACTGTGGTTGTCCCACCCAGCAAAAAAACAAGATAGGCTTTTGATTTACAGCATGGAGGGAATTCAGCAGTGGGTTCTTTTAATTGTGACTCAATGTCTGCAGCTTGGACCCCTGCTTATAACAAAAGAGTAAAACAATTCTAAATTATTAGCCCTATTGGCTTCCCGAAACACGTGACCCCGTTTAGGGGGAAAAAAAAGCCGATATAAAGTGTCGGTTTGAGCTTGTTTTACATGTAGGAAAAAGTCAAACATTTGGTGTTGTGACAGGAAAAAAATGAAACAGTCAAGATTAATAGGAAAGAGAGAATTTCTTGCGTGTCTTATTTAAAGGAGAACTAAATCCTAAAAATGAATATGGCTAAAAATTCCATAGTTTAAATAGTGAACTTATTGCACCAGCCTAAAGTTTCAGCTTGTCAATAGCAGCAATGATCCCGGACTTCAAACGTGTCACAGGGGGTCACCATCTTGGAAAGTGTCTGTGACACTCACATGCTCAGTGGGCTCTGAGCAGCTGTTGAGAAGCTAAGCTTAGGGGTCGTCATTAATTATCCAGGAGCAGAAAATGAGGTTTGTCTGTAATATAAGCTGATGCTACAGGGCTGATTATTACATTATGATTCTAATTGAACTGGTTTCTGTGCTGCCATGTAGTAATTATCTGTATTAATTATTAGTCAGCCTTATATTGTGATTATATTTCTATTACACTAAGGTGCAGATTTACTAAGGGTCGAGTTGTCGAGGGATTTAAGCCCTCGAATTCGACGGGCGAATATTTGGCGAATAAATATTCGCCAAAATTTAATAAAATATTCGCCAGTTTTGAGCGCGTTTTCGACTATTCGCTAGAATCATACGATCGAAAGATTCTATGAAAAGTCAAAGAAAAATGGTTTGAAAATTCGCCAAAATCGTACGAATCGAACGTTCTAAGTGTTTGATCGTACGATTGAAATTCGGCAAAAGACTTCCCATAGGCTTCTATTGCAATTCGGTAGGTTCAATCTGGCGAAGTAGGCAGTCGAATAAAAATTTAAAGGGCAAGTTCTCTGACTGTTGAATAGTCGAGCAATCGAATAAATATTTATTCTATCTATTCGATGCAACCGAATATTCCAAATTCGATGGTTGAAAATACTTAATTTGCATATTCGAATAGTCGCACAGTCGAAAAGAGACTATTCAAGACTATTTGCGCGAATATTCAAATCCTTCACACAAATTTGTTAAATCTGCCCCTATGTATACTGTATATTGTGACTATATTTCTATTCTATGTGTACTGTATATTGTGACTATATTTCTATTCTATGTGTACTGTATATTGTGACTATATTTCGATGACACTATGAGTACTGTATATTGTGAGTGGGTCCCTAAGCTCAGTAAGTGACAGCAGCACAGAGCATGTGAATCAGTGAATCAGCAGAAAAGAAGATGGGGAGCTACTGCTTCTTTAGTTCTCCTCTAATACATGAGGGTGCCATTTTATGTGTCTGCACAACAGTAGAACCATAGACCCAGTGGGGAACATGACTTTGATACTGACTTCCCTGAGCTTTTGAGGATTTGTGGCCAGAATAAATGACGCGTTATCCTCGCAGAGGGAGACGCACAGACTGGCAGTCTGCATGGCAGATCCAACGGGACATAGACAAACGTATGGATATACATATAATATAATAGGGTTACATATGATCATGCCCCTATAGACTTTGGGCCTTTCTAATGACCTTATTGAACGATATGTGACTAAAGATCAAATGGGTCTTTTGTTGGGCAGGTTAGAAGATCCCATTGGCTGATAACTGCATTGGTGTATTGATATTGACCTTTAGTCTTGCAGTATGATCGGTCATTGACCGGGGAGCCAAACAATCACATCCATTAATTTAGGGCTCTTGCACACGGGCACTTGCTTATGTGATTATCATACGCACACTGAGTACGAAAAAATGCATATATTCCGTTTAAGCACTTCTTTTTGATGCAGCTAAGTGCATTTTTTGCGTTCCAAATGCAACCTTTTTTTTTTGATAGCTGATCTCATTGTTAAGCGCTTGAAAATGCAGTGTGCTATGTCTAAAAAAACTTATTCATATGCAAATGGATTAAAGCTCAACTCAGAACGCTTATGAGTACAGCCTGGCAGAATATAATGAAATCAATTAGGTTTTTTTTTCGCACTCAAACCTGCATTTTAATGTACGTCAAATGCATAAAAAATGCAGGAAAAAACACCTGGGTGTCAGGGAAGTTCTACAAAATGCAGTGGAGGCCAGAATCATGAATACGGCAGTGCAGGCTCCTTGCTGATGCTGATGTTTCAGAGGCCCGGCTACAGACCCTTTATCCCAATAGGAGTTGTAGCCAGTGGGTTGGGGGAACTTACTTAAAAACCCTATTTATAATACACTAGTGATGGGTGAATTTATTCGCCAGCCGCAAATTTGCTGCGAATTGCCGTGCTTGGCGGTCGGTGAATAAAATCAAGAAACGGCCACAAAAATTTGCCGGCAAAAATTCACTGGCATCAAAAATATTTTGACAATTTATCACGCACCCATTAACCAATGCAATAGACGCGCGTTAAATTGTCGCCGGAATCAACTCCTGTTTCTCAATTTTTTTGCAGTTTTGGTGATGCAAATTAGGGACGGGGAGGGAAATTGCATGACTTTTTATGACAAAACAAGGAAGTAAAAAATGTTTTCCCCTTCCCACGCCTAATTTGCATATGCAAATATGCAAAAATATGCAAATATGCAAATTAGGATTCGGATTTGGTTCGGTATTCAGCCGAATACAAAATAGTGGATTCGGTGCATCCCTAGAGTTCGCCCATCACTATAACTCATATAATTTTAGAAAATGTATTTTTAGAAATGATCACTGGGTAAACAGATAGCCCGTGCAAAATAAAAACTGTTATATAATATATATAGATAAAAAAAAATGTAATGTATAAAGTCTGGAGTGATTGGATGTCTAACATAATAGCCAGAACACTACTTCCTGATTTTCAGCTCTCTTGGGTTCCACTGATTTGAGGGGGGTCCATGTGGGTCATAAACATTTGCTTTTGAATCTGAGCTTAATGCTGAGGATCAATTAAAACTACCTGAACAGTTATGTCCCCTGTGGCTGAATAAGTTTGCGTTTATAGTGTTCTAGCAATTATGTTAGACATCCAGTCACTCCAGCCTTTATACATGACATTTTTGGCTATCTATCTATATTAGAAACATTTTTTTATTTTGTGCATCTGTTTACCCAATTATTATTTTTACACTGAACTGTTCCTTTAAATCTAAGAAGAAACTACTTTTGTGTGAGTGGGTAAGAAATCTCTACATTGGATTACTGTATTCCATGGGTTTATAGTGTAGTTTACAAGGGCATAACTGCAGAGGGATCAGACCCTGAGGCTGCAGGGGGCCAGGAGGTATAGGGGACCCCATAAGGCCCTAATTAATGAGCAGTTTCAATATATATTGATAAAACAGGTCAACCTCTAAATATGTTGGGAAACCTAAAATGCCACTGATAGTGTACTAACTAGTTAATGCTACCTTTGGGTACTTAATACCCTCAATGAAGCTCTTTACAAGTTGCATCTGGGTGAAAACGATTTTTTACATAATGGTGTGAGGTCAATGCAGGAATTCCTATGGAACCTACTGGGTTGTTTGCCAAAGGTTCCATTAAGGCAGGGATCCCCAACACTAGCATGAAAAATGTTCTTATGGTGCCAAATAAAAGCTATGTTCAGCCATTTGGTAGCCCCTATGTGGGTTACCAACTCTCTGTTTGGCAGTGTACCTGGTTTTTCTACAACCAAAACTTCTCCAAACCTGGAATTCAAAAATAAGCACCTGCTTTGAGGCCACTGGGAGCAACATCCATGGGGTTAGGGATTAAGGTATTGTTAGATGACACAGAACTGCTCCAACTGGAGCATATGTATCCAAAACCACATGGCACAGTTGAAGTCTGACTAAGCGAAAGAGTATTCTGCAGGAAGTCAAAATAAAAATACATTTGAAAACTGAGGTTTTTTTATTTTATCCAGTATTATTGGCATCAATATCAAGGCGTCAAAAAAGTTTTGCCCATGACAATGTTCTCTCACTCATAATGCATCAAGTCAGTGGGTGTTTTCCTTTTTTTTTTTTACATAGGTTTTTAATTATTTGCCTTCTGCTTCTGACTCTTTCCAGCTTTCAAATGGGGTTCACTGACCCCATCTAAAATCAAATGCTCTGTAAAGCTACAAATGTATTATTACTGCTACTTTTTTTTTTGCACTTTAATTTTCTAAACTTGCAAAAAAATCTGTTTGCAGTGATGGGGTGCGACCTTTAGCAAATAAAGTTCTGTCTTCACAAAGGACTTGGACTCAAGGAATGAAACCATAATTTTATCTCTTTATAGGGCCCTGGTGAGGCCTCACGTGGAGTTTGCAGTGCAGTTTTGGACTCCAGTCCTTTAAATGATACTAGCACTAAAAAATATTATTCAAAATATTAATGTACATCAGAAGCTACCTTTAGCTCATGTTGATCGTTTTTCACTCTTAGGGCTGCTTTTGTAAGTAATTGTTACTCGAAGTTCCTAAAACTGACTGTTTTGCCAACATGTCAGTTAGAGTTTCTAATGCTAACAGACTGCTGAAGCTCAAACATGGCAGTGCTCTCTTAGACGAACATGGGGGATCAGATGGGTAATGTAAAAGAATCTGCAAATACTTTTATGGCAAAATTATAGATAGCATGCAACGACAATATTATGATAGATGGAAAAGGTTTAATTTTTAGTGTCCCTCTTTAAGAGGGATATAAATGAGCTGGGGAGAGTGCAGAGACTAAGTGCAAATAAACTGGTTAAGGGGGTGGAAGATCTCAATCATGAAGAAAGATTGTCATGGTTGGGGTTGTTTTCTCTGAAAACAAGACACAAGGGGACATACTGTAATTACCATTTAGAAGTACAGTAAAGAGCATTATAGACAGATAGCAGGAGATTATTTTATCCCATAAAAAGGATCACCAGAGGCCACCCCTTCAGGAGGAACTGAATTTTCACTTGCAGCAGCGTTGGGCAGTGAGGTTGGGAAATGCCCTGTGGGGTGATGTTGTGATGGCTGATTCTGCCTTTAAGAATAGCTTGGATGATTTCTTGGACAAGCATCAAAGCAACAGCAATAATAAAATGTACAATTAATACAGGATTTTGGTTCATATAGTTTATATGAGTGTATGGAGGGGTCGGTGTGAGTTTGCGTGTGTGTATGTATAGACACTGGGTTTCATTTGGAGTTGAAGTTGATGGACTTTTATTCTTTTTTCAACCCAATTAACCATATAACGATGTAATACAACAACACATATTAAAAAACAACCAATCTTTAGTTGGTTAAATGTTAAATTTATGGTACCCTAAGTTTCAATATTGTATACATATTGTTCCAGGAAACCGAAGAATGAGTCACAAGAGTCGTCGCTGATTTGGAGTATGGAACTGTTTGCTTTGTCAGAAAAGGACTCAAATAGAGTTTTCTCATTAATTCAGGTAGAGAAAGGTAAGAAAGCATTAATTTATGTAGTACATTTCAAATCTACTGCATGGTGATTTTTTTGTCATTTATGAAAGCATAAGAACATCAATTTGAGAGTAATATTAAGTGAAAGTATGTGCCCATGTTTTAATGACTGATGATCCACCCAAAGGTACAAAGCTGCCAGTAAATCCCGTTAGTGTCTGACTTCTTGGTGCTTAAGTTTGGCTAAAATTTTTAAATAGTTTTTTTTTTTATTTATTTATTTTTTTTAAATGTTTTCAGAGAAAACAACCCCAACCATGACAATCTTTCTTCATGATTGAGATCTTCCATCCCCTTAACCAGTTTATTTGCACTTAGTCTCTGCACTCTCCCCAGCTCATTTATATCCCTCTTAAAGAGGGACACTAAAAATTAAACCTTTTTCATCTATCATAATATTGTCGTTGCATGCTATCTATAATTTTGCCATAAAAGTATTTGCAGATTCTTTTACATTACCCATCTGATCCCCCATGTCTTTAATATGCTGCACAAGAGAGAGTTGCACAGAGGTGTCTGTTAGTGCAGATATGGATATTACCTACTAGAGGTAGGTGGCAGAGACCCTGCCTGCGGAACAATTTCAGAAACTATTGTTTATTGTGGCATGAGGGGATTGTAATTCGATTCTGGTCATTGTCTGCCTCTAACTCTTCCAGATTGGGCATTACCAGGTGGTGGAACTTCAGGAGGGCTCAGGTTTATATTCCTCGCCTTGGCTGCCAAAGCAAATTGGTCTGGTTCTGATGTATTTGTCAAGCACAGCATCATCCTGTTACATTTGAGGCTATTCTAAAAATAAAAAGTGGTCCTGCTCAAATCAAATCTGATGTTTTACAGCAGCTATGGAATTACGGCCTGGGTGGGCCAACGGTCTCTTTTTTTTTTTCCTTGTTTTTTCTGTTTCATCTGGAGGCTTCCTCCATTGCAGGATGCTAATTAAACCGCTGACATTCTGGGGTGGCCAAAAAATTATAATTTCTCTTTGTTTGATTCATGAAGCCGAGTCTTTTTTTTCAAACAAGCCAGTTCTCACGCCCTCCCTCCATCGCCCAATTTATTGAAACATTTCTGTACTGTCGGTGTTGGTGATAGAGCCCAGTGAGCACAACACATTGCATTGTTCTTTGTGTTTTTTCTAAATCCAAATGGCACTTTTTTCTGCTGATCACTGATTTTGTTAAATGTATATTTTGTTACTATAAGCTCACCGTGCCATATATGCTGCCACCCATTATGGTATCAGTAATTGTTTACCCAAAATACTATCAAGCAAAAGCTCAATACCATCAGTGAATTATATATGGGTAACTGTAGTTTCTCCACTGGCAGTTTTAGACCAATGGGAAAACTCACAATACACCCTAATACCAGTTGCCACTGAATATACAGGTATAGGATCTGTTATCCTGAAAGCTTCAAATTATGGTTCATATCAAATTATTATTTTCAAATATGATTTCCTTTTTCTCTGTAATAATAAAACAGTGAGTTGTACTTGCTCAAAACTAAGATATAATGAATCATTATTGGAAGCAAAACAATCTTATTGTGTTTAAAGGAGAAGGAAAGGCATTTTACACTTGGGGGTGCTAAATGTTAGGCACCCCAAGGGGCAATTTTACCTACCTGATACCCCTGGCCAGTGCTTCTATCAGCAGAAAACCGCACCGGCTCGGGGTTCTTCTAGTGAGCACCATGGAGATATTGACTTCCTACTTCCTCTGGTCTTATCAGGGCTGTGCATGCGCAGTAGAGTGGCATACTTTAATGAAGACGTTGGCTATTTTGCTCTACTGAGCACGTGATTTCCTCTGGAAATTTGAAAATCAAAGAAGCAGGAAGTTGATCTCTTCATGGTGCTCCCTAGAAGAACCCCGGACTGGTGCGTTTATCAGCTGAAAGGAGCGCCGGCGGGTATCAGGTAGGTAAACTTTGGCTAACTTTGGCACTCCCAAGTGTTAAATGCCTTTCCTTCTCAATGTTGAAATTATTTTTTAGCAGACTTAAGATATAGAGATCCAAATTATGGAAAGATCCCTTATCTGAAAAGCCCCAGTTTCCCAGCCTTCTGGATAACAGGTCAACAATACAACTGAAGTAATAGCTTTGTGCCGCAGTGACAATTGATTGCTGTAAATGAAGTGGTATCAGCAGTGCTGAGCATTTACACACCATCATAAAAACGTATGTGTGACGTCCGTGTGTAATGTGGGATGCAAATCACCATGTTTTTACCCATGCAGTGTTTCACATAATTCCGACATAATTATGACGCACTTGGAGTTGCAGTTACTGCGCCACATAGGCAGGTTGGATGTAATCGTGCTCAGTGGAGCTATCCAGAAATGCATATTGGTGCCAATAAGTACAATATCTTTTTTTTTTTTCTTAGCACAACCATAGTTGAGGCTGTGTTGGAAAATGTGGTTCCAGGAGTTTTCTTGCCTTAATATTCCAGTTCCAGTTCCTTTCATAGTTTTGGAGACAACCTCTAATACTGAAGAAACAGGGCACAGAGCCTTATTCATTTAAGCCACTTCAGGGCTGAATTACTTACAATGAAAATAATTTTCATCCGTGCAGTAGTAACACTAGTAGTAACAATCCTCTTCCAGGCCCAGATGCAGGATGTGCAAGGGGCCCCCTTACCATGTTTGCAGTGGGATGGTCTTCAGTGGGCCCCCGAGGAGGAGTGGGCCCTACTGCGATCCCACCCATTGCTCCCCCCCCCCCTGTGGATTCGAAAAGGACATTCTGAATTTATGAAATGTTGAGTATGGAATGAAATATGTATTTCTCATTTTTGCATATCAGTTACTAAAATATCTTTCAGATTTTCCTCCAATAAACTATGTTTAAATTGTTCCAATGTTTTAGTATTCAGCAAAAATATTGATTTTTACATTTTGTTTTTAATTTTGCTGCATTGACAACACAGGAAAAGGTTAATACAGGTATAGGATCCGCTATCCAGAAACCTGCTATCTAGAAAGCTCCAAATGATGGAAAGTCCATCCCCCATCGGCTCCATTATAATCAAATAATCCAAAATTTTTAAATGATTTCCTTTTACTCTGCAATAATAAAACAGTGTGTAAAGAGTATGTAAAATGTGATCACAAAATACATATCACAAAACATATTGATAAAATGGCAAACTATGACGAGAAACAATAAAACCTATTGTACTGGCATCTTCCTGAGGAATGATAAAATTTTTCCCAGCCAAAATTTTCCACGGGGGGTGGAAAGGGGATGGGGAGTGATGGAAGGAAAAGAATAAAAGCTCAAGGATATACAAAGTTAATAACCCAAAAGTTAAAGGAATAATATACACTTTATGTTGTGCTTTATGTCATTTTTATGAGCAAAAGTGTTGAAACAGCTATTATGTGATGCTTTCTTATTACTAGGATTGTAATGGCCTTATATCATACCTCAGGGGTGTGCACATGCAACCACCCCCCTGTGTGGTCCCCCACATGAAAGTCTGCCTGCTGTGATTTTTTACCTTGTGTAAACTTTAAAAGGTATCAGTACTGAGATTAACTGGCCCCTGCCCTGTTTACACCTAACATTCACACCTTAAATTCCTGCACTGTTCATACCTGTAATCCCTCCCTGTGTGTACCATATTCCACCTCCCCATGTTCCATGTGTGCCATACTCTGCTTGCCCTATATTCCCTGTGAACCCTACTCTGCCTACCCTATGCTCCCTGTGTGTGCCATACTCAGCCTGCCCTATGCTCCCTGTGTGTGCCATACTCAGCCTACCCTATGCTCCCTGTGTGTGCCATACTCTGCCTGCCCTATGCTCCCTGTGTGTGCCATACTCTGCCTGCCCTATGCTCCCTGTGTGTGCCATACTCTGCCTGCCCTATGCTCCCTGTGTGTGCCATACTCTGCCTGCTCTATGCTCCCTGGGTGTGCCATATTCTGCCTGTCCAATGCTCACTGGGTATGCAATACTCTGCCTGCCCTACTCTGTACCCTGTGGATCTTGAGCCTGGCAAGGTTTGTTCTGGGGGTTTGTTAGCATTTGGAAATTGTTGTTAGGGATCCTAAGGTGTTTAACTATGTGCTGGGGGTGATGTGTTATCCACATGTGAGGAGACGGTATATGGAATTAAGGGTATGACATTTTTCACATATGATTGATGAGTGATATCGCTGCATTGAGCAACAACCATTTGTTTTTTTGGTGTGCTGCCACCATGAATAAGGGCATGGTCTTAAAAGTTCTTGTGGTTGAAATGTTCATGGTCAAAATTGGCTTCCATTATTGGCCTGCCACCTTAGACCAGAAAAATTTCTGGCACTCTGTGCCACAGAAGTTGGAGAGCACTGCCATACCTGATACACTGGGCTGGAACTCCCTGATAAGGTTCAGTAGCAACACCTATACATTTTGGCATACAGATATTCAGGAAGATCATTATTCGGAAAGATCAAAATTACAGAAAGGCTGTCTCCGACAGACTCCGCTATAATCAAATATAATTAATCCCTATTGGAAGTAACACCAGCCTAGTGGGGTTATTTAACGTTTACATGATTTTCTAGTATGGCGATCCAAATTATGGAAAGACATCTTATCCCAAACCTGTATACATACTGAATTTACCACACCAGCCTAAAAGTTGGATGCAAAGTTTTATAAATGTGCACAGGAGCTCACCATCTTGGATTGTCAGTGGCACACACATACTCCATGTGCTCTGGGCAGCTGTTGAGAAGATAAGCTTAGGGTTTGCTGCTAATCTTCAAGATTTGTGAGTCACAAATGCTGATGCTACAAGGATGGTACAAGGATGTTTATTACATTTTTGTTTGATAATCAGCCCTATGTCATATATTATTAGGGTTGCCACCTTTCCCTGCTGCTGAAGCCGGGCAGGGGGGTGGCCCTGTGACGTCACGGGGCGGTCCCGTGGCGTCAGTGGGCGGTCCCGTGACGTCAGTGGGCGGTCCCATGACGTCACGGGGCGGAGCTATGACGCCGCGATCGCCGATTGGCCGATCGCGGCGTCAATCAAGCTAATCCCGCCCGGTTTTCCTTATATGGAAAACCGGGCAGGAAGCATTGAACCGGGCAGCCCTTCAAAATACCGGGCTGTCCGGTTCAAAACCGGACAGGTGGCAACCCTATATATTATGTATATATATATATTATGTATATATATATATATATATATATATATATATATAATATTAGAAGTCTGTCCCTAGGTAACCCAAAAGTAGCATGGAGATTGCAGAGTGGGGGGCTACTATGGTCATTGTTTCAAGACAAAGATATTCGCTGCTAAAGAACTTTCCTTTATTTGTCATTTTCTTCATACTCATTATCTAGTTTACACATGCAGCAACTGAGAAAATGGGAACGGAGCAAACAATGAAAATGTAAAGGAATACTTTAAACTGAAATTAGCAGTGAAAGTGAAAGCAGTGGCAGGTCTCAGACCCTTAAAGAACAAGTAAATGTTTTTTTTTTCTATCTCTAACTTTGCTCTAAACAGCCCCTCAAATTAATGTACCTTAGTCCCTGCTGCAAGTCTGCTCTGGTTTCTGTGTTATCAGCAGCTTGTTTCACCTTCTTCCTGGTGCAGAGTGAAGCCCCGCCCCTTAGCTTTCTGAGCTGACCTTATATCTTGGACTAGTCCAGGAGATCATTTGCATACTATGACATAGCAGAGAGCAGTGTGTGTAGCAGCTTTTGCTTGGGGAAACTAGCTTACTAATGCACACACTGGCTCCCTCTTCCTCTCTATTGTGGAACAGCAGCAAATGGACTGCTCAGTAAACTAAGGGGCTGGGCTTCACTCTGCACCAGGAAGAAGGGAAACAAGCTGCTGATAACACAGAAACCAGAGCAGACTTGCAGCAGGGACTAAGGTACATTAATCTGGGGGGCTGTTTAGAGCAAATTTACAGAAAGAAAAAGAAAAACGTTTACTTTTCCTTTAAAGGAACAGTAACACCAAAAAATGAAAGTGTTTAAAGGAATGACAATACAATGTAGCATTGCCCTGCACTGGTACAACAGGTGTGTTTGCTTTAGATAAACAATTATAGTTTATATAAATAAGCTGCTGTGTAGCCATGAGGGCAGCCATTCAAGCACAGGATACACAGTAGATAACAGATAAATACTATTATAGTTTAAGGAGGCAGCCATTCAAGCACAGGATACACAGTAGATAACAGATAAATACTATTATAGTTTAAGGAGGCAGCCATTCAAGCACAGGATACACAGTCGATAACATATAAGTACTGCTATATTTTATATAAACAAGCTTCTGTGTAGCCATGGGGGAAGCCATTCAAGCACAGGATATACAGATTGTCGCCGCTTCTTTGGGGCGTCTAATCTCCCTGAATTGCTTACCAGTGTCTCTCGCGGTGCTGCATTTTCCTAAGTCAATGAAAATTGCCTCGGGCACGAGACACGGGTAAGCAATTCAGGGAGATTAGTCGCCCCAAAGAAGCGGCGATTAGCCGTCAGACGACAAATCTCCCTGGACCTTCCCGTGTGGTCTAGCCCTCATAGTAGAAATATTTACGTCGAATGAAGATGAATTTGTTTTAGAAAACAAACTGTTGCAGTTTCCCAGTGTCAGGGAAAGCGTTAACTCGAAACTCGAGCCTATTGTGTAGTTGTAGGATGGGCCATCTTATTGTAGCAGTTGTGCCCATGATCCATGGGTCATGTTTCTAAATTACATGTGCATACTAATGCGTCAGTGCTGCACTCCACCTATTGAAATTTTTGAGTTGTGGAATTCCACTCACCGTAAAGGCAGAGATTAGTAACCTGCTTTGTTTGTTTGTAACAGAACGTTTTCAGTACATAAAAAAAGTCTTAATTTGGAAATTAAACTTTTGCGGTGAAGGTCGCACAAATAGAAAACCTGTGATCACAGATAGGCTTTTTCTAAATACGTTGTGACAGCATCAGAAAATCTAGGGGGTTGAGGAAGCTAAAATGTTTCTTTTTCTATTACTCAATAAATTGACTGGGAGAATAAAGCATATAGGGCCTGGAGACAATAGTGTCAATGTACAATGCAGTGTTTTCTACCCAGACACCTCCGTAATATAAACCAGATACTGGAGGTGCAATTAACAATGAATACCTGCATTAGCTGCACAACAACTTGTTCACCCTCCTGGCTCAAGGCTAAATGAAGAGAATCCTAGTAGTGGAAGTAATAAAAGTAGAATAGGCATAATAACATACCAATGACTCCCTCGCTGACATTGGCAAATCGTTTCAAAAACTATAGAAACACATATTGAAAATTGCTTAGAATTGGCCGTTCTATAACATACTGAAAGTTGACAGAAAGGTGAACAACCCCATTTAAGTCTCTGATCTCTATGTTTTGTTAAAGGGATGCTGTCATGGGAAAAATAATTTTTTTTCCAAAATGCATCCGATAATAGTGCTGCTCCAGCAGAATTCTGCATTGAAATCCATTTCTCAAAAGAAAAATAGTTCATTTTGAAATCTGACATGAGGCTAGACATATTGTAAATTTCCCAGCTGCCCCAAGTCATGTGACTTGTGCTCTGATACATTTCAATCGCTCTTTACTGTTGTACTGCAGGTTGGAGTGATATCACCCCCTCCCTTTCCCCCACCCAGCAGCCTAACAACAGAACAATGGGAAGGTAACCAGATAACCGCTCCCTAACACAAGATAACAGCTGCCTGGTAGATCTAAGAACAGCACTCAATAGTAAAATCCCATGTCCCACTGCATACTATTCAGTTACATTGAGTAGAAAAAACAACAGCCTGCCAGAAATCAGTTCCCTCTTAAAGTTCTGGAACAAGTCACATGACCAGGGATAGCTAGGTAATTGACAAAATGTCTAGCCCCATGTCAGATTTCAAAACTGAATATAAAAAAATCTGTTTGATCTTTTGAGAAATGGATTTCAGTGTATAAGTCTACCAGAAATTGAGGAGATTGCCCTACTCTATAAGGAAACTGGTAGAGCAAGATGTGATAAAAAAAATCAGAATAATCTGAATGGGTTTCACCAATTGCTGTAACATACTGAGAGAATCAGAAACTACCTGCATAGACTAAGGACTATGCAATGTGAAGAATGTATAATATTGCTTTAAGATGCTTTAACTGTTTCATTGCTGTTAATTACATTTGTCCAGATAGAAGAGGAGAGAGGCCTGTAGGTGTCACTGTGCACAAGAGTTATACTGTGCATACCCAGTACTTTCTATACTGCTGAAAGTATTAGAGTTGGTTACTGTTGAAGTTGTAATGTCTGCATGAACCTACTAATAAAGCATTGTTGTACTCTATTCATCCTCGGCTACCAAAACATAACAGTATACATAGCAGTCAACCCTGACTTGGCACAGGCTTTGCCTCTATTACCTAATAATGGTTTTAAGGTCACAAAACCCAGGAGGAAGAATTCTCAACAGCAGCCAATGGGACTTGGCTTGATAAAATAAGCTTTTGTATTTTTTAGCCTAACTTCCTATTCAATAACTGAGGAAGGGCAACTGCAGGTTTTTATTTTCCCAAAAGTGAATTTTAATGCTAAACAGTTTGTAAATCAAGCAAGCTGCACTTTTTAACATAAGAACAATTAAGAAGGGGACAGAAGAAGAATTTAAAAAATAAGATGTGGGTAATAAGGGCCAAGCATTTTTCAGTTCTGATGATTAAATTTAGGGGCTGTTTGTTTTTACAGTGAAAACAGTATACCCTGATTTTATGAGTTTAGTAAGATTTTTTTTATTTTGGACCATTTCAAAACAATTTGGATTTTTAAAGGTTTTCAGGTTTTTTTAATAGTTATTGCCTGAAAAACTCAGGTTTTCGAGGTATATTTGTCCTGATGTTCCCAAAGCCGTCAAAACAGTTGTTTGTCCGCTGCGAATTATTGCTGCAATTAAGAGGTTCAAAATACTAGCCAGATGTATAATTTGCTGTAGTTCTGTTGGTATATATACCAACTAGTATTTTGAACCTCTTAATTGCAGCAATAATTTGTCACAGCATTGAAAAAGTCCCAGCTAGTGCCAACCCCTATATGGACTGTCAGCCTACAGGCAGATTATTAAGCAGTATATCTGGTTTTATGCAACCAAAACATGAATTTTTTTTACATTTAAAAATAGGCCTGTGCTTAGGGCCTCTGGATGACAAGTTAAGTTACTATTGGGACTGTACTAACTTGTAGGTCTAAAAGGCTTGTGGGTACAACAAGGCAGAAGTCAACCAGATAATGCACTCAAACCTGCATCTAAAAAACAAATCCATGTCCTATAAGGAACCATATAGGTGTTTTTGTGCAACTGATGCTCCTAAGCAAATGTTTTATTCTACATGATTGCACCCAACAAGCCTTTAGACCTTCATTTAAAAACCCAAAATGCTGCATTTGTTTTGTATGACATGCATGAAACACATAACAGCATGAAGAATCGTGCTTAGAAGTCACAAAAATGCCCTTATTTGCAGTATAAAAAGCTTAAATATATGTGAATATATGAAGCTTTGATCAGGCGTAAAGGCCCGAATTGCTTCCCCATGCCTTCCAGTTGCTTAATGAATAATCGGCTATGCCTATTCATGCACGGTGCTGTGCTTTCCCAAAATTGCTCGAAATTGCCTAAGGAGGCAACTTCGAGCGACTTTTGGAAAACATTGTGAATAGGCTCAGGCGATTCTTCATTAATCAGCTGGAAGGCAGAGGGAAGCGGTTCGGGGAGATTAGTTGCCAGGCGACAAATCTCCCCGAATCTTCCCGTCTGGTTTTACCCTTCAAGTAAAAGAATCAGTATCATTAAATAATTCTCGTATGATAACTAAAGTCCTTTCAGTTCCCTTTCCACCCCACTGTATAAATTCTCTCCCTCTCAATTCCACTTCAAGGGACCCTGACATCCACACGACTGTCGGGATGTGTCTCTGACACTTTGTGTTTTCATTCAAAACAACTGAGACAAATGAGCTGCTTGTTTCCAAAATAAAATCCCTTCTGACCACCCGCCACCATCTTTGTCAGGTCACTATTGATTTAAACCTAAACAAACAAGCTAAATGTGGTATATACCAGCCAAGCTCTGATCAATGTGGAAGATGCACTTCAGACCCTTGGAGTGCGCAGAGAATAAATTACGCCTGGGGCAAAATAAATTGTATGCCTTTAGGCCAAAACAATGACCTCTCACCTGGAGACCTTACTATGAAACATCGTTTTGTAACCAAATCTCCCTGTGTAGAGCTGTCACCCCCAACATGCAGAAAAGTTTTGTGCATTAACCGTTTGATGCTTCTCCTGTTGGATCTTTGGAATTATTGCAAGAGATCAACCTTCACCTTTAAAATGGTAAACCTTGAATAAAGGGATTGTGTATGGTGTGGTGACATCTCTGCAGTGCCGCAGGTATATTGCATTATTCTTGTATGTCTTAGTTTGGAAGGCTGCTGTTATTATTCCCATGTCCCAGTGGAGCTGGAAATTTAAAAGGGATTCTGTCATGATTTTTATGATGTAGCTTTTATTTCTAAATTACACTGTTTTACAACACTGTTTTGCAAATTAAAGGAGATAACCAGCCATAAAACTAACATAATGGTGAAATAGTGATAATAATAAAGTCCCCGCCAACATTGAAATATGCATACATAGACTTCGTCCGCTTTTTAATATTGTAGTAGATACGCATGCGCAGTGGATTGCGGTCCACGTTGAACCGCATAGGGAATAGACCGGAAATGACGTCACACATCCGGAAGTACCGGACACGAAGCGATCACCGCGGATTATTTAAACTGCAGCAAGCGGACCACGCGCTACCTATGCCCCTGAAGAAGCTGCTGATTCAGTGAAACGCGTAGGGCCAAGCATAGGTGGACGGTGATGAGACTAGCTCGGCATCGCTCCCCACGTAGACAGGCAGGAGATGCTGGGAAAGATTGGGTGGAGGGTGGCGGCAAAACATGGGAGCCACGTATACCCGCGGAACTTGAAACTAACTATAGAGCTGGAATGATACTCTACGATCTTGAATAAGAATCACTGTCCACCGTGCGTTTTTTAATATATTTGTATTTTATGGACACGGTCCAGCACAGCATTATTTCTTGCTGTGGGTTTGTAGTGTATGCAGGTGAATTAATGGTGCATATGAGAGATGCCCTTTTAACAGTATGATTAAAAGTTATGTTTTAACGGTTACAGGGGAACTTTAAGTGTTCAAATTGGTTACACGCCTGTTGTCTGAACTGGGTTACAGGGACGAGAAGGTGGGGGTTAATCTTTTGGGCCCTCCACCCCTGTCTCAATTGTTAGGTGTTTTGTTACACTGTTTTACACTGCAAATAATTCACTCTGCAATATAAAAATTTCATTCCTGAACCAGCAAGTGTATTTGTTTAGTTGTAATATTGGTGTGTAGCTGCATCTCAGGTCATTTTGCCTGGTCATGTGCTTTCAGAAAGAGCCAGCACTTTAGGAGGGAACTGCTTTCTGGCAGGCTGTTGTTTCTCCTACTCAATGTAACTGAATGTGTCACAGTGGGACCTGGGTTTTAGTGATGTGCGGGTAGAGATTTTCAGGGATCCTGAGTAATAATTTTGACTCACAGCAGTCGTAAGTTTATGCTATAAGTCTTTTTGGGAGTTTGTCACCTGTTAGGCAACATGTAACCCCAGCTTCAAATCTCCCCATGACTTTTTGCTCCAAGCCGCAGGTTAATAATCTCTAGTGTGGCAGCTCATGGGATCCTGAGAGTCGGTTTGCCACCTGGCCAGTATTTTACCAGCCTCGTCTGTAAAAATGATGGTTGATTCTAATGTTATTAATAGGGAAAAAACATAAATATATAGGAAGGCCGGTACAGGGTCGGCGGGACACCAGGAAAAAACCCGGTGGGCCCCCAGCTCTAGCGGTCCCTACCAGCCCAGATCCGGAACCTGGAATGCTTCAGGCTCCCTCTCCAGACCTTGCCTCCAGACCCTGATAAAAAAACCTGTGTAGCCCAAAACATTGCCTAATGCACTTTACACTGTACCCTGGAGAGCTGCTTTTTTTTTTTTCATTGGACTCATGTAAGTTATCCCTGGCAGGGGGGTACAGTGTGCAACCGGGGCCACAAAAGGCCTTTTTAACTTTTGAAGCACACATGAATTGAATCCGTTATATCAGAAAAATATTTAACTTTATGCACAAAGATGCAACTCATTTGTAAAGCCAGTGCATACAAATAGTCTGTACTATACTGTACCCTATGAAGAGATTGAGACCAGGCTCTTATCATTTACAGGCCCAGATAAGCGGCAAAGCCACATAGGCAAGGGCCTATGGCAGCCCCAATCAAGGGGCGGCATGCCACCCAGCCACCCAATCATTTTCTTCCTGGAGCACTAGTGCCAAACTGCTAGTGCTCTGGAATCAATCTAAGAAGATGCACATGCATCTTTGGGAGGGAGGGGGCAAGGAAGGATGCCAGCCTCCGGGCACCCTCAGGGCAAATCCAGTCCTGATCATTTAAAAAACATGTTAAAAAAAAAAAAAAAATATAGCAAAATATAAAATAAAGGTGAAATTAATCAAATTATATGCTTTAAACAACCAAAAAAACTTGTTTTTTTTTAATTATGCTGCCAGAGGAGAACCCAAGCTGTTTTACAGATGTTCCATTCAATTAAAAGAAAAAATGTGTAAGATGATGATTTGCTCATTAAAGGTGAGGAGCATCCGAGCCAAAAAAATAAGGGGGGGGGGGATTTTTCTGTCTTTTGCAGAAGCAGCAGCTCCAAAGTCTTATCTGGGAAATGCCAGATGTTTAGCACTGATGTCAGGCTCAGCGCACTTCAACCGTTCAAGGATCTTGGCAGTGATTGGTACGCTGTTAACACTTTGTCTGCCAGTGTAGGGTTTTACTTTTGACTCTCACAAAAGGGGATTTTCTCCAGTTTTTCTGTGTACATTGTTCTAGAAGTGTCCGTTTCCTTCACTGTCAGAAAACACTTCTTCCGCGTCCATACTGTGCTGATTCCATCCTCACTATTTTTGTCTCAAGAGCTGAAATTTGAATACAATTGGCCTTGAGTATTTTTGAATGAAAGGGGATTTCCCAGTTGTTCAGCAAAACGGAAAACTCCTTCCTGTTTTAATCGGGGGGTCCCTTTGTTGGGAGAAGGTGGTTTAAAGTTCATGATACTATGTATATAAAGATGGACTTCTATACAGGGCCCCCTTAAGGCCTTGGCTGCATTAGTAACTTTTGAATGGAGGATGTGTTATTTTATATGGAATGGTTTACACAAAAATTATAACATATATCCACCCCTTCTTAGGGCCTTGCAACCCCGTTTTGTGTGTTGCATGGCTGTTTTGCCCTAGGCAGAGAAAACGGTCAGGGAAGTTGAATGGTTTATGTGACCAGGGGCTAAATTATTTGTTACATGTGGCTGCTCTACCTGATATGTGGCACAGCAGTCCTATACTATCACATAGTCAGTTGCCATGATCCAGTGTCGGACTGGGATGCCAGAGGCCCACCAGAAGACCTTACTTACTCAACCTAGTCTTTTATATCTACATTCTATACTCTATTCTTCCATCATTAAACCTATTTGTTCCCATAATGAAATAGGGAATGACCATGAAATAGGCTAAATGGTTAGAAGCAAGAGGTCCACTGACTCCTGGGCCCAACTAGAGTTTTACTGGTATCCTGGTGGGCCAGTCCGACACCTTCTTCAGTCACATAGCAACCAAACGTTTTAGTTTTCATTTTTTCAATTGCTTCCAGTGGGTCATGGCAAGACTGAACACCTCACAGTGTTGGTCATTGGCCAAGTGAGACTGGCGACTGGTAAGAGTCGCAGCTGAAAATTACTCTGTATGTTTTGGCACAGTATGGGCAGCTTATGCATTGAGACTCCGAGAAATTGGCTTTCTAGGTTTCTTGGCTCATTCAGGGCCGGATTTACCTAGAGGACGCCCCGAGGCCCGCTGTTGTTTGATGCCCCTGTCCCCTCCCTTTTATTTGCTCAAATCAGGACAGAGCACAATGGGAATTAGCACACAGGAAATGTAAATTTCTGAACCAATGTGGGTGTGGCTGGGCAGCATGCCGCCCCCTAAAATCCTGCCGCCCTAGGCCCGGGCCTAGGTGGCCTCTCCACAAATCTAGGCCTGGGCTCATTTGGTAATATCTCTACAGATGATAGAAGCTATCAGTGATTTCCAGTCTTCTTTCTAGTATAGTAATGTAGCCCACCCATGGGAGTGCTATAGAAATATAGTTGCATTGTAATATAACTGAATATGGTTTACATATGCCTGGTAACACTTGCTTGGATGAATCCCTGGTTGTCTTCTAGGCACAGAACAACCAGGTTAGAAATAACCTGCAATCCAGGAGCTTCTCTGACTTCTTCATTAAACACAAGCAGTAGTAAATCAGTAGCTCAATGTCTAAGCACATTGACTTCTAAGCACATTGACTTCTAAGCACATTGACTTCTAAGCACATTGACTTCTAAGCACATTGACTTCTAAGCACATTGACTTCAATCAGTGGAAAACCTTCACACTTTGAGATCATTTGGGTAGTTCCCTCTTAGGGGTATCAAAACCTGTTTTGGTGTTCCTTTCCCCAGGACTAGGGATCCCACAGGGTATCTTGCTCCTTGGCAACCTTACGTGCTCCCTATGTCACCCACTTGTGTCCCTGACTAGAGGCTTTGTCACGCATGGGTGCTTAGCCCAACTAATCTCCTAGTTGGAGCGAATAGGTATTCACTACAGTAACTGCCACTGACTTTTGTTCCTTGAGCATTATAACCAAACTTCTACCACTAACTAAAACTGTCCCTAACTTGGGCCAAACACCTGCTCAGACCCAGTTCCGTTCCCACTTCCCAGTAAGTTGGGATCCAACTCTCTCCCTTTTATACAAAATCAAACTGCCCACTAGAAGACTTTCACTGATTTGCTATTACATCAAACTTTACCCTGGAAATGGAAGTAATCACACTCAGGATAAACTTAGGTGTCCAAACTAAAGGAGAAACTGCCTCCAGGTCTGTACAGTAATGGTGCAAAGTATGTTTGTGAATGTGAGACCACTTTGAGAAACTTGGCACCTCCGCTATTGTTTCTTCCAGAAAGTGCAAAGGACGTTGATTCTATTTTGATAGCGTTAAAGGGATACTGTCATGGGAAAACATGTGGATAATTTGGATAAAATGGAGTGTATGAAAGATGCCCATTCCATAATTCAGGGCTTTCTGGATAGTGGGTTTCCGGATAACGCATTCCATACCTGGATATAGCTTTATTTACGGAGAGACCATAATTTATTTATAAATCTGACTTGGGTGGCTATATTTTCTGTTCTCAATGTGTGTTGGGGTGTGCCAATGGATTCCAAAATCTTTGCATATTTAGCAATCTGGAAATAATTGCAGGCACTGGCCTGTTATCTGGAAACCAGTTATCCAGAAGGAAGTTATCCATCAAGGAATCCACATTTTTAAAAATGATTTCCTTTTTCTCTGTAATAATAAAACAGCAGCTTGTGCTTGGTCCCAACTGATATATAATTAATCCTTATTGGAAGCAGAACCAGCCTATGGGGTTTATTTAATGTTTACATGATTTTCTCGTAGACTTACAGTATGGAGATCCACATTACAGAAATATCCGTTACTGGATACCAAAAACAGTTCTTATGGTGTAAAATCTATTTATCGTTCCATGCCTCAAATAATCGAATAACCTTGTGCGTTTTGTGCAAGCTAAAGAAAATCCTTTATATTTGAGAAATGCAGTATTTAGCTATAGTTTCTATTCCGTACAGCCGATTTTATTTGTGGGCCTGTTGACCAAGAAATGACATTTGGTGTCTCATAAATAAACAAACCCGCCTCTACGTATGAAAAAGACTATTTATTATGTCCTAGGCTGTAACTGTAAGCACTTGTTTGACATAAATTATAGGAATAATGGTGCCTGTTTCATACAGTACATAACCCTTTGGTCTCCTACAGTAGATAACCGCATCTCTTAGTGTGTTGACCTTTTTTTTTGTTGTTGTTTTGTTTTTTAATCTGTTCTCAGGCAGCCTTGAGGTTGAGCAAACTGCTCTTGTGTATGTGGGTCCATAATGCTTCATCTCAGGGGGCCCAGCCGTATTATTCGGGCACGTTCTGAAGCGAGTGTGGTCCCTATTCTCCTGAGTAGCAAGAGTAATCTCTCTATCTGCCGTCATTTATCCACAAGTCCCTGAACTTCCGGGACCCTGTACTGATAATTCAGCAGGCCATAATAAATTTAATAGCTTTTTGAGCGACCGCAACCTTGTTGCCTAGCATTCCATCTACAGCAAGACTGGCCGACGTGAATACGCTCCTTTCAAATTAAAAAAAAAAAATGAAGTAAATTGGGGTTCACGTGTAGTGTGGCCTGTCTTTCAGGAGAAATGTGACTTTACTCTTTCTAATGGGGATTTGGACACAGCCTAGGTTTATTCTATAAAAGCTGAATAAAGTGCAGCATTTAGTAAATGAAATTCCGTTGTTTGTTCAACCACATCATCACTCAAGGCCAGTAAATAAATATAACAGTTTTGTTTAACAAAGGAATATTGTCACTTAAACATGAGTAACACTCAGATGAAGATGCATTTTTTTGTGTCTTTATTTTTCTGCTTGGAGGAAGTCGTTCTGTGGCCATGTCTTATGTCTCAACAGGCCCGGACTAGTAATCTGTGGGTTCTGGCAAATGCCAGAGGGGCTGCTGTTAGATGCCATAGAAAGTCACTATTTAGTTGGCTGGTGGGGGCTGTTTGGGCCTCTGTGTACATAAAAATGCCAGGGTCAATTTTGAATCCCAGTCCAGAGTCTTGTCTCTAGCATGGAGCTAAAACGCAATGTCACCATCATAGGACGGAAATCTAAATTATACATTCATAATACAGCAACTATCCCAACTAGGCACATAACTTGGGTGCAGCAGTTAGGAATCGCTGGGCATGTACCTCTTCTCTCTAACTACCCCTAGTCTGGACCTTTGTCCCCTATAACAGGTAGTCGCCGTATGCTCCCTACCCCTCCCTGGGGCTCCATCACACATGCAAGCTCTTGTCTGAACACACATGATGGAGGGGGGGTGAGAGGTTGGAATCGGGAAGGAACTTTTGAGACAAATTGGAGAAGCATCATTTGGGGTACACTGCCTTCCCCTGGAGCAGCTAGCACTTAGGCAAGTTGTATATAGATGGGTGTGTTTTTTGCCCCAACATATGTTGCTATGTATGTTGCCATGTATGTTACTGTGCTATTATGGCTTCATGCGTCTTGTTGCAAAGCATACTAGCATTTAGGCAAATTCCAGTTTCAGCCCCAGATTGTTGTATCTCTACTTCCAAGAAACTGAAATGAGTGATTCCCAGCCAGTAACTCATTGCAACAAGTTGCTCACCACACCCATCCATGCTACCTTCAATGCCTCAAAGCAGGTTCCTGGCTTTAAAGGGCTTGTTCACACAGTTAATCTGCATTGATATTGGATAGCTGAGGCTTAAAATTCCCCTCCAGGCCCTGATTTGTGGAGAGGCCACATAGGCCCAGGCCTAGGGCGGCAAGTTGGTGGTGGGGGGGGCCCATGCTGACCAGCCACTTGCTGAGGAGCACCTGCTCTCATTAGAGCGTTGTGAGCGGCAGGAACATGTGACCTAGGGGCGCCCGTTGCTGGAATCCGGCCCTGTTGCCCTCAAGCTCATCCAATCCCCATGCAGCATTACCGGGACTTAAACATTAACCCTTTTGTGGTTCCATACAGTAATGGGGAGGGCCAGGCCTCAATTTTATTTTTTTTAGTGAATGTTTGACAATTATATCCATGGCCACCAATGTTTTTTTCCTACTGTGTGGGGCCCTGGCCACCAATAAATTGTTTTATGGGAGGTGGAGGCCCTGACCACCAATGGTTACATTTTCACCACATAGCTCTTATTTGTATGCAAATTGTAACAAATTGCAGTTTTAGGGGACTACATTGAAGTGGTGGCAAGCTTAATAATCCTTTGGCCAAAAGTGTCTTTACTGTTTTAGTGTTCATGTTTGTGAGGCGGATGGTGCAGGGGCAGGGCTATGACATGGTGATCTTCAATTGGCTATTCTCCATGTCAATCATGGGGGAGCCTGCCCAGTTTTCCTTATATGAAAAACCGGGTAGACTATCTTGACCCAGGCAGCCCTTCTAAAAACCGAGCTGGCCAGGTCAAAACCTGACAAGTGGCAACCCTACGTACAGGGCCTCATGATTTCTGATGGCAGCAGCGATTTTAGCTCAAAGGTTGGTGGTTGCTCCAGTGGTTGCAAGAAGTGCAAGCTGATGACTGAATGGTACTTGCTTGTAAATCACTCCCTTTGTCTCATTGAATCAGAACATAATATAATATCTGCACAGCCTCATGCATTAAGTGCTTAGGTTACGGTCTGCTGGAGATTTCTCACATTTTTCTAACAATTCCCATTATTTCAGTTTTGTTCTCCAGGTCCAAGAGTTTCTCTCCTGTATTACTTCTGCATTTAATGATTTTAATATGCCACACTTAATGCTCAGTCCCCTGAAGGTCACTTCATTTCAATCAAATTGTCATTAGTTGTGCTTAATAAGAATGTTTGTTATGGATATAATTGTACAGTCCTCGTCTTTCATATACCCAACTTACATACAACTTACACTTGCATACAGAGACTATCACAGTAACATACTGTGGTTTGCTTGGCCTTTTTTAGCATTTTGCTTTAATAAACCACTTTCCCCAATCCCCCCTGAAGTGTGTTGTTCCCCTGCAGAGCACAGAAAGATAAAAATAAATACTGTGTTAAGACAAACATCTGTTGCATTTATGTATATGTTTAGACGTACATACAAATTCAACTTAAGAACAAACCTACAGAACCTTGTACGTAACCCGGGGACTGTCTGTATTTCTTATCTTTAGATTGGAAGTCTGTAGCTGCCTCCTTGTGGATCCTTTTCAGTATCTGGCTCTACCAATGGTCCAAGAAAAGCTCTTCTGTGTTGTGAGACAGATGTGATATCAGGAGCATGACTGCATTTTGCTGAGCAAGGTTGACTGGGTCCACTTAAAAAAGCCCCATGAGATGCAAAAATCCCATTAAAATTTATAGCATAATAGAGCTAGAGGGAAATTCCGCCGGTCTCCATTCATTTATATGGGATTTTGAAAGGCCTATTTATCAATGGGTGAAGTGAAAGTTCACCCTTTGATAAATACGCCTTTAAAAGTCCCATAGAAATGAATGGAGACCGGCGGAATTTCCCTCTAGTGGTGGAACTTCACTCTTAACGTCACTCTTTGATAAATATACCCCATAGCGTTTAAAACCCATCATTACATATGTGCAGCTGGCCAATTTGTACTCTCATTTCCAAAAAAAAGTTGGGATACCGTATAAAATGCAAACTAAAAAAGAATGGGATCATTTTCAAATAATTGAAACCATAAATTAAATATTACAAAGACAACATATCAATTGTCAAATCTGAGAAGTTTTTGGAAAACTATAGGTTTTCTATGTTTACTAACATTGGATATAAATATCTGGAGTGATTTTTGGAGATCAGATCTTTGCTTCTGTTTTGTAACTTAAGCTGACCATACACAGGGAGATCCCCTCATTTGGCGATGTCGCCAAACGAGCGGATTTTTCCCCGACATGCCCACTCAGGCTCATCTGATTGTGGACCCTAGGGCCCAACGAACAGATGCGCCTGAGTGGGGATTTTTAATCCTGCCCGATCGACATCTGGCCGACTTTCGGTCAGATAGCGATCGGGGAAGCACGTCGGAGGGCCCCATTCACGGGCCATGTGTATGGCCACCTTTAGAGTTGAAGGGATCCGCATTTCATATGGGATCTCATGCTACAGTCCCTGGTTCGACTTCCTGCAGCAAACTCCCTGCGACCAGACAAGGCACTAAATGCCATGGTTCCATCATAAAGTCACGTGACTGGAGGCAGCTGGGAAACTGACAATATGTCTAGCCCCATGTCAGATTTCAAAATTGAATATAAAAAAATCTGTTTTCTCTTTTAAATTAGATTATGATGCAAAAGTCTGCTGATTAACTGATGCGTTTAAAAAGAAACATGGTTTCCCATGGCAGTATCCCTTTAACCATTAATAGCTCACACCGGCCTTTCACCAAGGAAGCAAATGCAAAAATATAAAATTAACACACGTTTGATATAAAAAGTATTTGGATTTTTTTTCTTTTTGTACGTGGACAAGAAATTCAGACGGAGACATATGACAAGAACAATTCACATTTATTGTTGGAAACATCGATCACTCTCTAGACATGCTCTTATATACGTTGGTCACATCTTTAAAGGTAGTGGAGTTACAAAGCAATGCAAGGCCGAAGAGGAATGTGTGCTGTACTCAAAGAAAGGACATGGAACATCCCTCAATAAAAAGGAACATTCCCCCCCGAGCTCCTGTTTTACAGTATTTACACAAATACACAGATTTAGCATTAAAAACCATGAAGTTCAATAGTCGCTGCCACAAAAAAAAACATTTAAATCTTTTTGGAGAATAAATGGAAGGAATGAAATTCTGTTGCAAACTCCCAGCCTCCTTGCACAAGTGTAATATCTCTACATATAGAGATCAATCAGTTCATTGAAGGGGTGGTTCACCTTTAAGTTAACTTTTGGTATGCATTAGAATGGCTTATTCTAAGCAACTTTTAAATTGGTTGTAATTTTTTTTTTTTTTATAGTTTTTTAAATAACAGGTATTGGACATATCCAGAAAGCTCCAGGTCCCAAGCATTCTGGATAATAACGGATTTTTCCATAATAATTTGGATCTTCATACCTTAAGTCTACTAGAAAATCATGTAAACTTTGAATAAACCCAATAGGCTGGTTTTCCTTCCAATAAGGATTAATTATATCTTAGTTGGGAGTTGAGTGATATCACTCCAACTTGCTGTAAAGAGTGACCGAAGTTTGTCAGAGCACAAGTCACATGACCAGGGGCAGCTGAGAAATTGACAATATGTCTAGCCCCATGTCAGATTTCAAAATGAAATATAAAAAAATCTGTTTGATCTTTTGAGAAATGGATTTCAATGCAGAATTCTGCTGGCGCAGCACTATTAACTGATGCGTTTTGAAGAAAACATTTGTCCCATGACAGTATCCCTTTAAATCATCTCTATCCAGCTTTAAAAGATGAAAATCAGTTGCATAGCATGTCAGAATATACTTCTCTACATGGTACGAAAAGTTAATTTAAAGGTGAACAACCCCTTTGAGAGCAGAAGCAGCAGTACATTCATGTTATTCATTTACAGAAAATAAATGGAATTGATGTCTAGCAAGCTTTTTTTGCAGCTACTTTCCCCTATTGAACCAAAGAGGTAGTTTTCTGGGATGGGTTTAGGGGTGCTGACCCAATTGCATTATATTTTAGGAGGTGTTGGGGAATCTTCTCTCTCCTTTTCCCATGTACGTTTGGTCATTGATAACTGTAAAACATCATCATTTGACGCATATGACGTTACTCGCCTGTCATTTTTGTGTCCAATACTATTTAAAAACAGACAAGACCTTGCAAGTGATTTACACGTGAGTGATGTACATAGGTAGTAGAATCTGTATCCCCCCCTGTAAGCCGGAGCTATTGAAGGGGGTGGAAGGGGTAATAGGTTAGTCCTTGGGGTTCATTTCTCTGCAGTACAAGCACATCATTTTAGGCACAAAGGGCTGAAGCAGCCAATCAGCATACCCGTAATACATTTAAGGCTGATTGGCCTGTGTTTGGTGCAGGAGAGGGGGGGACTGGAGCCCCGAGGGTTATAATGTGCAGCAGCTGGACACCAGCAATGTTGCCCTCGGAGCAGAATACTGATTTGGTATGATGACAGCAGTAGGCTAATTTAATTTGCATCGAGGAAACTAAAGGGTAAGTAAAAGCCTAACAACCTGTTCCCATCTCAAGAAACTGCTTTGTAGAAAGAAAAACGGTCCGCACACACCAATATTGCAGTCGGGGATAGTGCCCCTTTCTTTTAATGCCACCAGTTGTCAACGTTTCGGGGGGAACACAGCCTCCCTTCTTCATCTCAAGAAAGTCTTAGCACAGTGAAGTGATTAGATATGCACACTCTGTCTTTCAAAACCATTGACACAAGAAAGAGGGCTGACCAGTAATAGTAACTTGTTGGACTTGCATAGCCCTTTAATAAACTTGAGCCCACCTTGTGCAAGGAATACATAGAAAACCTTAAGTATCTCAGCTTGCAGAAACAAAACCCTCAAGGAACCACAGCCCTTGCCAACAGATTCTAAAAGCAGGTTGCCTATCCCCAGTGTAGAAAAAATAGAGGCCAGTGCAGGCACACAGCATTTTAATTTTTCACTGCCAGATATAGTTACCCAGCCACACAAGTTGCCAGGGGTGAAAAAAAAATTCTCTTAAAGGACATTCAGCTCTTCTAGTGCAGAGAGTGCACCTGTGCTCTATTCAGCAACAATGAAGCGCCTCCCTGGACCCCCTTCCAGTGTAGGAAATGTAAATGCTGGGGGGGGGGGGGTTTGAGAATCACCCCTAGCTGTATACAGACACTTAAACATTTAAAGAAATTGTTCAGTGTAAAAATAAAACTGGGTAATAAAAAATGGTTCTAATAAAGTTAGTTAGCCAAAAATGTAATGTATAAAATGTGGAGTGACTGGATGTCTAACATAATAGCCAGAACACTACTTCCTGCTTTTCAGCTCTCTTGGTTTCCACTGATTGGTTACTAGGCAGTAACCAATCAGAGCAGTGTCGAACTGGGCTGGCGGGACACTGGGAAAAAACCAGGTGGGCCCCAGCCATCATGGGCCCCGCCGGCCCAGACAGGATCGCTCGACATACCTAGCAATCCTTCCCCCCCCCGCTCAATCGTGTAAGAAAGGTGCAATACTTGAAGCAGGTACTTGCCAGCGGGGAGGGAGGGACAGAGGGAGCCCGGGGGGGACCCTGTCACTCGCAGGGGGGGTAGCGGGGGCCATGCTACTGCAGGGGCTGTGGTGGGGCTCTAATGCGTCAGCCCTAGTGGGCTCTGACCCCCTGCTGTTCGACCCTGGGCCCAGCTCTGCTAGCTAGCACTCCTGATCTCTCCCCTCTCGTTCATGTAAGCAAGGTATGATGCGCATTGCGCAAAGCAGATACGAGCCAGTGGGATGAGAAGATCAGTTGCAAACTCACTGAACAGTTATGTCCCAGTTATGTCAAGTCGCTGACTAACTCAGAGTTAGAGAGCTGAAAAGCAGGAAGTATTTGTAAAAAGTAGTGTTCTGGCTATTATGTTAGACATACACTCACTCCAGCCGTTACACATTATATTTTTGGCTAACTAACTATATGAGGAATATTTTTTTATTTTGCATAGCCCACCTAATTACCGAGGTTCTATTTTTACACAGGTGAAAAAAAAAAATGACTCCCCCCTGTAGATGAAAATGAAACATTTGGGGCCATAGCATAAAACTATCCCTAGCACATCCCTACAGCCCCATCATACAACAAGCCTAGTGATCCTGTCTGCCAGGGATCTTGCATAGTTAGTAAGTCTCCGACTATTTCACTGAAAACAAACGTAGCCCTGGGGATGGGCCAGATACTGCAATACACACATTTCCAGCCGCAGATATTATGACTGCCAATCTATAGATAATCAATGGTGTATTGGGCAGTTAGTTCCCAAAACTACATGTGGCACTTCAGTGTGAACCTTTCCAAGACACCACTAGTGGTTTTAGGCTTGAGGAGCTCTAATGGGCATTTGTGGAGGGAGAACCCATGTACCGGTGGTGTTGGCCGGTTCCAGGTGAAGCCAGTGCGAAGTGGCACCATTTTTTTGGTTATTTCAATAACTCAAGCACACACACACAACAACACAAGTTTAAAACAGGGCAGTGACACACAAGGCATTTTGTCATCTGCTTTTTAAAGGGGTGGTTCACCTTCAAGGTAACTTTTAGTATATTGTAGAAGGGACAATTCTAAGAAACTTTTCAATTGGTCTTCATTATTTATTTTTCATAGTTTTTTTAATTATTTGCAATTTTCTTCTGTTTCTTTGCAGCTTTCAAATGGGGGTCACTGACACCATCTAAAAACAAATGCTCTGTAAGGCTACAAATGTATTGTTATTGTTACTTTTTATTACTTATCATTCTATTCAGTCCATCTCCTATTCATATTCCAGTCTCTTATTCAAATCAATGCAGGGTTGCTAGGGTAATTTGTACCCTAGAAACCAAATTGCTGACACTGCAAACTAGAAAGCTGCTGAATAAAAAGCTAAATAACTATAAAACCACAAACAATGAAAAATGAAAACCAATTGCAAATTGTCTCAGAATATCACTCTCTACATTATACTGAAAGTTAACTCAAAGGTGAACAACCCCTTTAACCCACAAAAATACCACCGCCACTGAAATTGTAGCCGGAATGTCACTTATAATAACGTGTGAAAAACATGTTTGTGCAATTATAAAATGTAAATTACATTCAGCGGTAGGGCGTTTTGCCTTATCGTTTTGCACCAGGGAAAGAAATCTGTGCGTTTACCTGCTCCCCTGGCGGAAGGGTTCAGAGAAATTCCAAAACATTCATTTTAGAGGCAAAAGCAACTAGTCAACCCTCACCAGAAAATAACAAAAGCAGGAAGAAAAAAAAACATTTTTTTAAAAAAAGAAAAATTAATGAAAAAAAAACAAGACAATTTCAAGTTTCCCCCCATGAAACAACAAAACAAAATAAATCAACACAAAAACAAACAAAATAACATCTAGTCCTGACAACATATGAGACTGAGAGCAGCTCAAACTAGTGGGATTTTGTTGCGGCAGATCTAACGATAAGATTTGGATGTAGAGATTAGCCACTACATTCAATTAGATCTTTTATTAGATCATTAATTTGTAGTATTGTGTAGATAGGAGATGCCCAATCTGTGGCCTTCTAGCTATTAACTCCCATCAACCCCTGACTGGTTAGCACTGCTAAACCTGTGCTACGTGCTGAACTATAAAAAGACTGAGTGTGTATTGATGTAAGTACCTATATGAGAAATCCAGACTTGCATCAGTCTTCTCGCCTGCTAGCACCCATCCAAAAAAAGATGGTGCCCAGCCCCCGAGCAACAGTAATAGTAAAAGGGCCATTCTGCTGTCACAGTTAGAATGGATTACTTCTATATTATCTGTACTTCATAGTGAAATCAGAGATTGTAGGGAGGGTGAGCTAATCTAGTCTAGTCTAAAAATATTCTTTTTTGTTACCCTGTTGAAAGGCACAAGCCCCTTGGGGTCTGTGCATAAAACGATAATATGGAAAATACAGATGAGGCCCTACCTGCACTGCATTAAGCTACAGTGGGCACTGCCCCTATTCAATCTTCTAATCTTTCTTGGAGGAACCTTGAGGTCTTGGTTGCCCCCATCTGATTGACAATCTAAGTCCCAGCATTCCTTTACCAGCTTATCTGCAGGAAGAATGCTTGGTGTTCCATAATATCGTTCTTGATGTTATTGAGTCCAAGCGGTTTGGGGCACTAGGAGTAACAACAAGAGGTTCACAGGTTTGGCAGCAACTATTTTACCATTTCCACCCTCACATTGGGCCCCTGCTAAGCCAATGACAGTTTTAAGTGAGATTGACACATGTGATTATGCCTAAGCCCTACCCACGACCTGACACAGTCATACAAGATTATGGACGCCATTAAAGGGGTTGTTCACCATTGGATTCACTTTTAGTATGATGTAGAGAGTGATATGCTGAGACAATTTGCAATTGGTTTAAAAGTTTTATTATTTGTGGAGTTATTTAGATTTTTGTTTAGCAGTTCTCGAGTTTGCAGTTTCTGGAATCTGGTTTCTAGGGTCCTAATTACCCTAGCAACCATGCATTGATTTGAATAAGAGATGCGAATATGAATAGGAGAAGCCCGGAATAGAAATATGGCTAATAAAAAGTTGCAATAACTGCATTTGTAGCCTTACAGAGCATTTGTTTTTAACAGGGGGTCAGCGACCTCCATTTGAAAGCTGGAAAGAGTCAGAACAGGAAGAATAATAAAAAAAATAAAATAAAAAATAATGAAGACCAATTGAGAAGTTGCTTAGAATTGGCCATTCTATAACATACCAAAAGTTAACTTAAAGGTGAACAACCCATTTAAAACTAACAGTGGTAAGTTCCAAGCTGCTTGTCCTGTCTCTGGGTTTCCAGCACTGCCTTAAAAACACTTGTGAAAGTTCTAAGTGCCTTTCCTTGGTACAACATTGGCACAATATCTCTCTATGTGTCAGTAGGATTTATCTTATTTCTGCTAAATACAGAAGCAGGTGTGGCCATGGCAAAACACAAATACAAGTTAAGCCTTGTTTCATATACTTGAAATTTCTCAATATTCCTGATGAATGCCGTGCAGCATTATTGCATCGGCAGGACAAAGATCCGACCCAATATGTGTCCTTATTCCACTGGGCATCAGTCCGGGTTCTCAGGGCAGGCCTCATTTGTACCACTAAGCCTACACCACAGGCAGACGAGGAAAAATGGTGAAAGACGATGCTGACAAAATCACCCAAGTTTTGGCTTAGGGAAACGTATTGTGTTTGGCTTTGTGATGCTCCATAACTGCAGGTTATAGAATAGAGATGAAGTTGAAACTTTTTGAAATTCATATACCGGTATGGGACCTGTTATCCAGAATGCACTGGACTAGATGACCGATGTTTCGATAATTTGGATCTTCATCTAATAGAAAATCATGTAAACATGAAATAAACCCAATAGGCTGGTTTTGCTCCCAATAAGGATTCATTATATCTTAGTTGGGATCAAGTACAAGATTGTGTGTTATTTTTACCAGATTAAATGGAAATCCTTTTTAAAAATTCAGATTATTTGGATATAATGGAGTATATGAGAGACGGACATTCCATAATTCTGAGTTCTCCATATAATGGATCTCGTACCTTTATAAACAAAGTTGTTGGTGTTCCTGTAAAAACTACGCAAACCCCAGTCTACATTATCTGTTCCCTATTAATTAACAGTCACTATTTTTGTCTATTTTGCTAAATGCATTGCTAGCTCCAAATGAAAGTTTGCCTTTATGCATAATTCAGGCACAAGCAGCAATATACCTATTTAATATTTAGCCAGCGCCCCTTTTTATAAAATCCTTTCATCCAAATAAATTCATTTTTCATCAGTTAGTTATACACGAGCCTGTGAAATGTCATCACTCTGCCCATTGTCAGAAACAGATTTTTGAATGTCCATCTATAATACGGTTATAGACTAGGATCAAGGTTACAAGTCGTCCCTGACAGTTTGCGCAATGATTCATGGGACGACAGGATATCTGTTTCCTAACAAAGAGCTGTTGGTTTGTACTTTGTAAATAGATAAAGAATGGTTAGGACCAAGCATGGCTACTATAAACATTCAACCCTATTAAAGGATATTTTATAGATATTAAAAAAACAAAGTCCTATATTAAGAATTCCTCCATGAATGATATTAATATTTCTCTTATTGAATTGCCTGTTCATTTATGATCATTTCAAATATATTAAGAACAATTTGAGGGGAAAATAAAGCTAAAAATGGAAATTTAAAAAAATGAATTAAGTTGGCCTTTAGTTAAATATGCAGCTATTATAAGACGACCCCATCCCAAAGCCAAACAAAGTAGATTCCCTATTCCCTTAGTCAAATCACTGACAGATGTCTGATCAAAAGTAATATTGTCTACAGTACAAAAAAAATTCAAACAAAACACAAAATTGAGGTAGTATTTGCCCAACGCTATCAAAATAACTCTTACCCTCCCTCCCACACAAAAAATAAATCTAAATTCATTGGAAAAAAAAAATTACAAAATTTGTATTAAAAAAGGCAACACTGTAACAATGAACCCCTCCAATGCGGAAAGTTCTCCACAAAAAGGTGTTTTTAGAAAGAAAAAAACAGCAACAAAAAAAAAGCATGTATGTAAACAGCAATGAAATGCAAGAATCTGCATTTGTTTTTTTTTTTTTCATTTGTGCACCCGTGTTGAAGATAATACATTCAACTCTGTCAGGAAATAAATATATAAGAAAAGAGTTTAAAAAAAATATTTTTTCTCCTTTTTTGTTCCCATTTTTTTGGGCTGATACTGTCTTTTTTTTTTTTTTCTTTTTCACCCTCTCTTCTTTGGCTGATCCAAGTAGCCTCAATGCAATTTCCCCGCTTATTTGGCATTCCGCTCACTCCTTGGTTACACTCGTTTTGCAAGAGTGAAGAAAAGCTTTGAATAGCAGTGGAAGTTGTTCCAGAGGCACATTCACCAGTTTTCCTGTAGAAAAGAAGAGTTTGATGTCTCAGTCAGCCTCAGAGTCATTATCTGGTGAAAGATTTTGCTCTAAACACTAGAAAAGGCAGAATTTGCTGCTTGGTCTTCGTCTTGGATGAGTATGACAGATAGCACCACCTGTTCATGACATCTTTGATACCTCAAATGCCCAAACTTTGACCATAGGCACACTCTCCATACTTCTCAACCTCTTCATTCTCCTAGTCTCGTTTCTTTAGATACAATAATCTATTCTGGAGTCTATTTCTTTTCTTTGCTCCAATACAGAAATAGGGAATGATCATGAAATGGAAAATTAAATTGGGAATAATCCAAACTCCTCAAAATCCTTTGACCCTTTTGAATGATTCAAATTCGACTATTTGCCACCTCAACATCTACTGGGTTCATGCACAAGTCACTGGGAGAGGTCCAGTGACCCATTTGAAGGTGTTTATAGCCTTCCTGATAGTCGAGTTTTCTTTTGGAGAAAAAACTCGATTCGAGTTTAAGATTTAAGATTTTTTTTTTATAAATAAACTCCCAATCGAATTTCGATTATATTTGAGATCCGAGTTAAAAAAAAAAAAAAAGTCACATGAACTTCGAAATTCGACCTTTGATAAACGGTCCTCCTAATGTCTTAGGCTAGTGGCAGACAAGCAGATTTGGGGAGATTTAGTCACCAGGTGACTAATCGCCTCTTCAGCCGCCCGGCGACAATCTCCCCGCACTGCCTTCCGTCTACCTTCAGTCTGCCTGAATGAGGAATCGCCTGCGCAAATACACTCACGGCGCTTCGATTTCTGAAGTCACACAAAGTTTCCTTGTGAGTCAATTTCGGGTGACTTCGGAGATCAAAGCAGGTGATTCCTCATTCAGGCACATGGAAGGTGGATGGAAGGCAGTTCGAGGAGATTGTTGCCGGGCTGAAGAGGCGATTAGTCGCCTGGCGACTAAATCTCCCCAGATTGTCTGCCACTAGCCTTAGAACTGCATATTACCAGTGGGAGCTGAATAGGCTACTGGTCTCCACTTTTTATTCCTTTTTCATTACGTAACTAAAGGTTGTGTGGCTCTCCAGAGCTGGAAGATCCTAAAGATGGCCATAGACGCAACAATTACAGTCATTGGCTGCAGAAAATACAGACATTTAAAGCTAAATAGTCAGATATAGAATTCTACTTGTATCTGACGATTCAGTAGTAAACAGTGGGTGATCAACGAGCAACTTTGTTTAGTACGATATTATTTATGCGTCTATAGTCACCTTTAGTGCTGAGCCTGGGTTTAAATCATAAAAGAAACAGCCAGGCCATGGAGTTGTTTTTCTACGGGGTGATCCTGTGAGCAGGGACGTAACTACAGAGGAAGCAGACCCTGCGGCTGCAGAGGGGCCCAGGAGGTATAGGGGCCCCAATTCATATACAATTTTAATAATAAATTGGTAAAACAGGTCAATCTCTAGAAATGTTGGGAGTCTGTAAAATAATTTGCTGTGTGGCCTAGTAATACCCCCCAAAACGGTGTGTGCAGCAAGTTTGACACAACAACCCCAGAGGATTAACCCACCGAAGAGCCAATTCTTTGCGCCTGTTGTGTTTCATTTATGAGTATTAAAGGTGGGAGTTGATTCCAGCACTGAAGACCAGTGTGTAATCATTTAGAGTTAAGTTGGGTGTGCCTGTCAAGTGTTCTAATCAAATAGTATCAATATAATGACAATTCTCATTGGTAACATCGTGTCTCTATCATTCCTCTCTAGTTCTCTAGTTCCATCTCTAGTTTACAAATATATATATATATATATATATA